>CAWUFW010014713.1:0-400611 GCA_963921515.1 Calotriton arnoldi
TTTTTGTGTTTTTCCTCCAGGCCTTTGTGCGCTTTAGGAGACGCTTCTTCACCGAGTCGACCTCGCAGTTGTCTCGCAAGCCTGCGGTCGCTCACGCCGTGTTTGTGCTGTTTTGGCGTACGCGATTGCCGGTCGCGTGTATTGGGTTGCTTCGCTCGCTGTTTTGTATGGCGTGTCGGCCCGCACGCTTGAGCCCTCCGCGGGGCGATCGGTCGCGTGGTTTTCCACGCGTTGCATCGTACTTGGCGGGTCGGAGTTCGGCACGCTTCGCTCGGGATTCTTCCCAGGCGTGGTCGGCGTCGTTCGACTACGTTTTCCGGCCGGATAGCTGTTTTCCGCGCGTTTGGTCGTTTCTCGTGTATTGTGTTCGTGACGAGTCGTCGCTGTTTTGTATGCGTGTCGGTCGTACGGCTTGAGCTCCGTGCGACTCGGTCGTGTTTTCCACGCGTTGCATCGTACTTGGCGGGTCGGAGTTCGCGGGTACGTTTCGTTCGGGATTCTTCCTGGTGCGTGTCGGTCGGTTCGATTCGCGTGCTTTTCCGGCCGGATAGCTGTTTTCCGCGCGGTTTGGTCGTTCGTATTGTGTTCCGTACGAGTCGGTCGGATTTTGCACACTTTTCATCGTACTTTGCGCATCGGGCTGCACCGGTACGTGTCGGTCGGAATAAATTCCGGCTCCGAGTCGGTCGGTACGTTTTCCGGCCCGAATCGGAATCGGCCCCTAAGTATTAAATCAGAGAAGGTGCTGGAAACTAAACATATATATTTTACTATTCCCACTCCAATTAATATTAAAGCAGAAAATGTGCTAAACACTAAAAAAAAATTTTATATTCACAATTACAAAATCTAACAATATGTAAATGAGTTATTCAGAATCCAATTTATAAATCATATTCCTAATAAATGAAGAAGAAAAAATTATGAATTATTATTAAAAATTAAAATATACTAAATGTTCCATATAAATTAACATTTTTAATAATTATAAAACATAAAACATATATTTTTATATATTTTTTAAACTTAATTAAGAAATTATTTTTATTATTTGTAAAAATTGTTAACATTATTAAATATTAGGTACAATTTCACATATATAATTAATTTAAAACACAAATAATATCTCTTAATACCTTGTGCGTGACAAGGTAGGGGGCTACCATAGGTACCCCCCATGTGCATCCCCCACCCCCCCAATACCCTGGGGGCCCGCAACGGGCCCCAACAGCAAACTCTGCATGCCTTTCCGTGGCAGCATCGCCGCCACAGAAAGGCTGCTTCCCGCACCCATGCTAATATGGATGGCGGTGTCTAGCAGACACCGCCACCATATTAAAACCTTTTCCGCCCGGTCGACTTGTGGACCGGGCGGAAAAGCGGCGGCGTGTCTTCCCGTCTGCCGCGGTACCCCCTGCCATAATAATATGGCGGGGGAAATGGGTGGCGGGCGGTGAGTAATAGCCAATGACGGAATGGATGGGGTGTTTAGATTTTTGGCAGTCGCCAGGCCAAAACAAGTAGTTTGGTGCACTGTATCATTTAAAAATAATATTTGAGTTGGAATTAGACATGCATGATGTAAAGCTTCGGTTCCCTGGACCTGCCAAGCTTTAGTGCCCCAAATCAATTTGAAATCAATGGTATCTTTCCAGTGATCATGACCCTGTAAGGCCAATCCATTCCTAAATGAATTGGAATATATTAATTTTGTGTGTGTGAGAATAAATTAAGATTGAGATGGCAATGTCAATTTAGGAAGTAGGATTCTGGATTGGATATGTTATAATCAGTGAAATAAGTGAACTTATTTCTAAGTGTTTTACAACTCCCCTGTAACGGAGTTGGACACTGTTCCCACTGCGTGTAATTAAAAACAGGTCTTAACATGTTTGTTTTGTGTAAGAAATGATGGCCAAAGTGTGGATAACAGAATAAATCAGCATAATTGGCAGAATTTAAATATAAATCTTCAGCATCACAAGCAGCATACTACTTTAAATCAGAAAACAATGAATGTACTGCTTGTACATCCCAATCATCAGAATGTATGTCCTGTGTTACAACATCTCCTAATGAAACGCGAAACACGTATGGTATCTTGAGGACTTCCGTTGGACCATGGATTTTGAAAGCAACTTTATTACAAACGATGCCATCTACGACAGGGAAAGCCGAAATGTTCACAAGGGCTTGATCATGTTTCATGATATGGGACGATGAATGTGGAGCCAGAATACCATCGACCAACTTTACCGCAGAGCGTTCTGGCAAATAATGACCATTGATGAGCAAGAAAAAGACTGTCACAAATCCAATTGACATAAAGAGGAAAATTAGGATAAGCACCAACCAGATGTAGGTCCAGGGTGGGACCAGGTAAGTCTTTTTGAACCAAGTGATAAAAATACCCGTTGGTGTCGGTGGAGATGTGACAGAGGAAGATGAGGAGGAAGAGTCATAAGAGAAGCTCGTACGGTCCCCAAAATAACCGCTTGCACCCATGTTCATTAACGGTGGTAGCGCAGCATCAGCTTGATGCTGTAAAGGACAGTCCGGTACTTCAATGTGGGATTCATCCGCAGGATAACCGAACTCGACGTCTGCGTTGGAAGAGGACGAAGGCAGAACAGGCTAAAGGTCAACATTAGTTTTCATTTCACCCTCAACGACACAGAGATTAGTCGAAGAGGCTGAAGACACCGTATTCAAAGAAATAGCGTTGCACAAAACTGCAGGAGTCACACTATTCAGAATCGGCCAGACGGTGTAGCTCGACATTGTCGACTGAAATGTATCTGTTTTCTTTGCGACCAGGCAAAGGTGGTAGTATCACTGTACGAGAACCCTTCAATCCAAGAACTGGGACTGGTCCACGATAAGAGGGACCAAATTATTTCTTGTTCTCCAGCTTTTCTCGTACCAGATCTCCAATCTTAGGAAGCCAGCTGGTGACCGGAATCAGCATTGCTGTGTCATTGGAAGAGGGTATATGGTCTGTTGCGTAGCTGTCACGGGTCTTTTGGAGGTCCTGTAACATAGTAGAATGGTTATCTACGTCAAATGTTGCAGCCACCGCCACAAGTCTAGACCATCAAGGACTGGCACAAACATTTCAATGCGAAAGAGCATTTCGTATGGGGTCCGCCCACCCAGAGATCTTCCTGGGAGATAATTAAGTGCACGTTGAACTCCATACAAATGGGCCAGCCAGTTCCTGCCAGTACCTAAGACTCTAGCTGTCAAAGATTGCTTTACGTCATGGTTCATTCGCTCCACTATTGAATTGCCCTCAGGCCTGTATGGAGACGAAAACTGTACCAATACCCCCATAGACTTCATCGCATCCTTGTACGCCTTAGAGGCGAATGCTGGACCTCGGTCAGAATGGAAGGTGTCACAGGCAAAAGTCCCGACAAAGACAAGCAAATCTCTAATGACATTTCGAGCGTCAGCGCTGCGTTGTGGCCAAACCCATAGGAATCTAGTGCACAAATCAACTGCAACCAAAATGTATTTATATGCAGTATCAGAAGTCATTTGACCGCAGTGATCAAGATATACACAACCAAATGGCTGATTTGATATATATAGCTGTGTTTGTGGTGGTCGCGAAACCGTAGATGGTTTGATTTGTTGACAAATGTCACAAGAAAGCACATAATTACGGGTTTGTTTATATAAACCACGCTACCAGTAACGTTGCTATAAAATAGAAACTGTCGCTGACACCCCGGCATGCGCAGAAGCCATGCCCTTGTGTGCGGCAATGATCAAAGGAAGCCTGTGGTCCATGTTGGGAATCAGCCGATCCCCAACTGACGGAATTTTAGCATAAGGAACCTGTTCGGGAGATAAGTGATAAGAATATTTTGAAGGGAAGCGCTGGTGGTGAGCAGTTCCATCCTTCGCAGCATCTATAGCTGCCAAAATGTCATTATCAATATTAGACATGGATCTTGTAACTGCTGCAACGGAACACGTGGCTACTGCATATTTGGCTGCCTTGTCAGCCAAAGAGTTACCAACAGCATGTGCTCCCACACGCTGATGGTCAAGAGTATAAATAACCTGTGTGAGTGGCAGGCGTTCTTTAAGCTCCGCCACTCAAACCCAAACCCAAAGTGTTTTATGCTTCATTTCGCTGCCTTTAGAGTCCTGATAACCATTCTGAGACCAAAAGAATAAGTTGTCATTAAAAGACTGGACACAGTAGTAATAATCGCACACAATAAGAGTATTCACATTAGGATCTGCAAACTCAAGAGCGAGAACAAGAGCTCGCAGCTCCGCCAATTGCGCCCTACAGTCCCCCAGTGCCTGTGTATGTACAATGGAAGACTTAAATTCACCATTTACTTTGAACCAGCCACAATAGCGCCAAGCTGCTGAATAAGCATGTTTGGACCCAATGGCTGGCTGAGCCGAGCCGTCGGTATAAATGATACATTTGTATTCATCCAAAGAAAGCAACGACAATGGAGGAGGATGAACATGTTCATACTGCAAAAACTCCTGTGTCTGAAAAGCAGGATCAAAGATAAACGTGACATCAGCCGATGTCAAAGAAGTAGCCCATTGTATCCAACGGGGATGTAGAGCTTTAGAGTTCGGTACACTTGCCTTAGTCACTGCTTCTAAAGCAGGAATAGGTGAAACCATAAGAATGTGTTTCCCCTGTGCCAGCAAGCGTTCTTTCAGAATCGCCATTTGGACCACAGTCAAAATCTTTTCAACATTCGAAAATCGCATTTCCACAGCTGTGTACAAATGTGATTTGTATGCAATAGGTACTGTGTCACCTTTGTTGAACATTAAGTAAGTGAAACCCACCGTCCCCGGCACAATACGTATGACCAGGTTCGTGGAGTTATCACGTGTCAACAAGTAGTTAGTCACTAGCAGATCTGTCTGCAAAGATGGTAGAATAGAGGTATGTTCCGGAAGCCAGCAAGCAGAAGAATATGTAGGTTGTATCAACGTGTAAAGCGGTTTGATACGCTGGGCATAATCGGGGATGTATGTCCTCCCGAAGTTTAAAAATGCCAGCAAAGACTGAAGCTTCTTCAGTGTAGACGGAGGTTGCAATGGAGCACATTTCTCCAGAAAGTGGGGGGCTAACCCCTACCTTCATTATTGAGCTTGTAGCCCAAAAAGAGCACTGCCAAACAAGCCATGTGTGATTTAGCAAAATTAAATTTGTATCCGAAGTCGGCAAACAACAGAATAATTTGGTTGACTCGGACAAGGTGCAGTATCAGTTCATCGTCCGTCAGATAAATGTCATCGACGTACAAGAACACATATGGATCCACGCTGTGCAACAAAGACACAATACGTGCAGCAAAAGCCCTGGGACTGTTCTTATACCCCATAGGCAAGCGCGTAAATCTTTTTTGATTTCCGACGGTGCTAAATGCTGTCAAGTCATGGCTCTCAGGAGCTAAATTGTGACTGTAGAAACCATTGGATATATCCAGTGTTGTTTTGTATTTTTTACGAATAAGATTGTTCACAAGTGCAGAGCTGTGTGTGTTCTGTACCGCAAATGTACGACAATGACTATTCAAATTTCGATGATCTAATACAATGCGATATGAACCGTCTGGTTTCAATACCGGAAAAAGAGGATTATTTATCAGTGATACACAGGATTCAATTACTCATTGACATTCCAATTGAGTCTGAATGTCACAAACGGGAGCTTTAGCCTCTCGTCTGATTGGATATTGCCGTTGTGGCTGTAGCATAGACCGTAATGGTATCTCATGCGCCGGTGAAGTTCTATCCCAGCCCACCTGATTACGGTACACTGCTGGGGCAAGGGCCAATGCCCACTCTGATGCGTAAGCCTGTTTTGTTTCCTCAGGGACATAATGTGAAAAACTCAGAAGTATCACGTCCTCCCATCTAGAAGCGGCCAGAACAAATGGTGGAGGCCAATCCGCCTCTGCCAACAAAATGTCATACGAAGAGGTTAGATTTCCCCAGAAAACCGCTGTAATTGTACGCTGTATATCTACTTCACTTTGGAAGACTATTTCATAGAGTCTATCCGGGGGTGCAACTCATGTATCTACCATTTCCACTGCAATAAACGTATCAGTTGCTCTTGCCTCCAGACAGGGACACAGTGCCTCCCACACTATGGTAACCTCCGCCGCGCTGTCGAGCAGAGTCACTGCCCATGTCCAGTGTAGGAGCAGAGTTCTCACCGTCTGAGGCATATTTTGCTGTTAAAGCAGCAACCTTTTTCTTGTGATCGGGGGGTCAAAAATGAGGCAGTCCCTCTTGTTTGGCCTTTATGCCAAACTCTCGAGGTTGATCCCACCCCTGTTGAGTGGTCGCACCCTTGCTGCAATCCTGGTGCTCCCCTCCACCGACTTGAGAGTCCGACATGTCCTGTAAAGAACGATGAGAGCGCTGATCAGGGACTTCAAATCTAATTTTCGCACGGTCACGCAAATCATAAGTGCGCTCAGAAGATTCAGGTGTCGGTGAACCAGCACGCGAACCTTGCTTCTGTTGTTGCTGCCCCTGTTTTTTATTCCTCCAGTTCTTTTTAGGAAAGAACGGGTGACTATCCTTTTCAGTCTGGGCTTTTTGTTGAGGTTGAGATTGAGTAAAAGGCTTAATTCCCAGACTATTGCGCCCTAAAGTTTTATAAGCTTTAGCAATAATCTTTGGCAATTCGCGTTGTTTGTCTGCGTCAGCAACAGCCTCCAAGCATTGTGCCACCTGAAAGCTTACAGCTTCACCCTTTACATTAACAAGGATCATATCGCAAACAATATCGAACACCCCCACCAGTCTCATTCTCAACTCCAGGGTCGCTTCGGCCCCATGTTCATCCTGAACACGTTTTATCACGGAAGGGAGAACGGTCATTGAGGGAGTGCCGAAACACATCGAATATACCACTGAAAACACTCTACCCCAAGTGTTACAATTGGACAACTCAGGAACCAGGCCCTAAGGTAAACTCACGGTCAGAATCCTGTGCTTCTCCACAGGTGTGGTATTTGGAAAAACAGCTTCGAGTTGCCCAAATTTTTCAGCAAGCCAATAAGGAAGCTCGTCCTTATTCTGCGGACGCTTGCCCATCACTGACTAAATCATGACTGGACTGATAACTACACCACCGGCTCCCGGTGGTTTTGCGACAACTCCAGGTGGTCCCACCTGAATGTTGCGTGACATGACCTTTATAACAGCTCTATGTACACGTATTAACGAAGTATGCAATACGCGTAGCTCTGTGACTGTAACATTTAGATAATTTGGATGTGGGGTATACCCAGCCAAAAGGGGCCATGTGGCCCCATCAATTGATAAGGGGCCTAAACGGACCGCTGTCAAAGGGTGAGGAAGGGCACCATTAAACCAAATTGTGTGTTGCCAAATCGTTAACGGAACTTCAAGAGATCAATAAGGTCTATATTCCCGCGGAAGCGCGGTGGAAGTATATTCGTGAAAAAAAATGATCAGTTCCATCCACTGCCGGAAAGGTGACTAAGGAGTAAAATACTTCGAAGCGATGTACAGCATTCGCTTCAACAACAAAGATTAGATCAGTCCCTTGTTGGGCACCATGTTGTGGGGATTCTGCACATACACAGAACTATGCACAGGAAAACAGGACCTCGGTGTGTAGGGGCTGAGCCTTCCTACCGCCACAGTACCCAAAATCCCAAAACCGACTAGCTATAGTATCTCATTCGCTCTACTACATAATCACGAAGCTACAAATGATTAGACAACCCAGAACACAACACTCCTGACTCTCTCAGGAATCACGGTAGCAAGACGTACCCTTTCGCTCACTCACTCGTACCTGTCCACAATAAGAATTGACAGAGTCACTGTAATAGTTCAAAATGTTTTATTTTAACTATACTGCTCTATAATGCAGTATACGAGCCACTACCAGCAGCAAAATGCATAAACCTAAAACAGTTAGCAGTGTTGCAATTCCATAGAATATAAAGGGGGATGTCATTGTATACAGACAGTGGATAAAAGACTATAAGGCCTAACCACCCTCCCCTTGGCTAGAAGAAGTTTTATTATATAAAAGAAGATCTCTGGGCTTTGTCAGCAGACCCCATACCTTAGTGCCTAGATGGTATTTCTACATCATAGGAACAGCATAGCTCTTCTCCCTGGAAAGGTCCCTCTCCAAGTGTGTTTTAGAACAACATGCATCCCCATAATATCAAAGCACGAATTTCCAGCAGAAGCAGCTGTGTTAGCATGTTTTGTCTAGATGCTAGGAACTGACCAGAACAAAATAACAAGAGGCATTGTTTAACGACCTTGCACATCGTGTTCAGACTAAACTCCAGGAACAGGCAGAGAACGCAGAAAGCAGACGGTTCTCATGTGAAAGGCACAAACAGAGTCTTACAAAATAAAGTCATGTAGTAACGTACGCAAAAGCAGCATCATGGCAGCAGAGCTCATGCTAACTTAGCAATGTCGACAATGACCCTAACAGCCATATGACAATGCCAACCACCTCAGTGTGGATGCCGGCCAACTCAGTGTGAATGCTGGCAACCTCCTGGTATATCTCCCACTGCAGCTCCTTTATTTCCTGGATTTGGAGTCTTGGTAGACTCCCAGGACTTGTGTGATGGCAGTCTGGGTGTCCATGGCCTCAGTGGGCTTACTTTGTGGGGCCACAGTTACCCACATACAACAGCTACCCCCACTACCTCTGCCCTTGGCACAGACTGCACCCTCCCACTGTGCCCTGGTTCCTCCATGACTGGAGTAGTGTTATCCAGCTCAGAATCCAGGACTTGGGGGCACAGGATGGACTGACTGTGCTAGGTGTACAGGTTGGGGGGCAGTGGTTGGCTGTGATGTTGCAGCGGTGGTGGGATGTGTTGCAGTGGGCACAGTGAGCATCACTGTTGGCGTCTGCCCAGGCTGACCAGATTGGCCAGGACTGTCATCCTCGTCCACCTATTCAGTAGCGTTGTCATCGCTGAGGGCTTCGTCCTGGGGTGGAGAGGAACTCTGGGCCTCATTATGATGGTGGTCAGACGAGCGTCCGACCGCTATCGCAGTGGGATTGAGACTGCCTGACAAGTAGTCAGCTGTCCCACCTGCCATATTTTGAAAAGGCCCCCATTTAGACGGCTGGAAACTGCACTTTTCTACTGTGGCTTGTGCTGCAGCCCGGAAAAGCACACCAGCACAAGCCACCATATAAAAATATATGTTTCGAACATCCATGCACCTGTGCATGGATGTTTGGGGTGGCACCATATGTGCCCCCCCTGGTCACTTAGTAGTTGCCTACGGTGGACGGGGGCCCTGCTTGGGGCCCCAAAGTTCCTTTCAGACAGCCTTTTCATGGTGATGGGACCACCATAAAAAGGCTGTGGGAAATGGACATCCTAATCGCTATGGGAGGGCCTGCACAGGCACCGCCTCCATTGTAGGGATTAGTGTCTGACCGCCGCCCCGATGGGCTCCTTGACCCTGCTCGAGGCACCAGTCTGTCCCCAAGAATGCTTCGGTCCGACTGTCCACATCATAATGAAGCGGTCGGACCAAAGACCTGGATGTCGGTGGGATCGCTACCAATAGCCTGTCGGTGGCAGTGCCTCCAACATCAAAATAAGGCCCTCTGCTCAGTTTCCAACCTCTATGCAGTTGCGGATCAATCTGTTGAGAGATAGAGAACATGGATAATGGTGGAAGAGAGGTGTCTACATCCACGTTGTTTGTGTCAAGGTAAATATCTACCTAGAATGGAACAAAATAGATAGAGATTACTATTACCATCTATTTGTGTGGAGATGAAGTTGGTTACTGGACATTTGTGCAGAATTTTGGAATTTTGTCTTTAGGGATAGACATGATATCTGCAAATCTCTGCTACAAACACAGTGCAGTCATACCATGTATTTTTCCATTCCAAAGCCTAATTATGTATCATATAGGCAAAAACCAAGCTTTGGGCCAGATGTACGACCCGTTTTTGCATGCGAAATGGGTCGGAAAAACCTTACAGGGCCATGTGCAAACGCTATTTAGCAAGTCGCAATTTATTTGCGACTCGCTAAATAGCGTTTGCGACTCGCAATTAGGAAGGGGCGTTTCAAGGGCATCCCTTCCTAATTGCGACTCTGAGCCCTATGTATGACTGTTTTGCGACCCCAGTCCTACACAATGCACGTCTGACGTAGGGAATTCTGCAGGACCACGGTGAGGAGGAGGAGGGCAGCCAGGAGACGCCGCGATAAAGGTAAGTGTGTTTTATTTACCTTAATTTTAATTTTAATTTTATAAATATTTATTGAGGGGGGGTGGAGGCGCGGAGCGGAGTTTTTGCCCAACTCCGTGGAGCTCTGCGTAGAGCAACTCCGCCTGCTCCACCCGGGGTTACTTTAGATTGAATGAATACGGAGTCAAAAATTATGCACCATAGAGGGCACCCCAAATTTGTTTCGGATGGAGACGTTTGTTTTGTTACACTTGTTCTGGTGAGAAAAATGGGAAATGTGGTGGTCAGAGTTCTGAGAGGTTGGGAATAAAAAAAATACATTGAGATAACATGTATGTGGTGGTCTAGAACATGTCAGGACAAAATTAAAGTCGTATTCATATATTTGGAGATTTTTATGGCTTTTAAATTTGCTGAATTAATTTTAAGCAAGTTTCTGTGTTCTCTCATCAACCTAAAAACATATGGGGCTCAATTCACAGAACTAATCTGAGACAAAATCCTAAACGTTCTACTTTTGGTATTCACAGAAGGCATTTAGTAGTAGTAAAGTTAGGATTTTGTCTTAAGTTTGACTTAAAACAGACTTAAGACAGACTTAAGACAGACTTAAGACAAACTTAAGACAGACTTAAGACAGACTTAAGACAGACTTAAGACAGACTTAAGACAAACTTAAGACAAACTTAAGACAAAATCCTAACTTTACTACTACTAATTGCCTTCTGTGAATACCAAAAGTAGTAAGTTTAGGATTTTGTCTCAGATTAGTTCTGTGAATCGGGCCCATTGTTGTGATATGCTATAAAATTATTAATAAGCAGAAATAATTATGTTAAACTTACATATTTCTTCTCTTTTCACATCAAACGTTCCAAAAATACAAGGTTGAGCTAGCATTCTCACAACTGAAATTTGGTTAAATCTTTGCAAAACGTTCACTAAAATTACTGGACGGTCCACAAGAGAAAATTAGGGTTTTATGGAACTCTGTTAAGGGCAATTCAAGAAATATGCTTAAAACATTTCTGCAGCAGCAATGTCCAAAATTCTTTGAAGAAATTCCATTTATGATGGTAACATTCTGCATGTTGTTCAGAAACATTTGCTAAGTTTTGGATTGATCCCTAATTGGCACTTCTACGTTCTGTGGGCAAATTTACATTTTTTATTTTTTTGTCCTCATTGTGCAATAATTTGGAGGTGGAGGTGTCAGGGGCCCCTTGACCCATCTATTCTGAGAAAAGGGATTTCTCCTGGGTAAGCGCAAATGTGTGCGTGGAGATTCTCGCCCCTTCCTTTCATAGGGGCCCCTTTGTGTCGACTTCCAGCATAGATCGTTTTCGGGAGGGAGCTAGTCATTCTAACTACTCATTCAAGACCCTGCTTGAAGATTTTATTGCATTTCCTAATCATTGGACAGTTATGACACAAACCATGATTTTCAATTTGGCTAATTGTGTTGTTCCCAAATGTTCCAAAATTTATATCTTTTACCCGTGTTCCCGCTTCTATCCAGTTTATTTACCCTTCGAATAGAAGCCAGCCATTTTTTATGTGTTGGAGGTATGTTTTTCACCCATTTAATGCATATTTCCCTTCTGGCTAACAATATTAACAGGAAAAGGAGGTTTTCCTGATCTTTGTTCAGTTTCGGGTAATTCGAGTTATGGTGACCTATCCCAAAAATAACAAGATCTATGCTTACCTCCACTGGTTGTCCCAACAGCTTGGATAGGGTCTTACCCACCTCTTTCCAAAATTCCTCTAGCTGGGGGCACTGCCGAAACATATGTAGGTCATCTGCTCCTTCTTCCCCGCATTTTGGGCAGCTTCTCACCTTCTGTTTGTTGAGCTTGGATAGCCTCTTTGGTGACCAGTACGCTCTGTGTGCGGTAAACAGGTTATTTTTTCTCAGGGGAGCAGATTTCACAATTCGCCAACAATTAGCCATTGATACTTGCCATTTATGTAGGACATCCAGCTCCGGCAGTTCTTTCCCACAGATCTTGCTCGGAATTTTTTATTCTTTTTCCCCTGCTTGTATGAGGGCCCAGTACCAGCATGAGATTTCTTTTTTATTGGTCCTATCTTCCCGAAACGTTTTCTCGAATTCACTGGCCCCCAATTCTTCTTCTTTAAGACTCTTGACCCAGCTGGTTAGTTGGTAGTACTTAAATCTCGCAAGAGTGCCTTTAGTCTTTTTATGAGGACTTCCCATTCAATGATCGAGTTGTGTTCTATTAGTTGGCCCCATTTAGTTATGCCACCTTCCCTCAAGGGGGTTACTAACTTGTCCCTAAGACACTCTGGGGTTCCAGGAGAGTCCCAGATTGGAGCGAATTCACTATAGTATGGGATTTTTAGAGTACTTCTTATCTGATACCATAGTTTTGCAGCCGACCAGAGAGTCTTCAACTTTATTCTTTTGAAATATTTGGGGTGCCCAAATTTGTAGAGGTAGTGGTTTCCTTCTGTATTGATTAGTGCCTGCAAGTGTACGGGGTATATATCAAATCTATCCAATAGTTTTTGTGTGTATTTGAATTGAAAGGCTCTGCCGTATTCCGAAATATCAGGGCTTGCGATCCCCCCTCTTCCTTCTTTCTTCTCAGCTTTTTTCAGGCAATTCTTACTCCTTTTGCGGCCCAAATGAAGCTGCTAAGTTCTCCTTGCAATTTTTTTTATCCATTCTGCTTTGAATTCTAATGGAATGGTACTGAACAGATATTTAAATTTTGGCAGTACTGTCATTTTAGTTATGTTTGATTTTCCCATAAAGGTCAGAGGGAGACCTCCCCAGACTTTTAGTAGCTTTCTTACTCCTTTGAGAATTCTGTTAAATTTCACACTTGCTATTTTCTCTATATCTTTTATAAGGTCTACCCCTAGATACCTTATTTTTTCTTTCACGATCGGATTCTTAGATTTGTTAGTCCACTCTAAAATTCCTGATTTTGTTTGATTCATTATGTAGCCAGAGACTTTCCCGTATTGTTCTAGGATATCTTCTATTTTTGGGAGTGAGACCGCGAGATCCCTAGTAAATACCATCAAATCGTCTACGTACAATGCTACCTTTTTCTCCCAGCCTTGGTATTTAAATGGTATTATCTCTTGTTTATTTCTTAGCATACATGGTAATGGCTCGATGTATAGATTAAAAAGTAGCAGGGATAGAGGACAGCCTTGTCTTGTATCTCTCTTAATTGTTATCCTGTCTGTAAGACTATCATTGACCAGGACCTACGCCGAGGGTTTTATATAGATTTGTTTTATTGCATCTTGAAAAGTATCCCCAAGGTTGAATTTTACTAGGGTTGTGTTTAAGAAAGGCCAGCTAACTCTATCAAATGCCTTAGCTGCGTCGAAGGTTATAATTGATAAGGGGACAAATTGATAAGTTGCTACGTCTATTGCGCTTATCAGTTGGTGAGTTAGTTCTTGTATTTGTCTTCCTCTGATAAAACCTTTTTGGTTTGGGGCGTACTAGGGATCCAGCCACTTTTCCCAGTCTCTTGGCTAATATTTGTGTGTATATTTTATAGTCGGCATTTAAAAGTGAGATGGGCCTTTAGGACTCGCACTTGACTGGGTCTTTCCCTGGTTTTAATAGGATACTGATGATTGCATCATTCCAGGAGTCTGGGAGGTCCCTTTTAGTTAAAAAGAGATCATTCAGGAGCTCCATCAGGGGGGTGACCAGTACCTCTTGTAGATTTACACATAGCTCAGTTGGGAGTGCGTCTGGCTGGCTGCTTTCCCCTTTTTTAGGCCTTTGATTACTTCTGCAACTTCCTCTCTTGTGATTTCTTGGTTGAGCTCCACTCTTTGTTCCTGTGACGCAGAAGGAAGTGTTATCTTGTCCAGTAGGTTGTTTATCTGTTCTGTTGGAGCTGAGGTCTCTTCCGAGTATAGGTCATCGAAAAAATGTACAAACGCTTCTCTAATCTCTGTGTCCTCTGAACTATATATAGGCTGCTCTCCTCTTTGTATTTTTGCTACCCTGTTGCGTGTTAACTCTGTTTTTGTTTTCCAAGCTAGTACCGTGACACATCCTTTGCCATATTCGTAATGCAAGAGTTTGCTTGCCTCCCATCTATTCCTAACGATTGCTTCCAATATGTCTGATAGGTCCTCTTTCTTTGCTTTTTTTACACTCTTCTATTCTGGATATTTTCTGCGGGGTTTTCCCTTTGGCAAATTCTTCCAAAGTTTTTATTTCTTTTTCCAGCTGATTAATGTGGGTCCTTGTGTTCTTATTTTTATATGCTGCAAGATTAATTATTTTCCCTGTGATAAAAGCTTTGTATGCATCCCATGAAATTTGTTTCGAGGTCCCTTCTTTACTTAGCTGGAATAATAGGTCTGTCTCTTTTGCTAATGCTTCTATATGGAGGGCGTCTGTGAGAATAACTTGGTCTACTGTCCACCTCGAACTGGAGGGGGTAGCTTTTGGAAAAAGATGCAGTAAAACTCCCGAGTGGTCAGATAGATGGGCAGGTGTATGTTCTACCTTTTGAGTAATATTAGTCAAGCTTCTATCTATCAGGAATAAATCTATTCCAGACGAGTGACCAAGCTTTTTATTTTGAAATGTGAATCTATGGGTCTTATCTCCTTTCTCTTTCCAGATATATGTAATCCCTAGGTCTTTAATACATAAACCGACCCACTCTCTCATTTTAGGTAGATTAGCACTGTTCCTGGCCGGGAGTCTATCCTCTTTAGGGTCTAGTAATATATTGAAATCGCCTCCCATTATTATGGGGGACTGAGCGGTCAGAAGTTGGGAGTATACCTCTTGAAGTGGTGCCGGGTCGTCCATATTGGGTCCATAGTATCCCACAATTGTATATAAATTATTGCATATCCTAACTTTCACTATTGCCCATCTTCCGTTTCCTTTTTTATCCACTTCTGCTGATTCAATTTTTGCTTTAAGGGATTTTTTAAACAGGATCGCCACTCCCTTTGTACAACAATCTTGGTTTATGCATACATATTCATCCACCCATTTCTGATATTTGACTATTTCTGCCCACACTTCTTTTAAAAGGTGTGTCTCTTGCAATATTATTATTTCGCTGTCAATTACTTTCAAGTATTCCAAGATATTTTGCCTTCCTTTTTTTATTCTAAGGCCATTATATTCCAAGAGAGGATATTAACTGCCATCAAATCGTTTCCTCCAGTACCTTTTTAATATGATCCCTGGTTTTCCTCCGGGGACCCTTCCTCCTCAGAATTGCTTTTACTGGACTTTTTTGCTTTTTTATTCCCCTATTATGCTCCCCACCATGTGCAACTTTTTTTTTTTTTGTTTCCATCATTTTTCTAAATGACTTTCTTGCCTTCCTACCCCGCCCCCCACTCCCTGGAGAAGCCTCCCTTTTCCTTTCTCTTGGCAAGATTCTGCCCGTTAGAGCTCCTTACTCTTCAGATGACTTTATTTATTGTCTTTCCTCCTTTTTAGGAGTGGTATTTTTGTTGTGCTTTTATGCGTTCTATCTAAATTCTAAATCCATATTTGTAAAGCGCGAACTATTCACCCTTACGGGTCTCAAGGCGCTGGGGGCCGTCGTGGAAATTAAGTGAGCTATTGCCCAGAGTCACATGGTGCTGAGCTGCCGCCGGAGCCGGGGATCGAACCGTGAACCCTGTGCTCCGAAGTCAGCTGCCCTGGCCGCTGCACCACACCTCTCCTTCTATGAAGCACTCAACCTCTTTCGGGTCCCTTATGTTGTGCATCTTGTTTTCCCACATAATCCTCAGTGAGGCTGGGAAGCGCATCTGAACTGTTGCGCCCAAAGATTTCAATTGCTGCATGAACTGGCCCAGTTCCCATTGCCTGTCTTGAGTTGTTTTGGAGATGTTGGATCTGATTCTGAATGACCAGCCATCTTTTGTAAAAGAACCTGCCTTGAGGCCTTCATTTAGAATTCTCTCTTTGAGGGTGTATGTCTTGAAATTAATTAGTATTTTCCTCTGGTTTTTCCTTATTTTCCCTTTCCCAAATGGGTCTCTGTGTAATCTTTGGATGTCATCCGGGAGGTTAACTGATTTGGCCCAAGGGATTATCTCTTCCAACAGTTTGATCGTAAAGCTTTTTATATCCTCCCCCTCTAGGCCTTCTGGAACATTGAGGATTCTGAGGTTATTCGTCCTGGCTTGATTTTCCAACGACTCCATTTTATCTCTGATGTTATTTTCCTTTGTCTTCAGCAGGTTTATTTCTTTTTGATTTACCTCAACTTTTTTGTTCAGTGTAGCCACTGCATCCTCTACCAACGAAACTATATCCACTAGCATGTTGATCTTCTGATCTAAAGCCTTGCAAACTTCCTGGATTTTCGTTTGGTTCTTTTCTGATGTTGCAAAATTAGTCCTCATCTCTATCATCATTGTTTCCATTAACTTCTCGATGTTGGTTATCTGTGGTTGAATTTGTTGTTCAACCGGTTGTTCTACAGGTTGTGATCTGGGTTCGGTATATGCCTGGTTCTCTGATCCTGGTTCCTGATGCTCTGTTGTCATTAATACCTGGTACCTGTTATTTTCCATTGTTTCTGAGGTCCCTTCTTCTTCCCTGAAGCTTCCATTCTGGTTCCTCCTCTGCTCAGTGTTGCTAACCCTTTGTTTCTCCTGGACTTTAAAATAAGACCTTAGTGAAGGGGTAATTTTCTGTTTAATGCTTGAGCCAGGTGCTCCTAGTTTTATTTGGCTTGCCCTGGACAGAGGAGCTTGTGGTTGCCCTGATGCGTAAGCTTTTCTTTTTTTTCTTGTGCATTTTGGGGCTGTAATGGCTGTATTAGATTGCTCCTTTTGGAGCACTCAAGGCGCTTTCGAAAAGAGATGCCTACTTCTGAGGCAGTAACTATTTCCACTCACCTGCCCCTGATCTAAGCCTAAGCTTGTTATAGTGGAGGTGGAGGGGGGGACAGATTTTATTTTTCCACCCCCTGTACAGCTCTCTGTTCCTGCCAATGTCTTTGTGCACAGTGGGGATCTCAACTCTTTAATTCCCCCCTCACCCCTGATCTTAAAACTGGTCTCAAGCCCCCTCTCACTTACTCCTTGCTTGTGGTGGTTTCGCTGTCCTCGATAGCCTCCTCTATGTTCCCCAGCCAGGTATGTCTTCTGCGCGCCTTCTTCGGTGCTTGGCTGATACCTGGAGTTCTTTCCTCTTGCAGCCAGTACTGGAGCTTTCCCCCGGAATGACACTCTCGCGGCAGCCCTCCTGCTGTTATGGCATGCCGTAATTGCTTCCGCCCACACTCCGGCTGCCCAGACCGCGCTGCGGCGCGTCGCCTCCCCCTCGGGCTCCACTATCTCGATCTCCGGTCTCGGAACTCGGAGACCGCCTGCTCCGATGTGCTCCACGGCGTGAAAACCAGGTATTGGTACCTCGATACCCCTTTTTTCCAATTCTTCGGGTATTTTGCAGTTATCTAGAGCGAGTGCTATGTTCGAGAATTGCCACTCCTTTACCGTGCTAATTATACATTGTTATGGCCTCATACTGTTCCAAAGGGCTCGGAGCTCCTGACCGAGCACATTAGCTGGCCGCCATCTTCTCCAAATATTAATTTGTTGGAAACTTTTCCTAAAATTAACATCTCATATGTAGGGGAATTATATGATAACATTGTTCTTCTTTGGAAAACATTAAAAATATCTTCTTGATTATTCTCTAGTGCTAACATCTCACAAAAAGTAATAATAGTAAAGGTGATTAAGAGTAGAGAAGTAACAATGGAGTAAATTGCATTATTGGCTTCTATTGGAACAAAAATTACTTTTATAGATTCTTCACTCCTGTAACTTTTTAAACGTGACATACTTGATAGAGTTCTACTGTATTATACACCCGCTACAATAATGAAATTTGGTGGCCAGTGCCACTCAATGTATTTTAGATACAAAGAAGAGGCTCTCTTCAGCCCTCATTGGCATTACACAATGAATTGAATTTATATTTTATAAGGATGTTTGAGGAATTAGCTGGAATAACAGGACTTGCCATGAAAATGGCAGGGAAAGGTATGCGCTTGGGGAAGAGGAATGATGGGAAGCTCTTGTATCTGAAATCCTAAAATTGCAAAGCACACTTGGTGTAATATTTACCCGAAAAGCTGAATTTTTATTGACATAAATTTAGTGTTTGTAATTAAGAAAGAGGCGCCATATGTGAGGTATCTGCAAAAGGAAGTAAACATTCATCAAGTGAGATTTCTAAATGCCACGGAGCCTTTGCCCTCTTGGCAGTGGATACGTTTATGTTCAGTTGTAAGAAATTGGTTTATAAGGTCAGATTAGTGGAAGCCCCACACAAATAATAAAGGCAATCCTTGTCAGGGTGAACCACAAACAGTCACTAAATTAACCTGTGCTTAACCTCTGGTAGCTCGGCACAAAAACAGTCAGGCCTAACTTAGAGGCGGTGTGTAAAGTATTTATGCAGAACACAAACAGTAATAAAGTAAAACCACAACAGAAGAAAATTCATCAAATCAATTAAGAAAATAGAGTACATTTTAATAAATAAATTACACCAGAACAATAAAAATCCAATCACTAGAACTGGAGATGTGAGTTGTTATTACATTTTTGGTAAAAGTCACACCAAAAAGCACAAAGAGCCAACTGTGGGTATTTGGTCGCGTTGGACCGGGACAAAGTCACTAGTACAGGCTGATAGTGACTGAAAGCAGGTCAGGCACAAGACTGAGTTAAACCTGCTGGGAGTTGTGCCATAAGTCCTTGATGCGAGGTGCGCAGCGTTGCTGTGCGAGAATTTGCGTTGCTTGGCATCGGTTTCAATGAAGCATTCTGCTGCGTGGTGAAGCTTTTTGTCGCTCACCGTTGGTTCTGATGATGCTTTCAGTGGGGCAGCAAGGGTTTGAGGGGCTTCACATCACTCGGCTTCGGATCTGATGAAGCTTTCAGCTGGGCAGAGAGGCTTTGCAGGGCTTTGAGTCACTCGGCTTCAATTCTGATGAAGTTTTCAGCTGTGCGGCGAACTTTGTAGAACTTCAATTTGCTTGGCATCGGGTCAGCTGAAGCTTTAGGGTGGGCTCAACATGACTTTGTGGGTTCCTGTGTCGCTTCACGCCAGATCAGATGAAGCCTTCAGTTAGGTAAGGAGAAGTACTCTCTGATGCAAGCTGAGCATCCAGGAACTGGAAGCACCTATTGGAGATCAGGAATCACTCCAGCAGAGGCCAGCATCAGGGCTCATGCAGGTCTAGGCAAGTGCAGTTGGTACTGGTCAGCTGGGCAGTTGCAGAGCAGGTCTCTGGAAGCTTTTTGTGTACCTGTGTCTCAAACAGAAGGTAAGACACCTGACACATGGAGTCAGTCTGGGTAGCCTGGGATCAAGACAAGCAGGTCCAATCGTCCTCCTTCAGGCAGCAAGGCACTCATTCTGGAAGCAACTCAGTCCTTCTTCAGGATCTTCCACAGGTCTAGATGTGTTTTAAACAATCTGGCAGTTGGAACATCAGTTATTAGCCACCAATCACTGGTTTGGCATGCAGGAATCATAACTAACATCCCACACTTTGGTGTAGGGAGGATGATTGTTCAGACCGGCACAATATTTCTATATAATATGGTGTGAAGATTGACACTGAGATGAGTGTTTTGGCATTGATTATTTTTCCCCCATTCTATGGTCAGGACCCAGGATCTGGGTCTGGTGGAATATATGACTTATGCGTTTTCTTATGAAGATTCTAACTTCATAGCCACTATAACTGTCCCTTGCGCATGTGAGGAAAAAGATGGATAAAAGAAGGCACTAGTGCTTTTGCGTCAACCGGGCTTCACAAATTAGTGTGATCAGTTATCATGCCATCACATTGGTAGACATGCATCATTTCTCATTGCTCTCACTCCTGTGCAGGCTTTAGTCGCATGATTCCTTTTCCCTAAGATGACCGCCAGCAGTTCACAGTCTACTGTTTGGTCGCATAGCATTTTTTTCTTCAGGGTTGCCTCCTGTTCATCTTCATTCGTGGGCAGACAGCAAGGAAGACAGTATGCACATCAGTGTTCTGTGTAAGTAAGGTCCCTGCACTACAGAGACATTTGTCCATCATTTTCCTATGTCTCTGTTGCTGTATATGATCTTTTTGTCACAGCTTAGTGATGAGTTCGAGTTGCTCCATGCAAAGCTGTATGTGTCACAGGTCAGTGTATTTGCGGGTTAATTGTACATCCTTGCACATCCAGTATATTTGTGGGTTGCACCGCCATTTGGTCATACGTGTCACAGGTCAGCGTATTTGTGGGCTGTTTATGTTTGTACATTCTTGTACACATTTATGTCTCCCACAACTTGGTAACTGTTTGTACCTTGACATTCATACTACTTACAGGCTCTTGACTGGTGTGAAGGGCAATTGATACCCTCACTCTATGAGATTTTGTATTCATGGCATAGAAAGCATGTAGGGCATTGTAGAATAGTGACTATGCTGCCAGTCACACGAGGACCATGGAACATGGTGGAGGTTTCTTTGTGAAGGCTTTGAGTTGGATATCTTGACATAAATCATCTACTGTATTTGCTTGACAGGCCCCAACACCTTACTGATTACCTCTAAGGAGGGCAATCCTTTGCCGCACTAGTTAGATGAGTGTTGACATATGAAACAACAATTACCTTGATTTTTAGGATCCTTTCTAGAGATGTAAAGCTCCCCCTTTCTTTCTCTGTTTACTTCATTAGAGCATGATTAGCCAGATGAAAGGTCCTGATGAGACCCATTGACTTCATATTGGGTCAAAATATCAACATAAATTCTGTTGGTTTCTTGTGGCTGTGGCACTAAAAAAATATCTGTGAACAGCTTTACAGAGTCTACTAGAATATCTGTATTAAAAATCCAGGATATTGTACAGTGTTGTAAACTTCACTATGAGGGATTTGGTTCAGAAACAAAAGATGAAAACATATGCTGACTGAAGACGACATGCGAAAAACATCACCTTCCAGAGAGGAGACAGAGTGCTCACACGGCAGATGTGGAAAATAAAATCTGTTGCTCCCTTTAATGTAGAACAAGTAGTGTTGACAAAAGGACACATGGCGACTGCCCAGTGCCCTGGAAAGTTTATTACTAGAGACTCTTCTCACTTTTGGCATTTGATTCATAGTTCACCAGATCTTCATGGTGAAGGAGAGACTGATTCTGAAACACCAGTGACTGCTGTTGCCTTTTCACCATCCTGTCAGATCTTGGATCATGATGGTGGCTGGTCTCATCTTCACACGACTCGGTCAAGTCAAACCATTGCAGCACCAAAGAGATTAATTGCAGAAATGTAAATGCATATGTGTGCATCTTTTTGTAAGTTTGACACGTTTTCATTTAAAAGAGGGGGGGATGCAGTGTCTTGCGAGTTAACAATGACTGAACCCTTTTCGCTCCTGATAAATTCTGACATAATGAATTCAGTGTATTGCAGTGAAGGCTGCTTTAAATGTTGAGTTCGCATGGACCCTCAGACAAATAAAGACGTGTATTACTATGCTCTGTGTGTAGCGTAGTCATTGGAGGGTACCCCGGATAGGAAGATGCTTTAATTTTGACATACATTTTAACATTATATATAGTATTAGTTTATTAAACTAAGGGGCATATTAGCAAGAACGGCATTAAAATTATCACCCCTTTAGCGGCAGGAAACTGCCGCTAAAGCGGCGATAATGGGCTTGATAATATGCCCTTGAGAATTCCAATAGAAGCCTATGTTTACACCAGAACATGGGCTTCTATTGGAATTCTCATGGGCATATTATCAAGCCCATTATCACCGCTTTAGCAGCAGTTTCCTGCCGCTAAAGCGGCGATAATTTTAACGCCGTTCTTGCTAATATGCCCCTAAGCTTTATAGTTTATATTGCAATCAAATACCAGAAAATTAAAAGCAGATTCATTAGCCACCCCAGGCAACAGTTGCAAAAAAAACCCCAAGCCTTTAACATCTGAATCAATAATATCTAAACCATAATATCAATTGAAAAAAGATGCTCACACTAATCCAAGAAGTTAAGTTCCTGCAAGGGGGTTTCCCAATATTACCCCTTCAAATAACACCCGCTATTGAAGGTCAAAACACAATGGGCTGGATTCACAAACAAATAATGAATCAGCACCTTAGTAGTACTTCTAAGAATTAATGAAGATTTACGATTTTTGCGAATTTACAAACATTCTGTGTATGTTTGGGAAATGCAGCACAATGTGACATTGCTTATTTTTGGTTTTTGTCTATGCTGGGAAAACATTTCCCATTGTAGATACCCCTTCCTCTACCACTGATCCAAATTTGGAGAAGGTGTTCCTCCAGCCCTTTACTGGTGTAAATCTCTGACCGGATCCAGAGTCAGGAAGGGTTGCATTGTGGCTTGTGGATGCCAACAAACTTCTTACTCCCATTTGCTTTTTTCTATTGGGGTGTTGGTTGAATGGGGTGACCCCAGTTCAAGCAACAGTGACAATCCACATCATGGTGAACCGTAAAAGTCACTAAATTAATCTGTTCCTAACCCTCTGGTAACTTGGCACAAAAAGCAGTCAGGCTTAACTTAGAGGCAATGCCAAAAATATTTTTGCAGCACACAAACAGTAATAAAGTGAAAACACAAAGCTAGAAAAATCCCACACCAATTTCGAAAAATAGAGTAAATTTTAATAAATTATTTGGCTCTAAAATGACAAAAATCCAATTAGTAGAACTAAAGTTATGAGATTTAAAGATTAAGTTAAAAAATCGTGATTAAAAGATCGAAGTGGCAACTTTGGACATCTATTCGCCGCAAGACCAAGCCAAAATAAAAAAATATGGCCAACCAGAATGAACTGCAAGTCAGATACAAAGAGTATATTGGACCCGGTAAGCGCTTACCTTCAAATTTAGAGAAAAGTTTGAAGAAAAGCGTTCTGATAAGGTAAAGTTCAGCGGGTAAAGGTGTAGTAACCTGTATTGTATGTATTTGGTTACTTACTCCCTAGCTGCTCAGCCAGTGTGAATGTGATGCATGGAATGTTGGTGTGAGAGTCTTGAATGGAATGTTTGGGTGCCTGGATGCTTGAGTGTGTCAGTTGGAGTATGGGCTGGCGAGCAGGAAGACTGCTCCTGGTGGGGCTGTATCTCTACAACTCAACTACCTGTAACTGAACTCAATAAATCTACCTAAAACTACATCCTGGCTACGGACCTCATCACCACAGAATTTTGGCAACGATTCTTGAAACGAAACTACGCGTGTTTTAAAAAAACAAAGGACTTTGAAACAAGTAATCTCTAAAGGAAACTTACAGAGAGTAAGAAGAAACCTTCAGTCTGACGTACAAGTCGTGCCAGCCCCACCAGTGTCTCTTTCACCGGACAGCCCCAGCCTGCTTGTACTTCATTGGGTTAAACAATTGGAATTCCTGCTACTGTGACAGCTTGTGTGATCCTGAGCACTTGTCAGCGAACAGCCCGCCCTGGACTTGCTTCTTTGGTCTACTAAATTAGATTTTTCCAAGTGGATAACTTGTGTGATCCTGAGCACTTTCTCTGGTCTCGCCAGTTTTCCTCACACTGGCCGACCACAGAACAAGCGTGGAGTGCTCACAGTCATTTTCCCTCAACACAGGATCATTTGTGGAGTAATTGCCCGGAGTTAGCAGTAACAAACTCTACATTTTTAAGCATCTACTTCTATTGACATCTTATTACGCCTGGTCTCTCTGTGCAACAACTTGGACTGTAGATTCCTGCACACTGCGTTTTTGTGCCTTTTCATTTGCCCTTGGCAGCTTTGGATCACAGGTACGTTGTGCTTTTGGACATGTCTTCTGCTGTATGGTATGGTGGCATGCTGCGCTTTTCTACCTTTTCTGGTGTGTTACCGCTGCTGAGGAATGTGCAGTGGTTCATGTGGCACCTGGTCGCGGTGCCAGCAGCAAGAGCGGTGCTTTTGAAACATTTTGGGGGCGCCTATTTAGTGATACCGTTATTTGTCAACTACATGTGAGGCTACTTTGGCAGTTCAACCGCTGCGGTCCATTTTCAAATTGTGGCACGAGTCAAGTAACTCACATGCGCACTTACCTTCAGCTTGGCGGTCACGTGGAGTCTCCTCTTCGACGTTCTTGTTGCTATGCAGCTCTCGTAGATGTTTTGGGACGCTTTGGTGCATGGAGGAATTGAGAGCCATCCGGCACTGCCTCAAGTGCGTGCCGCCATCTTTGTCTGAGATTATTGTGGGAAAAGCCACAGTGACTCTGCCGGTATCTTCAAGAGTTTGCTGCCAGTTGGTTGTGATCGACGGTCCGTTCCACCACAAGGATTCCTGTTGTATTTGAGGGTTCTTTTACGAACACTGGGGACAGCTGCACCAACACACGGAAGCCAGTCGTTACTGCCGAGAGTTCGGGTGGTGAGTTGGAGCTTGTTTGATATACTCCTCTTCGGTTTCCAGCTGGAGTGCACCATTGCATTTGTCAGTGTTAAGTTTGGTGGTTCTGCCGCTTTCCTGGACATATTTAGTGGATTTTTTTTTTAGAACCCACTTTGCGTATCTGCCTGTTTTCGCTGACATGCACACCCTGTCATCAGAAAGAGATACTCCGGCGTGTGGCACAGTATAGCGGTGACACGCATACCATAGACATTGACTGCCTGTCGTTTTAATTTATATTCTGTGAATACTCTGCAATCTCTAACTGGGGGTTTTGGCATTATTTCACAAAAGTTTCGGTGATATTCTCTACAACATGTTTTTCTTGCCTAATGTCATGTACAGTTTATATCATTTACTTTTGTTGATACTATTAAGTTCGTTTAGTGTTTAGGTCAAACATGTTGTAAGGCTACATTTTGTGTATTCCGGGTCTTTACGACTCTATGTCCTATATGCCTGCTTGGTAGTATGATTTTACTGTTTACAGGATTTAGGGTGCTACGTGTTTTTTTTGTAGTCCCATTCAACACAGTTGATGGGTTTTAGCCCCCTTCAAAGTTGTGTTCACAGTTCATGGGTGTAGTCACCTTTTGCTTCACACTTTGTTTTTGTAGTGGGTGTTAGTCCCATCAACACAGCCTGAAGTGGGTTTTAGTCCCATCTACATAGTTCTAATGGGTACAAGTCCCATTGTTTTTGTAGTGGGTGTTAGTCCCATCTACGCAGTTTGTAGTGGGTGTTAGTCCCACCCACGCAGTTTGTTGTGGGTGTGAGTCCCATGTGTTTTGAGTTTTTTGCACGTTTCTAACCTCCACACAGGGGTTCTAATGGGTACGAGTCCCATGTGTTTTTTTATTCTGTGCACGTATCTAACCGCCACACATGGTTCTAATGGGTACGAGTCCCATGTGTTTTTTTATTCTGTGCACGTATCTAACCTTTACACAAGGGGTTCTAATGGGTACAAGTCCCATGAGATTTTGTGTTCTGTGCACGTAGCTAGCCTCCACACAGGGGTTCTAATGGGTACAAGTCCCATGTGTTTTTGTGTTCTGTGCACGTAGCTAACCTCCACACAGGGGTTCTAATGGGTACAAGTCCCATGTGTTCAATTGTATGTTCACACTACCTCCACATAGGGGTTCTAATGGGTCTTTAGTACCATGTGTTTTATTGTTCTTTACACTTTTTGAACCTTCATTTAGAGGTTCTAATGGGTTTGAGTCCCATGTGTATCATTGTATGTGCGTATTTTGTGCACACTCGTTGGTTGTCTGCTCCTAGGCCTTTTTAGCTGTATGGTTAGCAGTCAACATTTCTTTCCTCTTAACCATTTCTTTTGTTGTTCTTGTTTGGTGTAGATGTTCCATGTTTCTGGTCCATTTATTCACCTGTATGTTGGGGAAAGTCAGTTTGGGTGTCCGTCACCTATTTCTATTGTTTTCTTTAAAAATTATTGGAGGATGATGGGTGGGTAATATATATATTATGTATATTTATCTTTGCATCTCCTCTACATTGTTTATTCTTATTGCATGTACTTTTTGTACATCTTATGTATTTTATCTGTATTTTCTTTCCATTTCTCTTGTACTTCTGTTTTAACCTTTTATTTCATTTTCTCTTGTACTTACTCTTCCTTATCTCTGGTGCTTTTTCTTCCTTGCTCACGCTTGATTTTCTTGGTATATTTGCTATGATCCCTTCACTTTTGGGTTCACTTTCCTCTTGCTTTTTCTCTACTTTTCCATTTTTCTATTTCCTGGGGTTCTCCTTGTTCGAACCTTCCTCTTCTCGGTGGTTGCTATTTTTCTGTTTTGTAGAAGAAGGGAAGGTGTGTAGTAACCTGTGTTGTATGTATTTGGTTACTTACTCCCTAGCTGCTCAGCCTGTGTGAATGTGATGCATGGAATGTTGGTGTGAGAGTCTTGAATGGAATGTTTGGGTGCCTGGATGCTTGAGTGTGTCAGTTGGAGTATGGGCTGAGCAGCAGGAAGACTGCTCCTGGTGGGGCTGTATCTCTACAACTCAACTACCTGTAACTGAACTCAATAAATCTACCTAAAACCACATCCTGGCTACGGACCTCATCACCACAAAAGGCTGCAGGTGGTATCCGAGGGGGGAGCGTTGTCATCGGGGAGCCACAGGATGAAGTTACAGTGAATAGTTCTACTTTTGGACTAGTGTCTTTTTTGGAAGTTGAAAATCTACAGAGGGATGAGGCTGGAGGCTGTAGCTGACGAGAGTGCCAAGAGTCTGGATACCCCTTTGGTGAAGAACCACTGACCAAGATTTGCTGCTGTAGAGAAGAACGTTGCGGGAGGTGCCACAATGTCAGGATGACCGATGTTACACCTTGGGCCGAAAGACGAGCAGGTTGGTCCCAGTCTCCTCTTGGTCCTTAGATCAGTTTTTCGCCAAAAAAGTTTCTGAATACCAAGTTTTAGATTTTGGCTATCTGTGCACCTTTAACATAACCACCAAGGGGCCAGGACTAGAGAAGAACCACTTTGGGGGTTAGGACTCACTCAGGTTGGGTCCAGGTGTGGAATCCAGAGGGTTGGAGCCTTCTCTGTCTCTGAGACTCTGATCAGGAGGCCAGACATCTAGCCCTTGGAGTCACTCTGGTAGTCCTGGGTTCAAGTGATGAAATAGGGTACAAGCAGCAGGTCAGGCCTCCGAGGCTTCAAGGCAAGCTCCAAGCAGCAAAGCAATCCTTCCAGGTTCAGTAAAGGAGTATTGTGGAGTACACAGCAGACCACACCAGCAGGCAGTTCTCTGAAAGTCCTTCCGCAAGTCCAGAAAGTGAAATGAAGAGTGGGTTTGGGTTTTCCTTATTTATACCTGGTGTCTTCTTTGAAGTAAGAGAAGTTTCTAGAGAATTCCATTTGAAGTGCTTGAAGTTTCCTGACTCACCTGCCTGGGTTAAAATCTGGCTGCATGAACAGTGCTTTGTGTGAAGGCAAAGATAAGCCCATTGAGTTGCAAGGCAGGCTGTGCCCATCTCGGCCCCCCTACATCCTGGCAGTTGATGACTCATCCTGGTACATATGGTTCCTCTATTGTGTTGCTGTCTGGGAGGAATAAACAAAGTCAAACTGAATACTACACCTAGTAACAAGCTGCAGGCACCAAATAGTTAGGGCAGGAAAATGCCAAATTTCTAAAAGTATTAACAACAATAGGGGTTAAGCCCAAAGGACCGGGGCCAGGTAGGGCTATTCAAAATTCAAAACACAACATGAACACCTGGCTCCGTGCTAATCTACACTCCTACTATTATGGAGTAACGGGCAGACTATTCTTTTATCTGTCCAAGTAAAAGTTTTATTAAATAGTCTTTAAATTGATTCAAAACAATTTTTTCAAAAGACTGAAAAAGAAACACATATTTCTCAAATTGACACAGAAACCTTCACATATGAATACCGCAATACACAATCAAAAACAATTTGGACATACACCAAAGTGAGAATTATTTGTAACAAATTAAAACAAGCGACAAAATCACTAAATGAAAACAAACATAAATCAATTGCACAAAACATTTAAAGCGACAAGATCACTAAATGAAAACAAACATAAATCAATTGCAAAAAACATTTAAAGCTTGCATCATCTGTGAAAAAACACAACAGTGATTGCGAAAAATGTCCAATTTCATGGACTAAACTTATTGTTTCAACAAGAATATCACAAAAGTGTTGGAAATAATGAATTAATCTTTAATACATCCGACACTCAACACATTTAGATTTAACTAAATGCCTCTCAAAATGCCTCTTGAAAATGCCTTTTTGTCGCTTGTTTTAATTTGTTGCAAATAATTCTCACTTTGATGTATGTCCAAATTGTTTTTGATTGTGTATTGTGGTATTCATATGTGAAGGTTTCTGTGTCAATTTGAGAAATATGTGTTTCTTTCTCAGTCTTTTGAAAAAAAAATTTGAAGCAATTTAAAGACTATTTAATAAAAATTTTACTTGGACAGATAAAAGAATAGTCTGCCCGTTACTCCATAAATAGTAGGAGTGTAGTTTAGCACGGAGCCAGGTGTTCATGTTGTGTTTTGAATTTTGAATAGCCCTACCTGGCCCCGGTCCTTTGGGCAGTGTAGTCATGAAAAGTAGAGCGGAGATTCTACATAGAATAGAGGAACACTACACTGGTGCGACATTGAATGTCCCACACTGCTAGTGCTTAGTCATTCTATTATGATTCCACTTCAATTTTGGTGGAAAAATCAGCAGTTGTAAAAGCACTGTCACCTGTCAGACATCCTTCTGTAAATTTGTGACAGATGTAAATGAAAAATGTTTTGTCCATTAATGTATGGTTACATCTGAAAATGGCTTTATGAATCTGGCCCTATGCTGGTGTCTTCTAATGTTTCTATTGTTATTAAAATAGGGTTTCTTTTGGCAAATAATGGGCTGCATCAAAATTCTGCAAATTTAGCATCAGATCAGATGCTAACCAGCCAACTATTACTTTTATATACAAACACAAGCAACGAAGAGAAGAGTATTTTGACTAAAAAGGAAGTGCTTAATTTGTTATATTCTAATTCTTCTGGTAAACTGAAAGGCACCAAACAGCCTGTAGTCAGCCAGGCAATACATCCTTCAGAGTTTTTGTGTATTTTTACTAATAAGCATGCTCTGCTGCTTCCTCTTCTCCAGGAGCATGCCATTTGAACATACACGTATTAGAAAGAGAGGGGCATATTTACAAGCCCCAATCGCCACAGGAGCATCACTTTTAAAGACGTTTCTTTGGTGATAAGGGCTTCGCCTTATTTACAAGGCAGTGTTAAGCCACTTAACGTGGCTTAACGCTGCATTGTAAATAAGGCACCCTTTCACGCTATACTTAGCGTGAAAGGGGTGGGCAATGGGTGTTGCTGTGGGCGTTCTGCCGCAACACCCATTGATTTTGACGTTGCCCCCTATTTACAAGGGTGACGTAAATAAGAGGCAGCGCCAAAATTAAGACAAAGAAAACCTGGTCTTAACATGGCGAAATGAGGAGAAATGCTTTATTTTGCCTCGTTTTAGCTGTTTCTATAGCACACATAGAAACAGCAAAATGCCATTGATTGTTTATGTGCAGGAAGGTGTCCCTTTCTGCACATAAACAATCATTAAAAAAAATGATGAGTTGCTACTTCTATGTGTGCTGCACAAAGCAGCACACATAGAAGTTACAAATCACCATTTCCGATGGTTTATGTGCAGGAAGGGACACCTTCCTGCACATAAACAATCATTCACCCCAACGCAGGCACCCTTGCACTATGGTGCAAGGGTGCCTGCGTTGGTGCTAGGCAGCTGAAATTAGCGCCAGCGCAGGGGAAAATGCAGGGGTGCACACTATTGTTGTAAATACGGTGCAGCCCTGCGTTTAAGAAGTGGCAGAGCACGGAGTTAAGCCAAGGAGGCTAACGCGGCGCTCTGTCACTCCTTTGTAAATATGCCTTGAAAGTCTACTATTGGTAATACTCCAAACCAGAATGGTTCTTGTAGAAATTGAATCAACAGTATCTCTAGGTTGCATGACTTAATGAGGAATGTGCTAAATAAGATCAATTGAATCGAATCTGCTGAAGTAGGGAATTGGTAGTAAATGCTCTAACCAAGGGCCTGTGCATTGGTGGTGGAAGAAAGAGATGTGATGTGGAGTCAACGTTAGGCTGCCTTGAAATTCAGACACTTAGGGCCTGATTACGATGTCGGGAGGACACCATTGCGGTCTCCGACTGACCGACCTCTGGTCGGCGGTCCCGACACAACTATTACAATGCTACCACACATGGTGCGGTCGCATACTCCCATTTTTGTGTGTGAGCTTGTGCTGCAGCCATAAACTGGCCGTAGCACAAGCTCCCATAGAGAAATGGGAGATTATGTTAATCTCAGCACCGGGTGGCAGGCACAAGGTGCAGGGATTAACAGGGGGACACCATAAACACCCCCCAGCCCCCAATCGGAGGCACAGGGAGAAGGGGTCCCTGTTAGAGGCCTCCAAAGTCGTTTTCCGACAGGCTTTCCATGTCAGAGAGCCCAAAATGGAAAGCCTGTCGGAAACAGACACTATAATCTCAAAGGCAGAAAAGCCGTCCTCGGGGATTACGGTGGGGCCTCCGACTGGCTGATGGGCTCCTTGAGCACGTTGGAATCCAGCCAGGAATGACCGGCCGGTTTTACTTTTGACCACCGGCATTGTAATGTGGGCGTCGGAAGTGAAACCTATGATGTGAGTCAGAAAGCTTCTGACCTGCGGTCGGAGGCTTTCCGACTCACATCATAATCAGGCCCCCAGTGTTTAGCAGCCAGATGACTGATGCGTAAGAAAAATCCTGGACTCCAGCATATTTTATGTTCTCAATTAGTCATTGGGCAGGCATGATTGTTTTAGAGGAGCGTCATGTGAAATAATGAGTACATCCACTATTGTCCCTCTTTTTTACATTCAGTGTCTCTGTGCTAAGGCTCCTATGTGGTAGTATATGCAGCAATATGCGCCTCAGATAAAAACACAACCATCCCTTCATATTTTTCGTTATCTGCAGATTTTGCCTAGTGCTCGCAATGTACCGCCTATGTGCAGGCCTTGAAAGGTACTTGAAAGGTTTTCAAAACTAGCCATTGGGTAGGCATTGGCCTCTTTTGCTACTGTTACAAACATTAATATTTTAAACTCAGACTTAAGGTAAATTCATAATTACTTTAGCTTCACAGGTAAAGGCTCACCTAAACCCAGTTTACCAGCCCCTCCAACAGTTTATCTCATTTTTTGCAGATAACAGAAACTAAGCCATGCAGTCCTCAACAAAAATACACACTTCTTTATTTAAAAATGTGAAGACGATTTTAGATATGAACATTTGAATAGAAGTTTTCTCTAATTGTGTGTGCTTGTCAGATGTACAAAAGCTTGAGGGCCTAATTAAGATGATGACGGTCCATTGGTCCACCCACTGTATTACGAGTATGGCAGTTGGATCGCCACTTTGCCGCTGCAACCGCCGGCATCCTTGATCCTGCCACGGTGGCACAGCAGTCTGAGGCTGCAATATGCTGGCGGTGCTGCAGTGACACCACCAATCATATTACGAGTTTCCTCACTATCCTCCTTTCCATGGTGGTGAGCCTGCCTTGAAAAGGGTGGCGATGAGGAAGTTCAGGGGGCCACATTGTGAGTATGGTAGGCTTCAGATGGGACCCTACAGGGACCAATATTAATAATTCCAGACGGTATCTTCACAGCAAAATCCAGCCATCACAAATATTTGTCCCCAGGCGTGGAATAATCATCTGGACCCCAAAATAGCAGGTTCTTTTCCACTTATTTTCTCTAATTTTGGGGACATATCAGCTCCTATTTACCACCTGCTCTGAGCGGGTAGTTAATGTCAGCGTGAGGGCCCTAGCAGTGCATGAGGCTGGGGTCAGGAAGTTGTGGGAGAGTGAGGGTGGTATGGCCTGGCTGGGGAGAGCGCTGCATGCCTCCCGTGCTTTGGGAGCGGGTCAGATGGAGCTAGTCTGAGATGTCAGTCTGCGTCAGCCGCATGGTCCCGTTGGTTTTACTGGGTTTGGATTCATATCTTCCAAAACTGAGCCGAATGTTTCCATTCCCTTAAATCCGTGGTGAGGGTACTCTGGGCGACTCTTAGTTTGGCAGAGGGAAATAACCCCTTGGTATACCACTTTGACTCCTAATGAAGCCCTGAGCTACTAGTAATTATTTGGCTATGAGTTTAGCGCAGAATATTTCAGATATTTTGACCAGTAGGTGGTGCTTTAATTCATGATCTGATATTGTGAAATTTTGTATTGTAATTATAGCTCTATTTATTTTGTACAAACGCTTAGTCTGATCAACTTGCGCAGTGTGTTCAAGAATTAACCTGTCCTCAATTAGCCTACAATAAATCTGAATAAACTCCATCTATCTGTTCATTAATAATTTATATACCATTGAAATTTATCTCAAGGCGCCTTTGTTAAGTCGATGTAAAGGGTTTACAGTTAAGCTTGCAAGCAGCGGCAGCTGTTTGCAACCACCTGTGGGTTTAATGAACAGCCACAGCATAACTCTAGGCTCAGGTTGCTGAATTAAGATTAAATAAACATTTCTTGATTCCAGAAATGAGCGGTCTGAGAGGGGGCATGCGGATGCATTAATCAAAATGAGTAATTCCTTCATTTTATTTAAGAGGTTTTCTTGGCACACAGTTGTGGACTGAATGGAGTGGTCTCTACTGTGTGCTCCTTAAACCCAAGCATGGCTGACATGCCAGCGGGGTGCAGCCAAAAGGACTTTAAAACGTCAGACTGCGTTCAGATCCCAGTTCCAAAGTTGTTCCAGTTGCCTGGGGCTTTCATTAACCGATTAATGTTCACATTTGATTAATACGTGTCGTAGGTGGAATTTCGCCACATAACTTGCCAACTTCAGGAACAAATACTTCATACTGTGCCAAGCACAAACCTCTGGCTTTATTTGCAGAGAAAAATCAGTTTTCATTGTAATACTTGGCAGGACTAGCAGCTATTTCATACTTTATAATTTTGATAACATTGCTCTATGATTTAATCCTGATGTAGGTAGTGAGTTCGAATCCTAGCGATGCCACTCGGCCTTACATCTTTCTCAGGTTGCCAATTTGAGTACCATTATATTAAGTATTACTGACTCCTGTCATTAACCGTGCTTAGACACATGTGATGGAGCAGGGTTTTCCGTAAATAAACCTGCTCGGATTAAATCTCCCATTGTGTGAAAATTATTAACAAGTTCTGAAATTAACCAGAAAAAGTGTTTGCTAATTTGGGGGCCGATTACGATGGCAGTCGGAAAAGCACTCCGACCGCCGTGGTAGTGGATATTAACCGTCTGCATGTACCGCGGGAAAACCGGCGGTCAGATTAGGATGAACCGCCAGAAAAATCCAATTGCAGCGGTTGGAATCCACGAAAGACTGCCGGGAGCGTGCGGAGCAGGTAAAAAAACGTCCGTGGCGGTCAGTCCTGCAGCAGAAACACCCGAAACCACCGCACGGCCAGCGGAGTGACCGCATGTTGAATTAGGATACCATTGTGGTGACAACGGAACGATCAGCTCTTTTCCGACCAGCGCAATAACAACCATTGGTGAATGGGAGAGCCGGCGGAAGGGCCGTTGCATTCAGACCGGCGCGATCGCAAGGCTACCAAGTGTGGCAATTAACCTGGCTCAGCCTCAAAAACAACCTAAAACACCCCAATGACACATCCCCATGGCACCAAAAAAATACAAATCCCAGGTCAACCCACACAACACACCTGACAGGAATACACCATTTTGACCCACCCACATTGCTGAGTATAAAACCAGCCCCTCCCTGACCACAATCCTTTGCACTACTCCACAACTGAAGGGTCCAACCCTACAGCACAAAGGATAGGCAAATCTGCACACATCACACCAACACAACACACACACATCACCACCACCTCCTTCACACCTGCACCATTAACCCATTTGCACATCACACACCATGTCACAGACAAAAATGCCCAAATTCACTGACAATGAGTTGTCAGTGATGGTAGATGAGGTAGATGAGGTAATCAGAGTAGAACCACATTTGTTTGGAAACCTGGTCCAACAGACACCATTAGCCACCAGAACGCAAATGTGGGCAAGGATAGTCAGCAGGGTCAATGCAGTAGGGACCATCCCGCGCACCAAGAAGGAGATCATGAGGCGGAGGCATGACCTCAAGAGCAAGGTGAAAGAGAAGAACAACAAGAACTGTGAGCTGGCTCAGAGGACTGGCGGTGGCCCTCCCATTCCAGTACGAACATTCACGGCATGGGAGGAGAAGGTGCTTGGCATACTGCATCCAGAGAGTCTCACAGGAATACCCGGGGTAGTGGAGGCTGATAAGCACCAACAAATGTCTACCATCACACTGCTATGTACTGTCTTGCACAACTACAAAGCTACACCTCCTAGGTCAAAATGCATGCATGTGCACCACACTCTCCCCAACACATGTCTCACAGTTCCAACATCCACTCCCTCTGATTCACCTCAAAGGTAGCTAGCAACATTACCTTGGGGGCAGATGTACAGGAAGCCAGCACCACAACTCCCACCAGGCCCCCTTGTCCCAAAGCTCACCAGGATGGAGCACTCCCCCCACCCCACCCACAAGCAAGTGGTTGACATTGCATTGCCCACCTTCACCTAACAGGTAGGTAGCCATCTTAACAGGGAGGGGATGGTTGTGTTTGGGAAGCCTGCACTACAACTCCCACCAGGCCCCCTTGTCCCAGAGCTCACCAGGATGGAGCACTCCACCCACCCCACCCAGAAGGAAGTGGCAGACATTGCATTCCCCTCATCAAACTAACAGGTAGGTAGCCATCTTAACAGGGAGGGGGAGGTTGTGTTTGGGAAGCCTGCACTACAACTCCCACCAGGCCCCCTTGTCCCAGAGCTCACCAGGATGGAGCACTCCACCTACCCCACCCAGAAGCAAGTGGCAGACATTGCATTCCCCTCATAAAACTAACAGGTAGGTAGCCATCTTAACAGGGAGGGGGTGGTTGTGTTTGGGAAGTCTGCACTACAACTCCCACCAGGCCCCCTTGTCCCAGAGCTCACCAGGATGGAGCACTCCACCCACCCCACCCAGAAGCAAGTGGCAGATATTGCATTCCCCTCATCAAACTAACAGTTAGGTAGCCATCTTAACAGGGAGGGGGTGGTTGTGTTTGGGAAGCCTGCACTACAACTCCCACCAGGCACCCTTGTCCCAGAGCTCACCAGGATGGAGCACTCCCCCACCCCACCCAGAAGCATGTGTCAGCCATTGCATTCCCCTCATCAAACTAACAGGTAGGTAGCCATCTTAACAGGGAGGGGGTGGTTGTGTTTGGGAAGCCTGCACTACAACTCCCACCAGGCCCCCTTGTCCCAAAGCACACCAGGATGGAGCACTCGCCCCCACCCCACCCAGAAGCAAGTGGCAGACATTGCATTCCCCTCATCAAACTAACAGGTAGGTAGACATCTCAACAGGGAGGGGGTGGTTGTGTTTGTGAAGCCTGCACTACAACTCCCACCAGGCCCCCTTGTCCCAGAGCTCACCTGGATGGAGCACTCCCCCCACCCCACCCAGAAGCATGTGTCAGCCATTGCATTCCCCTCATCAAACTAACAGGTAAGTAGCCATCTTAACAGGGAGGGGGTGGTTGTGTTTGGGAAGCCTGCACTACAACTCCCACCAGGCCCCCTTGTCCCAAAGCACACCAGGATGGAGCACTCGCCCCCACCCCACCCAGAAGCAAGTGGCAGACATTGCATTCCCCTCATCAAACTAACAGGTAGGTAGCCATCTCAACAGGGAGGGGGTGGTTGTGTTTGGGAAGCCTGCACTACAACTCCCACCAGGCCCCCATGTCCCAGAGCTCACCAGGACGGAGCACTCCCCACACCCACAACCATGTGGCAGCAATTCCCCTCAATTGTGTCACAGTACAGGTAGGTAGACAGTGCATGCACCCTGCAAATCCTCCCAAAAAGCATGGAGCCATATGACCACACCACCCCTCACATGTCACCCAACATGGCATACATCCAATAGTCACTTCCTGTGTGCAGACAGCCAAGTGTATGTAACTGTCACTGAAACGTAACGTCAAGCCAGCAAGCCACATTGTGAAGAAATTCAGGGCACAATCATGTCCAGCACGGAATGCTATGTGCAAGTGCCATGGTGGCAGAGCATGAAGGCCCATGTGAACACAAAACATGCATGGTCAGTTGTTGAAAGAAAGTAAAGTACATGCTATCACAAAGGCATGCAGAAGATTACAATGGCTAGTTCTTGCTCAGATGTAACGTCTTCATTGCAGAGCAAACAAAAAAGGCAAATCACATAAAGTTGATGGGCTGCAAGTCGGTAGATGACAACATGTTCTTGTAATCACACAATCTGTACGTGGAACATGGTACCTATTTACATGTCACACCATGGACAAGTAATGTATGTACCCACACATCATGGCATGATGTGCATTACCTTGCAGCCATACAAAGTGAAAACAATGTAAACTTTGTGGTATAACACATGTAACATCCAAACATCTAACACCATGTTTGTGCAGTGCACTTCAATGACCATTTCACCTCTGTTCAACAGGAGATCAACAACTCACTGCTGCAGAAGACACCAACCTGCAGAGCCAGTCTCCATACTCGGAACATGGACTCTCGGATGCAGACTCCCTAAGTTTCTCGGATGAGGAACACCGACCTGGCCTGTCTGGACTGCCAGGACGCACCACGTCCCAGGCCCCCACTGTCTCCATCACCACCACCCCAGCAACAACAACCGCGCTGACCCCTGCTGCAACGACCTGTGTGGCCTCAACCACCACCACCACCACCGCTGCCTGCAACACTCACCCTGCCTCAGTGGTTACCAACTTCATCACACAATCAAGGGGGGCAGGGAGAGTCTGTGGGTGCGTCGAGTGCCAACGCCACAGGTCCGGGGCAGCAGGGCAGGTGGGAGGGCAACTGGGGGACAAAATCGAGAGGACACTGGGACCGAAGCCCTGGCCAACATCGCCAGAGTCCTTGGGACCTATGAACAAGCCCAGGGACACACGGGCCAGGCCCTGGAAGAATCGCGTGAGCTCCGCCTGCTGCTGAGGTCCATAGACACACGTATGGGCCAAATCATGGACCTCTTGGGCCAGCTCGTGGGTGTTCTGAGGGACAGACCTGTGTGCCAAACTACGGCTCAACCACCCTCCAGTGTCCCGCAGGGTGATCCCCCCCACCAGCCCAGCTGCGGCCACAGAGAGGGCTGAGAAGCAACAGGATGACTCCTCAGACACCGCTGACCCAGCAGCAGGAGCCCCCCCTGGAAAACGCAAGAGGGGCCATCCGAGAAACACCATGGGAGGATCAAGTGTCAAAGCACCAGCCAAACGCAAGTCAAAGAGACGTCCATGATAGCAACTCTGTACACCTTGACATTGACTTTGTTGACTATCCTTGCCCACACTTCCATGTTGATGGCAGGTGTCTGTTGGACTGTGTCATCTCATCAATGTGGTGACTACTCTATTGTCTTGTTTGCCATCACTGACAACTCATTGATTCACTTAGCACCATTTCTTGAAACATCACTTGTCTGTCACAACCACTCAATGTAAATAAACACTCTTTACACACCTATGTCTTTGTGTCAGCTCCATGTTTATCACAATATGTACAATGTTGAGTCAGAACACAATGTACCAGTGGCTCAGATCTAGACGAGGCATTGAGAGTCTGAAGGGACCTAGAGAGACACAAGAGAACGACATTTACTCATCAGGTGTTGGCATTACAGCCAGTACACAACACTAGTCATCAAGGTACACAAACCAGCACACATCACAAGGAGAAACAATCTCAACATAGACATCATGTAGCTGGTCAGGACTACACTGTGCAACACACATCAGCCATCAGCACAGAGCCAACAACAGGCAGCAGTCAAAAAGCTCCTCTCGGCCTCATCACCACCATCAAAGACAGCAGACAATGGCACTGTTGTACAATGTTACTCACACTCAAGGTAAGTAGCGGTTGATGAGCTGTTGGCACAGGTCGACACCTTCCTCCTCTCCACTATCCTCGTAACTGGATACGTGTGGGCTTGCAGGGGGGGCATCTGCGGCGCATCATCATCCAGGAGCAGGGGGATCTCCTTGCGCAAGGCCAGGTTGTGGAGCATGCAGCATGCAACAATTATCTGGCACACCTTTTGGGGAGAGTACATCAGTGCGCCTCCGGTCCTGACAAGGCACCGAAACCGAGACTTCAGAAGCCCAAAAGTACGCTCCACCACACGACGTGTCCTCCCATGGGCCTCATTGTAGCTGACTTCCCCCTGGGTCCTAGGATTCCGCAGTGGGCTCAGCAACCAAGGCCAGTTGGGATATGCAGAGTCACATAGGTGTCAGATACACAGAACAATTTTGTAATATGACTGTAGCTGCGGACAGCATGTCACACATACAGCACAATACTTGACTCAGCTAACTCACCTACAAGATACACATGGTCAGGATGCAGATTTGCCATCATCTGTGGTACGATGCTGTTACGCAGGATGTAGGAGTCGTGGGCTGAGCCAGAGAATCTGGCACAGACATGTGAGATGATCATATCTGCCTGGCATACAACCTGCACATTAATGGAATGGGAATGCTTCCTATTCCTGTAGATGTGCTCCCATGCCTGTGGTGGAACCAGGCCAACATGGGTGCAGTCAATGGCACCAACAACATTAGGGTTGTGGGCAAGGGCATAAAAATCAGCCTTCACAGCTGCCAATTCCTGTCTCCGTGGAAAATGGATGTAGGTGTCCTTGTATACCATCATAGTGGACAGGACATCCCGTAGCACCATGCTGAACATTGCCTGCGACATTCCACTTGCGCTGGCCACCGTGTACTCGAACGAGCCAGTTGCAAGGAAATGCAGGGCCGCCATCATCTTACATGTTGGTGACACAGCAATTGGATATGTCCTGCGAGGCCTCAGATGGGGCTCCAACTGAGCACATAGGTCTTGGAGGTTTTGCCGATCCAAACGGAACTTACAGATGATGTCCACATCCTCCATGTCCGCCAGCAAGGTGAATGGACGATGCACATTTGGTCGCCTCCTACATGAGATAAAAGGGGACACTTGTCAATTCAATTCACCTATGAGATGTGTCCAACATCTAACGTTTTGACTGACACAGCGCCAACAATGTCTGGCCTGAAACAACAGCTTACAGCACAAGTCACATGCAGAGACAACTTGACCCCAAGTAGTTGTACACGTGATCAGTATGTACAAACTGAGTACACCCGAGACAGATTCAGACTATGTGAATGTACTTGACACAGCACATGTCTGAAACAGCAACACTGCTGTCTCCTACATAGCTGCTGTACCTGCCACACCTTCTTGCGTGAGTCGGACAGGGCACACATTAACGACACAATGAGCACAATGTGTGCATAAAGATCAAGTATCAACATGAGTTCAGCAATCTACAAAGTGAAGTAGGCACAGTAAGTAGTCAGTCCATCATTACTGTGTGTTGCTTAGCCATCTCACACATTGACATGTTTCCATATTTGAGAGTCCATCACACGACAGATCTGTGTACATGCACAACAACATCATCAGTGACATGTGAGGGACTACATGCCAATGCATGTACTCCAGTGCACTGACTTGGCATGTGTAGACATCAGTGATTTGAATGTCACACTAGCATTCAATTTAACTATCTGGTGGCATGATTCATTGTAAGTGTGGAGTGTTCAATGATGAGAACTGGCCATTGCCATTGCTACAGCATGATGTGTCCATAGGTGCCCAAAGCGTGCACCGCCACCACAATCACGGTCATTGGCACCAATGTAAAGATGCCAAATCGCGGTAGCGACCACCTGGGCCCCGCCGTGTGACACCGCCATTGCCCATGACCATACAGCCAATGGGAACCGCAATTGCGCTAGTGGAATACACTTTTGAAAATCATGGTAGGCGTGCTCCGCTACCGCGGGGCCTGTCATTGGATACAATTGTAAGATGCCAAATCGCGGTAGCGACCGCCTGGGCCCCGCCGTGTGACACCGCCATTGCCCATGCCCATACAGCCAATGGGAACCGTAATCGCACTAGTGGAATACACTTTTGAAAATCGCGGTAGGCGTGCTCCGCTACCGCGGGGCCGGTCATTGGATACAATTGTAAGATGCCAAATTGCGGTAGCAACCGCCTGGGCCCCGCGGTGTGACACCGCCATTGCCCATGCCCAAACAGCCAATGGGAACCGCAATCGCGCTAGTGGAATACACTTTTGAAAATCGCGGTAGGCGTGCTCCGCTACCGCGGGGCCGGTCATTGAATACAATTGTAAGATGCCAAATCGCGGTAGCGACCGCCTGGGCCCCGCGGTGTGACACCGCCATTGCCCATGCCCATACAGCCAATGGGAACCGCAATCGCGCTAGTGGAATACACTTTTGAAAATCGCGGTAGGCGTGCTCCGCTACCGCGGGGCCGGTCATTGGTTACATTTGAACCAAGCTGATCTGGAACACCAATTGCAGCAGCTGAGTACCACTGAAACAACCCCAGGGGGCTATATATGTCTGTGAGGGAGCCACATATTTCCACTGCATCCAGACACTGCTGCCTGCCATTCTTCATCCCCAACTGCTGCTGTTCCTGTCTCCTGGACCCAGTGATGGCGAGAACTGAGAGCATCAGGGCCCGTCCCTTCACCACAGAGGAGCTGGAGGTCCTGGTGGACGAGGTGCTTACATACTATGGGAGGCTATATGGTGCTCCTGATGTTATGGTGAGTGTTTGAGAGTGAAATTTGGAGAGTGCAAAGAGTGCTCACATGATGTAGCTCTGCTGTAGTATGTGCCTGTGAGTGCAAGTTTGTGTGATACACTGCCTAGCATGCTGACTCCATGTCAATGGGGTGTGTAGCCTTATTACCACAGATCCATGGCTGCATTGAAGGATGGGAGGGACATGCAGTGTCTTTGCAGACATACAGTAACACTGCTGGTTTGGAGAGTGGAAGTCAGAACAAACATTGCCTGTGATAATGGATGTCAGAGTCCATTCGCCTTTCACTTGCTCATTTGGGACATTTCAAATGTGTTTCGTCCAGAGGGTACTGAAGGATGTGTGTACACCTTTCATATTGTCACCATGGATGTGAGCATTATGCACAAGATCGAAATGCCTGAGGGTGACACTCTTTGTGGAAAATCGCCTATGACACATCAGAGTGATGTACTTCTGAAACATCCTCCTTCCATTGATTTCATGATGTGTACTGACTCGCATGTGTAGGCACTGTTTGACCTCTCATATTGTACATGAATGTGATTGTTCCGATGGGCCAGGTTTGACCTGAGTGTGAGTCCCCCTGGCCTACACAGAAACTGCACAATTTGTAAGGGACCCATCAGTAAATGGACAGAGTGCGACATATGTGTTGTCTGCCACCCTGTCACTGAATGAGCTATCTTAGGCCTGATGATTGCACAAGACAGACCTTGTGAGAAGGGTGTTAGAATGTAAGATCATGTCTCTAGATGTGACATCCACGACACAGTGAGCCACTCACAGGCCAAGGACATTGAGGGGTGTATAGTGTTGGACACAGTGAGTCTTCCCCAACACATCATTTCCAACATGATGTATGTCTTGCTCCCTCACATACTGCATCACAGATGAGGGCCTTCTTCACATTGCTTTGTGTGCTGCCATTCTGCATGTGTGTGAGATGGCCAGGTCCTGTGTCCACCCTCATACCTAAATGCATTTCAATCCGATTATCTGATGCAAATGTACTACGTGTCATGTTGTATGGCCCCTGCTCAAGGTTTCTGTACAGCTGTGCTAAGTGTTTGCATGCTCCTGTCCTGAGACACAGTGGAACATGGCCCAGTGTCCCTGAAACTGCCTCTTCTTGTCTCCCATGCCTGCAGCTTAAAGTCCACCAGCGTAAAGCCTTATGGAGGGCCATTGCACGCAAGGTGCGGGCTCTGGGTGTCTGCAACTGACGGCACACACACTGTCACAAGAGGTGGGATGACATCTGCCGGCTGAGCAAAAACGTGGCAGAGATGACACTGGGGCTGCTCCCTTGGACTGGAAGGTTGTCGAGCAGGAGCATGACACCACTAATGGCCCGCATCTTGGCTGTGACACAGCCAGAGCTGGATGGACATTTGAAGGCCCATCAGCAGCAAGTTGGGGGCGAGTATTCTGTGAAGGGTTACTTTGGGTGTGAGTGACTGCATGTATCCCAACCCTGCGCCTGTGTTGAGTTCTGTGATGTTTCCTGAGTGATGCAATGGCTTGTTAGTGGCCTCTGTGTTAAGTGCAGCTGAAATGCATTTTTGCTACATGTACTTTCTCATGTGTTTAAAATTAATGGCCCTTGACATTGCAAGATAAGATGTGGCCTCATGCCATCTGCTGCATTATGGGTGTCAAAGACATCACCAGGGAGTGAACAACTGTGTTACTCATCTTAGTGTGCTTACGTCGATGTGTGCAGTGCCTGACTTTGGAATTGTGAGAGCTACACATCTGCCGACAATGTGCAAGGGTCGTTGCACTTCAAAGCACGACATGGTGGACATCAGTAGCTCATGGCCATGGTATGAGGACATGCTGGAGTCAGTATCTGTGTTGTCCCCTTAAAGTGACTCCGTATGTGACTGTGACAACACGTTGAGATGTACATCTATCTCACCTACATGCACGTAGGTATGCTTACAGGAATCAGTATGTCAGGTAACTAGGAGGCACGGGCCAGCTATTTGGCAGTGTGAACATCACATGGGTCATTGATGCCAACTATGCATGTTTCCATGCATCTTCTGACTTTTGCATGAAGCTTGCACATGCAGACTGCACAGGGTGGTGTGCTACATGGGGGTATCATTCTAGTTTTTTGCTTTGGTTGCACATGATGTTTGTGAGTAGGGCTCTGTATTGAACCTACGTCTCTTTCTTTTGCAGCATCTACCGAGGGCACAGAAGGACAGGGGACGGACAACAGTGGTGAGGCATCTGGCACGACTGCTACACATGAGCTCACTTCCACTGATGTGACCAGCGCCTCGGAGGGGGACAGGAGTGTCCTGGAAGACTTACGCCTAGAAACACCAACCTCAACATCATCTGACTCTAGCGGTGACTCCTCGATGTTGGCAGGCACAGGGAGTGGGAAATCTGCCTCTTCTTACACCACACATCATCCTGTGCCCACCCTCCCGGCTACTACCACTAGTGCTGCCCGTTCCCGTAGCAGTAAGAAGGGTAGAGTGTCCTTCACCCCAGGCACTGCTGCCCCTGCCCCTGTCTCCCCTGCTGCCCTCATTGTTGAGGCGGTGGACCTTTTGCGCCAGCTGTGTGTGGGTCAGACTACTCTCCTGAATGCCTTCCAGGATCATGGCAGGAAGTTTGCACTGGTAGTTGCCTTTATGGAGGGCATTCATTCTGACGTGGGTGGGCTGCACAGGACTGTCCCGTCATTGTCCTCCACAGTGACGGCAGCCATTCAGCTGTCACAGGCTCAGAGTCCAGCTCCAGTCCCTTCGGCAACCACCCTGCCAGTGGCAACATCTGCCGAGGGTGACCTCACACCACAGCCCTCAGGCTCCAAGTACACAACACGCAGCACACAACAGCAGCACTCCAAGTGGCACAGAGCACAGACACCATCCCCCAAACCAAAAACAGGCAAACAGGAGCACAAAGGGAAAAGCCCTTCTGGTGACACTCAGGGGCATCAGGCCAAGAAGCAGGCCTCAGGCTCACATGCATCCACATCACCCCCATCCAAGGACACTCCTGTCCCCAAACCTGCTCCCAAAGGCAGACAAACAGTTGCCCTGCCTGCTGTGAAGCTGGTGCCTGCAAAGAGTCCGCAGAAACAGCTCTCTAAGGCAGATTCACCCACAACCTCAACTCCCACCCACACCCCTGTGAAGCTGGGACAGGAGAGCAATGTAGGGGGTTCACCTGGTCAACGGGATGGAGGGGAAAAGGCAAGGCCAGCCCAAGCATAACACCAGATCCAGCAAACCCCCACTGAGAGAGCCACCTGCACCTGATGCACCTTTGGTTGTGAGTGAGGCTGTTGTGCCCACCCCACTTCCCACTCCTACCAAGGCAATTCTTACCTATCGAATCCCCAAGAAGTGGAAAGGCAGCCCTCCGCATTCTCCCTCACACACTGTGTCTCATGGCAGCATGTCTCCGCCTCCCCGTGCCACGCTGCCACCTGGTCCAAGCAGCCCTCCGGCTCACAAAGCCACTGATGCCTCTACCTCAGCTGGTCCTCTCTCTCCCAGGTCCAGTCCTCTAACTGGCCCCGACAATCAGCTACCTCCCAGTTCATCTGACAGCCAAGTGTGAGGCAAAGTCCCCCTCCCAAACCCATCGCTCCCACAGTGGTGCCTGGACTGCTCATTTGTATCCCCAGAGCTGTGCTGATTCCCATGGCAGTGTACGGTGTTACCCATTTCCTGTGCAGGTTCTCATGCACACATGTGCCTACTTTGAACTATGGACTGGCCAATGGCCTTGCTGTTTGTCACTTTGGATGCCCATTCCCTGTGCAGGTTCTCATGCACACATGTGCCTACTTTGGACTACGGATTGGCCAATGGCCTTGCTGTTTGTCACTTTGGATGCCCATTCCCTGTGCAGGTTTTCCTGCACACATGTGCCTACTTTGGACTATGGACTGGCCAATGGCCTTGATGTTTGTCACTTTGGATGTCCATTTCCTGTGCAGTTTCCCATGCACACATGTGCCTACTTTGAACTATGGACTGGCCAATGGCCTTGCTGTTTGTCACTTTGGATGCCCATTCCCTGTGCAGTTTCCCATGCATACATGTGCCTACTTTAGATTTGTACTGGCCAATGGCCTTGGTGTTTGTCACTTTGGATGCCCATGCCCTGTGCAGTTTCCCATGCACCCATGTGCCTACTTTAGATTTGTACTGGCCTATGGCCTTGCTGTTTGTCACTTTGAATGCCCATTCCCTGTGCAGGTTCTCATGCACACATGTGCCTACTTTAGATTTGTACTGGCCTATGGCCTTGCTGTTTGTCACTTTGGATGCCCATTCCCTGTGCAGGTTCTCATGCGCACATGTGCCTACTTTGAACTATGGACTGGCCAGTGGCCTTGCTGTTTGTCACTTTGGATGCCCATTCCCTGTGCAATTTCCCATGCACACATGTGCCTATTTTAGATTTGTACTGGCCTATGGCCTTGCTGTTTGTCACTTTGAATGCCCATTCCCTGTGCAGGTTCTCATGCACACATGTGCCTACTTTAGATTTGTACTGGCCTATTGCCTTGCTGTTTGTCACTTTGGATGCCCATTCCCTGTGCAGGTTCTCATGCACACATGTGCCTACTTTGGACTATGGACTGGCCAATGGCCTTGCTGTTTGTCACTTTGGATGCCCATTCCCTGTGCAGTTTCCCATGCACACATGTGCCTACTTTGAACTATGGACTGGCCAATGGCCTTGCTGTTTGTCACTTTGGATGCCCATTCCCTGTGCAGTTTCCCATGCACACATGTGCCTACTTTAGATTTGTACTGACCAATGGCCTTGCTGTTTGTCACTTTGGATACCCATTCCCTGTGCAGGTTCTCATGCACACAGGTACATACTTTGAACTATGGACTGGCCAATGGCCTTGCTGTTTTCTACTTTTGGTGCCTATCTGAGTAATATGTAATAAGGACAGTTACTCCTGTTGTCTGCTTTGTCTGTGTCCTTGCTAAATAAGACGTTTTATGTATGGGTATGGTTTCATGTGACACATGCTCTGTATGCCACTTCAACATTGCCAATTGGTTGTTTTACTTTTTCAGAGTTTGGCAGAGGTGACAGGCACTTTAGTTCTTCAAGACTGTGAGGCCTGAGGGTGCAATAATGGTTGTTTGTGAGGATCTACTCTTATCCTAATCACTCTATGGTCAGATTTGCTACATTGTACACATGTTATGATGCAATGCCACAACAGGGGTGATTTCTATCCACAGGATTACTTGCGGGGTGGCCAGGGTCCATCATATCTGTGTGATCTTTCTTGATGTGTGAACAGCAGTGTTGATGTGTGGTCATCTTGTGTAGGCCTGTCTACCTAGTCACCCGGGGTACATTTGAATATGTGAACTTCAGTGGTCATACACTGTGAATGGACTGTCATTGTCAGTAGTGTTGATGTGTGTATACCCCTGCAATGCCAACTGCACACATATATGATCCAGGTAATGAGTGCCTGTTTGTTTCAATTGTCTGCCATGTGCTTCGGATAGTGGGCACATGTAGGAGTTGTAGGTTGGGCACTGTGCAGTGCGTTGTTGTGTCCTTGCACTCCTGGCGGACACCTACTTGTTGTCGCTGCCAGTTGTGAGTATGCAGTGTGTGTGCCTGCCAAGTCTGTGTTGTGTATTGTTGCTCAGCCATGTGTCTTGTTACTGTTTGTGCTCACTGTGCAGACCTGCTCAGCCACACTGACATTATTTGTGATTTTTCTCATGCATTGCTGTCACTTGACCCATTTTTGGCTCCAGTATGGTATGTGGTATGTGGAGTCATGCCATACCCTATATGTGCTTCTGATGCCTACACATTGTGAGTAACTCCTCTATGTGTTTGTGTACTGTTCACTCCTCACCTGTCCACTACTGACGTACACACCACTTCAATCTCATGCCTTCCACCCCATGGCTTGCCAGTGTGTGAGCCTCCCCACCACTTCATAGTGTGACACTATGCTGTGTGTGGCTAAAATGTGTACAGGGCCAATGTGCCACTCAGGACAGTTGCCCAAATTAGTTATGTGTTGTTTTCTTTAACTGTTTTGCAGTCATAGTTGCTTTTGTGCAGTGCACATGTTTGATCAGCACAGTCCTCTAGTCATGTTGTTTGCCCCTGGGTTTCCCTTAGTTGTGCATCTGTGGGTGATGGTTAAGCTGCATGTGTGTTTGCTGAGGTACTGCTACCCTTCCTGAGTGTGATGTTCTCTGTGTGCTGTGATGATTTGTGTTGTGGGCGTTCATGGTGTGGCACTCAGATATATGTGCTACTGGTTTGGTTGGTGTGCACACAATGCTTGGTGTGCTTGCAGTGCTGTCAGTGTGTGTTGCCTTGTACTTGCCTGGTGTGCATCCCCCTGATGTCCAGCTGAGTTTGCTATGTGATGGATTGGTATGTGCATCTGTTGTGATTTTGTTGTGGATGTATGCAGTGTTTGGCCTGTGTTGGCTCTTTCTACTGACAGATGCTATGTGTGTGTGATGTTCTATTTGCATTGGATTGTGTGTGAGTAGTTGTTGCTGTGTGATACATGCAGATGTGTGTTGCAAGTGTAGTCTGCATTACTTGTGTGTCTGGCACATGCAGCAAGGTGGATTCTTGTTCCTGAGCTTGTTTTGGGTGCACATTGGTGGTTTCTCCTCCTATTTTTGACCTGTCACTTGTCAGGATATTGCATGTGCATGCTTGTGGTACACTGTGACGCCATGTTCACTGGATGAGTGGTGTGGTGTCTCAGTCTGTGTCAGCTGATTGTCCCATTGATCCCAGTTATTGTTCACGTTTGTTTTTGGATGGTGCAATTCTTGTTTGTGTTGGGGTATGGTATCTGGGCATTGGCCCTGAGTGACAATGTTGTGTACTCCTGTTCTGTCTGTGGTCACATTGCCTTTCCACTATTTGGCTGCACATGTCTAGGCTTGTTGGACTTCTGTGGATGTTGTTTGTGAGCTTTGTGTTTGGCTATTGTTTTTGTATCAGCATTGGTTCAGACATCCCCGAGTGCGGGTGTGACATTTGTGGATGCACCACAGGGAGTGTGATTGGTTGTCATGGACTCACAGGACATCATTTGGACCATTCGGTGTGTTTCTCACAGGTGTGGTGTGCTGCAGGTGTGAGGTGGGTAGAGGAGGGGTATGTGTGAAGGTCCTACTTGTGTTTGACAGTCAAGGAGTGTGACAATGAGCCATGTGTGTTGTGCTGATGACATACACATGTCAAGTAAGTGGAGACAGTTGTGTGGCTGGTCACAGTATGACTTCAGACACTTTCTATCATTTCTGTGCCTATGCATGGCCTGCCTTGATGTCTCCCTGAGTTGTTGCACAGAGGTCACTTTGGCTTAATTTGACTGACTGTGCCAGCCATGTCTGATTTGATGGCCTAAGGGTGGTGTGATATATTCCTTCTCTTACATGTGATGTACAGATGCTATGTGGCTTGCTCCATGGTTTTCCAGCACTGTCCACTTCACTTTTGGCTGGCACTTTTGTTGTCCTCCATTGCTGGTGGCCTATGGTATGGGTATGTGGCTGGGTGTCAGTGTGGGGTGTTTGTGAGTGACTTGACAGGCAGTGTGAACAGTTCATTGGATGTTCATAGGTAGTGTGAGTCTTCATTTTGTGATCATACTCAGTTAGCTTCACAGGGGTGGAAGGTTGGTGTGAGGAGGAGGTTTGTCCAGCCCCTGAGCTTCTGTGCAGGGTGTTCCTCTTCACCCCCACCTTCCCAGTCAATCTCCCTTGTCCTTTGATGTGTGAGGTGCAAGGTCTGGTTGCACCTGGCAGGCTAATTGTGCATGGGGGGCACAGGAGGGGCACACAGCATGTTCTCAAATGGGTGTGGGATGAGTAGTGTGGGAAGGGTGAAGGTGGAGCCCTGTGAATCTTTGCGGACTGCCCATGCCTGGCAAAGGCCCTGCCTACCACTGCGAATATATATAGGACCCCCTGCAAAAACTCTAGAACTCCTAGGGCAGGGCAATAGTACAATTGAAGGCAAAAACCCTAGGCAGTCAAAAAAAACGGTCACTTACATTATCAACTCATAAATGACAAAACAGACATGATAATATGAAACCCTAGGTAGTGAAAGAACGATCTTTTGCATAGGCAACTCATAAAGAACAAACAAGCATGATATAGCGAAATCAGTGTGTACAAATAATAACTATATATTAAAACATATACATTTGATTAGATTTGTTTTTTTTTTTAAAAGGAGTTTTTCCACAAATAATCAAGCAATACATACTTACAAATTAACGTAATATCAAAAGTACATATAAATCATGTAAGACATTAATAGATCAAAAAAAGAGAAAAGAAAATAGACAAACAACCATGCATTTATATACACATAGAGTCAAAAGTTGTGGCTATAAGATGAATCTTCTCAACGCGTGTTTCGGCACTCAAAGCGCCTTCATCAGGAGGGCCACGACCTTATCCTACAGAACAGATAAAAGCTAAATAAAACACCATTTTAAAAAACAGAGCCTTAAAAAACCACACTGAATTCCATATTCAGATCATATAATTCTTATACCGTGAGTTGTCATACATTCCCAACGGTGAAATAGTTAAATCAAACTTCCTATTGCACCCAATGTACACAATATAATAAATCAAGTTTTATTCAATAATCTAATAATGTACAATAATGATACTACAACCAAACAAAAGATCGAAAAATAGAAAGAGACATAAGAAGAGCAAAAGAAGAAAAGAAAAACAAAAGGAAGCAGAAAAAGAAAAGAAAAGAAAAAGTTAATTGAGATGAAATGATACTAAAATCTCTACAGCACTCTCTCCATTAGTAACCACTGTCTGTAGAGATTGTGGAGATAGGAAAGTATTAGAATCTCTAAAATTCTCTCTCCAATATTATTAGCTGTCTATAAGAAATTCAAATTAAAGTCAAGTCTTACTTTAAATGGATAGAACAGCAGATATATGTCCATCTATGTAGCATATACCCAGTGACGTAGAACCTATGTTTAATATTAGGAAACAAAACATTAGCCAAAATCTAATTGATATGTGGAACTTATTTTCTCAAAACGATAAACAAAATGAATAAATCTAAATCAAGCTCCCTGTGTATATACCTATGATGTGGTCCGATGATAGATCGATATCAATTTAAAATGGTCCCGACATAAGCATTCATCTTGAAGTGGCGTGAAGGAATGATAGAGAGCCACATGGATTTGTTTATGCGAGTGTCTGCATAGTTCTAAAGATAAATAAAAACAAAGGACTAAAGAATAATATTTCAAAAAGGAATGCTATAATGATAAAGATATCATATCAGAGCCCACAAATTACATAATTTACCTTTAATTAGCCCGATGCATTTAATATGGGCGGAAAATTACTCCTGTTAACCCATTGAAATCAATATATACCAAGGAAAGAAGAATCTAGTCAGGCAGTGAAACATCGTATTGCCAGCATGGCTCAAAGAGATAAAGTTGGTAACAGTCAGCGCTCAACTACATATAACAAATGAATTTCTCTCATGTATCCTTCGGAAATCTAACGAAATTCCGAACGCAAACACAGTTGCCTCACCTCGAATCCTGGTCTAAGGTTGAAGACAGGAGAGCAAGTCAGAAAGTAAAAACGGAACAGCCGACACCACTCTAAGAGATAAAGTTAAAATCAATGAGCGTGTATTTAGGAGAGAACAGATAAAGACGTCAAAGCGACTAGCCACACCTGTAGAGTAACCTTACTTTTGGTCGGAATGATGGATCCGATAACGCAAATGGACGTCCTGCCAAGAGTAACCAAGCGTCCTACGTGTAGATTTAAACGCATTGTCACGTGATTACCGATCACGTGTAAGTATAGAACAAGAAAACAGACTTGAGAGCCCTCATAGTCAATAATTCAAAGGCTAATCTTCTATGGAAAAACATATCAATAAAGATTGAAAACTCAAAATAAAAATAAATATAAAAATTAGGTTGAGAAAAATCTATAAATCAGGCTTGCATTAATACAGCACCGGTACACATGATTCCCGATTTCGTGTATGCCCAACTATGTCAATGGAGTTTAATTCCAGGAATTATACCCCTTACTGGTTAGGTTTTAATGTGTAGATAATTCCAAAAACTGCACTATTTAATAATCCTAGAAGGTGCATATAATAGCATCTAAATTAAATTTGATCTGCTCATTCATGTCTAAATAGCTATAATAGGAAGAAACAATGTAATCAAAAGTTGTTAAATAATATTGCATTCTCCCAAGGTAACTCGCTATTTAATCCCTGTCTGTATGTATTCAGGGAAAATATCCAGTACACTTCTCTTTTTCTCCGGATCTCTTCACTTCTATTTACATCTGAATTATGAATTTTTTCCAGAATATGCCATTTCATATCCTTGGTACTATGTTGAAATTCTTTAAAATGTTTTACCAAGGGTGCATTCGGTTTAAATACATGGGCATCTGATTAAATAAATTACATTCTGGGTTTTACAATTACACATCACTTTAGAATTAATTGTAAACCCATTGTGTAACAAAGTATGTCCTTCAATGACATTATCACATGCTTTACAATTTTTTTTGTACCAGCGGAGGGCCGGAATTGAAACGTGATCGGACTATAATATCTTTAATATTCTTGTTCCGTCTATGGGCATATAACGGTTTCTTGAGTTTAAGTGATTGATCTGGATCACTATTCAATATATGCCAGTTGGCATTAATTATTTGTTTTACTTGTTCATTCATAGTAGAATGTTTCGTAATGCATACCAATTGATCAGTCTTTTTAGGGCTCTTTGATTTTAATAGATAATCCCTATCATAAAATCTTGCTCTTTTAAAGGCTTCTCGCACAAGTCGATGCGGGTAACCTCTCGCAATAAACTTAGCCTTCATTGTTGCCCCTTGCAGGTCAAAATCAGTTAGATTACTGCAATTCCGGCGCAGTCGCAAGAACTGCCCAAACGGAATGCTTTGTTTCTGTGTCCTGGGATGATAACTTTCAAAATGTAGAAGTGTATTTCTTGCGGTAGGTTTAGTAAAGAGGTCTACTTCTAGGTGATCTGTATGTTTCCTAATCAGGATATCCAGGAATTCCACCTGTTGTTTACTCTTATGTGCTGTAAACTTTAGATTGACGTCTGTGACGTTCAGCCATTTAAGAAATTGCTCCAGATTTTCTTCAATATCAGACCAAATGAAGAAAATGTCGTCGATGTATCTCGACCACTGTTGTATTGATTCAAAAAAGGGAGCTATTTCGTTGTAAATAAATTTTGCTTCAAATTGCGACATATATATATTCGCTACTGATGGTGCAACTGTAGCTCCCATACTGACGCCTCTGATCTGTTTAAACAGATCATTACCGAACTCGAAAGTATTTTCCGTAAGGACAATAGTAAGGCAGTCAAGCACAAAAGATATAGGACATGGGATGTTATACATGTCTATAAACCAAGATACCGCTTGTATTGCTTCTATCTGAGGGATATTGCTATACAGTGACTCTATGTCTAGAGTCACTAGAGTTTCTTGGTTTGAATTATACAGTAGATTTTCTACTTTATTAATTATCTGGCTTGTGTCTTTGATGTGTGAAGGAGTCTGGGACACATAAGGGCGTAGCCATTGATCGACGTATCTTGAGAGCGGTTCAGTCACTGAACCGATTGTGGATACGATCGGACGAAAAGGTGGATCTAAAAGATGTTTATGAATTTTAGGTAACCCATATATACATGGCATTTTTCTTTTGCTGCTGTTTAAATATTCATGTTCCTTTTTGTTTATATCCCCTCTGTGCAGGGCTGCGGTGGTTAGTTGATTAATCTTGCAGCTCACTCTATTGGTAGGATCACTTGTCACTTTAATATAAAAGTGCTGATCATTAAGAAGAGTAAACATTTTCTGTTCATAGGTGGTAGTATCAAGGACAACTATACCTCACCCTTTGTCACAACTTTTGATAGTGACTTTCTTATTATTCATTAAGGAGGTCAGACTGGCAAATTCTTCCTTCTGTAGATTATATTTAGGTTTAGGGATAAAACAGGTAGCTTGATCAAGACGTTTTAGCACAACCTGTTCAAAGACAAGTACTTCTGGGCCTATCTGATCCAAAGAGGGAGTAAAAGTCGATGGAACTGTCAATAAGGTATTAGTCATTGCTACTGGTGGTATATTAGATTCATTTAGAAAATATTTCTTAAGTCTGATTTTCCGGAAGAAGGAAAGAATGTCTGTATATAGTTCAAATTTATTGGTATTACAATGTCCCTCTTCACCCCCACCTTCCCAGCTTCCCAGTCAATCTCCCTTGTCCTTTGATGTGTGAGGTGCAAGGTCTGGTTGCACCTGGCAGGTTAATTGTGCATGGGGGGCACAGGAGGGGCACACAGCATGTTCTCAAATGGGTGTGGGATGAGTAGTGTGGGAAGGGTGAAGGTGGAGCCCTGTGAATCTTTGCGGACTGCCCATGCCTGGCAAAGGCCCTGCCTACTACATCGTGCGCAGGTTTTCCCGCATCTTCACCGCTGCGGTGACGTGACCGGGACATTGCTGTGCTTTCGCGGTTGATGGGTGACCCGAATGCGGAGGGGTGAGTTTCTGGCAGGTGGGAGATGTGTGGGTACACTGGGGGATGTGTTCCTGTCCCCACCAGAGTGTCTGATGTGGACAGGAACCGTGTGTCGGCACAAGAGTTGTGTGTTGTGGTTGTTTGCGGAGTTGTGTATTTGCGTACCTGTGTTGTTGTCCGCGACAGTGCAATATTTGCAGGTAGTGGAGGAGGTACAGCACCGGAAGGGATTGGAGTGCTGGATCCATTGCGATCAGGACCGGGTGGAGGGGACCGGGAGTCTGGTTTCGCGCTCCGCTGTCGTGCTTCTGCCGTCTCCGGGTGGGTGGATTCTCCGCTGGGGTGTGATGGGCTGTTTGTGGCATCGTGATTTGTATGGCGGACGGAATGTCATTCCACATGGCGGTGAGTCTCTATTGGCTCACTCCGCCGCGGTGGCGGGTGCAAAAATCTGGCGGTTCACCTGACTACGCAGCGGACGGAAAATGGGCTATGTTTGCCCATCGTAATATGGCGGATGGGAGGACCGCTGCTGGAGTGCGGAAAAAGGCATTTTCCGCCCCCGCCAGCACTGCGGATGTGCCTCCGCCCGCCATCCTAATCAACCCCTTAGTTCGGAGAAAGAAAATAAGAAAGATGCAGAGAAATGACAATGGGTTCAAGTAGGCCCTAAATGATTCCTGTATGAAAAATCGACATAAGAAAATGCAATTTTTCATGAGCAAATGTGAAAGGAATGGATGATATTCAACCAACCTTGGCAAGGAAACTATACATCCAGTTTAGAATAGGGACCTTGCCGCTCCGTGCTTTCACTAACAAATGGTTAAAAGTCACACCCCTCGGGTACCCTGCCTGCAATTGTGTGGAAGAGTCTGAGCTTCATGTTTTTTTTTCTGTCCTGGCTATAAATTAGCCAGACAGCGCTGGCTCATCCCACTCTGCAGGAACCTAGGATTTAGGCATTGTGTGGTGGCATTTAGAGTCCTGAAGTACGACACTCACATACCCATTGTCTTTGCCGTATCCCGATTTTTAAACTCAATGTGGCGTAGTCTTAGGATGTTGTAAAATTTGCCACTGCGCCCATAAAAGCCCATACTGTATGCATTCTTCTTTTTTTAATCTTTTAACTCATTTTAACCCTTTCTAATGTTTTAATAATCAAGTTTACTGATGAATTGAGATTTTATTTGGACAAAATTGTATGTGCACCCGTTTATGGTCCTAGTGGCCTTACACAGGGAAACAGACATGGTAGCTGGTTGAGGATGGGCTGAATGTATGAACTCCCCAAATCTACCACCCTGTGATCACTGTCATGTATTCTAAAGCTGCTAAATTTGTAATCTGTAAATCTATTTATGTGTAAACTGTTCTATGTTATGTGTTTTTATCTGTGTAAACTGTTTTCACGCATGCACTTTTCATGGTCTATATTGACCGAAATAAAGTTTGTTGGAATGGAATGGAAAGGAAAACATATGTTGCTTTTAACGTTTAATTGAGCAATAATAATTACATAGAATAATTTGTTTAAATGAATTGCGTTTATTATTTGACTAATGAAGATTAAAATGAACTGTGAAATGGAGCTTTTATTTTGAGCAAATAAACTGAATTTGTCTATCTCTCCTAGAGAAAAACTGCACGCTTTGCAAAGAAGTTTTCAAGCTGACTTTAGGGTTAATTTTGCTTTAAAACGTAGAAATGCAGAAAAATGTTTTTTATTCTTCTTAGACGACTATTGTGTTCTTTCTTGTCAAATTGCTGCTACGTGTTTTAAGTATCAGCAGAATTTCATAATGTCTGAAGCAAAGTATTAGTTTTGTGGATAACCGTGCTAGAAATGTTTCAACCTTTGTTCGGATGTGCGCCTGTCGAGGAAGAAGAAGAATTTGATTTCCTCTGTTGAAGGACGATGATGATGGCATGAAACAAAACAATTAATTTTTGAGAGAGAAGAGCGACGGAAGTGGTGTGACTTGACACCCTATGCTTCTTGGCCAATAAGAGAGAGACTTTTCCTGATTTTGAAACAAGAATAGGGCTGGACTTTTTTAATCTAGGGTATACCTATTAGTGATAGAAACTATGTTTAAGGTTGGAGAGGAGAACGTGGTGAGGGAGACCGAGAGGCGTTCATGTGAGCCGTTTCTAGGAGATCTTTTAGCTGATGCTGTCTGTAAGATGACACCTTATCTTTGCTCCTCATACTTTGTGAGGATTGCCCCAGTTTTCCCTTTTGGCAGAAGGGTTACCCTTTCTGCTAATAGCACGCTGTGCTATAATTTTCTTAGGTCCGTATGAGATTCTGTATTTGCATTGATCTTATTATAATGCACTTTTGTTCTTACTATATTCACTCAACTTATGCTCCTTAAATGAGATGTTATTGTGAATTACTGATAGATGTTCTCTTGTGTGATGATTCTAATTTGATACTGTGCTTGTATTAGACCATTTCATATACTTTATTAAAAAGAAAATAGATTAAAGCAAAGTAACAGTGAAACTGAGTCTGTCAATATTTAATATTGTAAATAATGATATTATCTACTGGCGGTCGCCAGTAGATAGTTATAGTTAGGACCTATTTTCCATAGGAAATCCGCGACATTCTATTTGAAATAACTCTTGCGTCGGTTGACGAATCTTCGCGAAATTTTCAAACTTTATGGCCCGCTCCGGTCCGCTCCTACCCTGAAAGTCTCAGGGTGATTCGTCAAGCGGGGGCCGAGAAAAAAGGGGGGACCCAAAACGTGTTTTCCCCATTCATTTTCCCATAGGAAACCTTAGACACGGCTACAGCCCGAACTGCTGAACGGAATTACACCAAATTTGGCAAAGAGGTAGTTCTTGGTTCAGAAAGAACCCTTTTTGTTAAATGGTGTAAATCCGTTCAGTAGTTGCTGAGAAAATCAAAAGTAAAAACACATATATATCTGGGCGGAGCCTAACCACACATGTCATCGTGAGATCTGATTGGCTGTCAGCACTTCATCCTGGAATTGCTGGAAGCCATCTTGGGACCAATATAAATGATAGTACCCCATTGAAATGCATTGTAGTGAATCTAAGATTTTGAGGGTTACCAAAAGGAGAACTATAAAGGGTGATAACAGACTTTAGTTACATTAGAATTCATTTGTTGATGGTACCATACTAATTTCAGGAATTGTGGTGTGTTCTAAGGTGATTTTACCCTGTGAAAAACCTTCTGCTGGGATATCATGAATCATGTTTGAGAGAAAACTATTTTCACATGCTTGTCCCATACAGTTTTGGAAGGTGCTCCAGAAGCTAAAATGAGAGCATATTTTCTGTAAATTCACATTATCTTTCTCAGTCATGTGAGAATGAAGTCTGACATTCTCAGTAAAACATGTACATCCAACAAGGGCAGAGACTGTCAGTTGATTCCTTTGTGTTCTACTGCAGCTTCCCAGAGTGTTCTAAAGAACAACTAGAGTGCTAACAGCCTTACTTATGACAAAAGTATGGCACACCTGAAGCCATCTTGATTGGAATAAACTGGTAACACTTAAAACATTTAATTTAAAAAGGAACAAAATGATGGGGTTCATCTTGTCATAGAAATTATGGTTAGTGCTCTGGAAAGAAAAATTAGGACATGTTTCAAGTGTGATCTCAAATATCTTCCTGTTATATTTCAACAGGAGCAGCCTGTCAGTTGATGCCTTTGTGTTCTACTGCAGCTTCCCAGAGTGTTCTAAAGAACAACTAGAGCGCTAACAATCTTACTTATGACAAAAGTATGGCACACCTGAAGCCATCTTGATTGGAATAAACTGGTAACACTTAAAACATTTAATTTAAAAAGGAACAAAATGATGGGGTTCATTTTGTCATAGAAATTATGGTTAGTGCTGTAGAAAGAAAATTAGGACATGTTTCAAGTGTGATCTCAAATATCTTCCTGTTATATTTCAACAGGAGCAGCCTGTCAGTTGATGCCTTTGTGTTCTACTGCAGCTTCCCAGAGTGTTCTAAAGAACAACTAGAGCGCTAACAGTCTTACTTATGACAAAAGTATGGCACACCTGAAGCCATCTTGATTGGAATAAACTGGTAACACTTAAAACATTTAATTTAAAAAGGAACAAAATGCGGGGGTTCATTTTGCCATAGAAATTATGGTTAGTGCTGTAGAAAGAAAAATTAGGACATGTTTTAAGTGAGATCTCAAATATCTTCCTGTTATATTTCAACAGGAGCAGCCTGTCAGTTGATGCCTTTGTGTTCTACTGCAGCTTCCCAGAGTGTTCTAAAGAACAACTAGAGTGCTAACAGCCTTACTTATGACAAAAGTATGGCACACCTGAAGCCATCTTGATTGGAATAAACTGGTAACACTTAAAACATTTAATTTAAAAGGAACAAAATGAGGGGGTTCATTTTGCCATAGAAATTATGGTTAGTGCTGCAAAAGAAAATTTAGTGCATGTTTTAAGTGACATCTCAAATCCTCTTCTATTTCATTAGAAAATTCTGACATGCAGACTGAAACAATCACTTTCAATACCAGCAGTAGACTTGCAGTTAACTCCTTGGTGAGCAGTAGCTTTACTACAGTGATCTAATGAACAACTAGAGTGCTAACATTCTGAATTTATGGCAAATGTGTGACACATCTGAATGCCGTCTTGATGGAATCAAAGTACAAAACTGAAAGCATTTCCTACTGAGGCGACTGCTGTAAATGAGGAAATTAGGAAACTTCATAACAAAGAAGTCTTCCAAGATGGCAACCAGTGAAAAAAGAGCCCAAATATAGCACAAATATTACCCAGATGTAGCCCACATATAGCCCAATGACAAAAGTGTGCAAAACACTTTTTATTTTTAGTTTTTTTGCAGTTTTATGTAGTGCAGACTGGTCAGGTATTGGAGCGTTGCATCTTAAAACATGACCCACCTACAGTACAAAAACACCACTGCACTACCCTAAACCCTAAAACACTACCCCCAGCATGACCCCCTACACTACACAAACACCACGGCACTACCCTAAACCCTAAAACACTACCCCAACACCACTGCACTAACCTAAATCCTAAAACACTACCCCCAGCACGACCCCTACACTACCCAAACACCACTGCACTACCCTAAAACATGACCCCTACACTACACAAACACCACTGCACTACCCTAAACCCTAAAACACTACCCCCAGCATGACCCCTACACTACACAAACACCACGGCACTACCCTAAACCCTAAAACACTACCCCCAGCACGATCCCTACACTACACAAACACCACTGCACTACCCTAAACCCTAAAACACTACCCCAACACCACTGCACTAACCTAAATCCTAAAACACTACCCCAGCACGACCCCCTACACTACCCAAACACCACTGCACTACCCTAAAACATGACCCCTACACTACACAAACACCACTGCACTACCCTAAACCCTAAAACACTACCCCCAGCACGACCCCTACACTACACAAGCACCACTGCACTACCCTAAATCCTAAAACACTACCCCCAGCATGACCCCCTACACTACACAAACACCACTGCACTACCTTAAACCCTAAAACACTACCCCCAGCATGACCCCTACACTACCCAAACACCACTGCACTAACCTACATCCTAAAACACTACCCCCAGCATGACCCCCTACACTACCCAAACACCACTGCACTACCCTAAAAGATGACCCCTACACTACACAAACACCACTGCAGTACCCTAAACCCTAAAACACTACCCCCAGCACGACCCCCTACACTACACAAGCACCACTGCACTACCCTAAACCCAAAAACACTACCCCCAGCACGACCCCCCTACACTGTCCGAACACCACTGCACTGCCCTAAACCCTGAAACACCAGCCCCTGCACGACCCCCTACACTGCCCGAACACCACTGCACTGCCCTAAACCCTGAAACACCAACCCTAGCACGACCCCCTACACTGCCCGAACACCACTGCACTGCCCTAAACCCTGAAACACCACCCCCAGCACGCCCCTACACTGCCCGAACACCACTGCACTGCCCTAAACCCGGAAACACTACCCCCAGCAAGACCTCCTACACTGCCCGAACACCACTGCACTGCCCTAAACCCTGAAACATCACCCCCAGCAAGACCCCCTACACTGCCCGAACACCACTGCCCTAAACCCTGAAACACCACCCCCAGCACGACCCCCTACACTGCCCGAACACCACTGCACTGCCCTAAACCCTGAAACACCACCCCCAGCACGACCCCCTACACTGCCCGAACACCACTGCACTGCCCTAAACCCTGAAACACCACCCCCTGCACGACCCCCTACACTGCCCGAACACTACTGCACTGCTCTAAACCCTGAATCACCATCCCCAGCACGACCCCTTACACTGCACGAACACCACTGCACTGCCCTAAACCCTGAAACACTACCCCCAGCAAGAACCCTACACTGCCCGAACACCACTGCACTGCCCTAAACCCTGAAACATCACTCCCAGCAAGACCCCCTACACTGCCCGAACACCACTGCCCTAAACCCTGAAACACCACCCCCAGCAAGACCCCCTACACTGCCCGAACACCACTGCACTGCCCTAAACCCTGAAACAAGCCCCAGCACGACCTCCTACACTGCCCGAACACCACTGCACTGCCCTAAACCCTGAAACACCAGCCCCAGCAAGACCCCCTACACTGCTCGAACACCACTGCACTGCCCTAAACCCTGAAACACCACCCCCAGCAAGACCCCCTACACTGCCCGAACACCACTGCACTGCCCTAGACTCTGAAACACCAGCCCCAGCAAGACCCCCTACACTGCCCGAACACCACTGCACTGCCCTAAACCCTGAAACACCAGCCCCAGCATGACCCCCTACACTGCCCGAACACCACTGCACTGCCCTAAACCCTACAAAACTACCCCCAGCAGTACCCCTACACTACCCAAACACCACTGCACTACCCTAAACCCTAAAACACTACCCCCAGCAGTACCCCCTACACTACCCAAACACCACTGCACTACCCTAAATCACTACCCCCAGCACGACCCCCTACACTACCCAAACACCACTGCACTACCCTAAACCCTAAAACACTACCCCCAGCACGACCCCTACACTACACAAGCACCACTGCACTACCCTAAACCCTAAAACACTACCCCCAGCACGACCCCCTACACTGCCCGAACACCACTGCACTGCCCTAAACCCTGAAACACCAGCCCCTGCACGACCCCCTACACTGCCCGAACACCACTGCACTGTCCTAAACCCTGAAACACCAACCCTAGCACAACCCCCTACACTGCCCGAACACCACTGCACTGCCCTAAACCCTGAAACACCACCCCCTTCACGACCCCCTACACTGCCCGAACACCACTGCGCTGCCCTAAACCCTGAAACACCACCCCCAGCACGCCCCCTACACTGCCCGAACACCACTGCACTGCCCTAAACCCTGAAACACTACCCCCAGCAAGACCTCCTACACTGCCCGAATACCACTGCACTGCCCTAAACCCTGAAACATCACCCCCAGCAAGACCCCCTACACTGCCCGAACACCACTGCCCTAAACCCTGAAATACCACCCCCAGCACGACCCCCTACACTGCCCAAACACCACTGCACTGCCCTAAACCCTGAAACACCACCCCCAGCACGACCCCCTACACTGCCCGAACACCACTGCACTGCCCTAAACCCTGAAACACCACCCCCTGCATGACCCCTACACTGCCCAAACACCACTGCACTGCCCTAAACCCTGAAACACCATCCCCAGCACGACCCCTTACACTGCACGAACACCACTGCACTGCCCTAAACCCTGAAACACTACCCCCAGCAAGACCCCTACACTGCCCGAACACCACTGCACTGCCCTAAACCCTGAAACATCACCCCAGCAAGACCCCCTACACTGCCCGAACACCACTGCCCTAAACCCTGAAACACCACCCCAGCAAGACCCCCTACACTGCCCAAACACAACTGCACTGCCCTAAACCCTGAAACACCAGCCCCAGCACGACCCCTACACTGCCCGAACACCACTGCACTGCCCTAAACCCTGAAACACCATCCCCTGCACGACCCCTAAACTGCCCGAACACCACTGCACTGCCCTAAACCCTGAAACACCACCCCCAGCACGACCCCTACACTGCCCGAACACCACTGCACTGCCCTAAACCCTGAAAAACCACCCCCTGCACGATCCCCTACACTGCCCGAACACTACTGCACTGCCCTAAACCCTGAAACACCACCCCCAGCACAACCCCCTACACTGCACGAACTGCACTGCCCTAAAACCCGAAACACTACCCCCAGCAAGACCCCCTACACTGCCCAAACACCACTGCACTGCCCTAAACCCTGAAACACCACCCCCTGCATGACCTCCTACACTGCCGGAACACCACTGCACTGCCCTAAACCCTGAAACACCACCCCCAGCACGACCCCCTACACTGCCCGAACACCACTGCACTGCCCTAAACCCTGAAACATCAACCCCAGCAAGACCCCTACACTGCCGGAACACCACTGCCCTAAACCCTGAAACACCACCCCCTACACTGCACGAACACCACTGCACTGCCCTAAACCCTGAAACACCACCTCCAGCAAAACCCCCTACACTGCCTGAACACCATTTCTCTGCCCTAAATCCTGAAACACTAGCCCCAGCACGACCCCCTACACTGCCCGAACACCACTGCACTGCCCTAAACCCTGAAACACCACCCCCTACACTGCCCGAACACCACTGCACTGCCCTAAACCCTGAAACACCAGCCCCAGCAAGACCCCCTACACTGCCCGAACATCACTGCACTGCCCTAGACTCTGAAACACCAGCCCCAGCAAGACCCCCTACACTGCCCGAACACCACTGCACTGCCCTAAACCCTGAAACACCAGCCCCAGCATGACCCCCTACACTGCCCGAACACCACTGCACTGCCCTAAACCCTGAAACACCAGCCCCAGCACGACCACCTACACAGCCCGAACACCACTGCACTGCCCTAAACCCTGAAACACCAGCCCCAGCACAACCCCCTACTCTGCCCGAACCCCACTGCACTGCCCTAAACCCTGAAACACCAGCCCCAGCACGACCCCCTACACTGCCCGAACACCACTGTACTGCCCTAAACCCTGAAACATCAGCCCCAGCACGACCCCCTACATTGCCCGAACACCACTGCACTGCCCTAAACCCTGAAACACCACCCCCTGCATGACCCCCTACACTGCCCGAACACCACTGCACTGCCCTAAACCCTGAAACACCACCCCCTGCACCACCCCCTACACTGCCTGAACACCACTGCACTGCTCTAAACCCTGAAACACCACCCCCTGCACCGCCCCCTACACTGCCCGAACACCACTGCACTGCCCTAAACCCTGAAACACCACCCCCAGCACGACCCTCTTTACTGCTCGAACACCACTGCACTGCCCCAAACCCTGAAACACCACCCCCAGCACGACCCCCTACACTGCCCGAACACCACTGCCCTAAACCCTGAAACACCACCCCCTGCACGACCCCCTACACTGCCCGAACACCACTGCACTGCCCTAAACCCTGAAACACCACCCCTACACTGCCCGAACACCACTGCACTGCCCTAAACCCTGAAAAACCACCCCCAGCACGACCCCCTACACTGCCCGAACACCACTGCACTGCCCTAAATCCTAAAACACCACCCCCAGCATTACCCCCTACACTGCCCAAACACCACTGCACTGCCCTAAACCCTAGAACACTACCCCCAGCATGACCCCCTACACTACCGAACACCACTGCACTACCCTAAACCCTAAAATACTACCCCCAGCACAACCCCCTACACTACCCGAACACGACTGCACTGCCCTAAACCCTCAAACACTGCCCCCAGCACGACCCCCTACACTACCCAAACACCACTGCACTGCCCTAAACCCTCAAACACTCCCCCCAGCACGACCCCCTACACTACCCAAACACCACTGCACTGCCCTAAACCCTAAAACACTCCCCCCAGCACGAACCCCTACACTACCCGAACACCACTGCACTGCCCTAAACCCTAAAACACTCCCCCAGCACGACCCCCTACACTACCCAAACACCACTGCACTGCCCTAAACCCTAAAACACTACCCCCCGCATGACCCCCTACACTACCCAAACACCAATGCACTACCCTAATCCCTAAAACACTACCCCCGCATGACCCCCTACACTACCCTAAACCCTAAAACACTACCCCCGCACGACTCCCTACACTACCCAAAGACCACTGCACTACCCTAAACCACGACCTCCTACACTACACAAACACCACTGCACTACCCTAAACCCTAAAACACTACCCCCTACACTACACAAACACCACTGCACTACCCTAAACCCTAAAAACTACCCCCAGCACGAACCACTACACTACCCAAACACCACTGCACTACCCTAAACCCTAAAAACTACCCCCAGCAGTACCCCTACACTACCCAAACACCACTGCACTACCCTAAACCCTAAAACACTACCCCCAGCAGTACCCCCTACACTACCCAAACACCACTGCACTACCCTAAATCACTACCCCCAGCACGACCCCCTACACTACCCAAACACCACTGCACTACCCTAAACCCTAAAACACTACCCCCAGCACGACCCTCTTCACTACCTAAACACAACTGCACAATTTGTTACAGGCGTTGCAACGCAGGCCTGTGGTGCTTACTGGAAGTACCTAGTGGGCTAGTTGAGCCCCAGGGACCCTCAGGATTCAAGGTGACCTAATCCCCCAACTTAAAACGCACCACGGGGCGCGTTTGCACAGTGGTGAAGGGAGGGGCGGGGCCTCAGGTGACATGTGCGCAAACACGCCCTGTGGTGCGTTTTAAGTTGGGGAATTAATTCCCTTTGAATCCTGAGGGACCCTGGGGGCCAACTAGCCCACCAGGTACCTTCAGTAAGCACAACAGAGTTGCATTGCAGAGAGGTGAAAAAGGTGCGTGGCCTCGGAATGCCTCTCTGCAACTCAGCTCTGTGGTCCTAACTGTAGGTACCTGGGGGCTAGTTGGGCCCCAGGGACCCTCAGAATTCAAGGGGACTTAATCCCGCAACTTAAAACGTGCCACGGGGTGCGCTTGCACACATGTCACCTCAGGCCCCCCTCCCTTCACCACTGTGCAAACGCGCCCTGTAGCGCGTTTTAAGAGGTAGTTTTAATCCCCTGCCCTATTATGTACTAGGGACTTGCAGAGGAGGTCATGCTAATCACAGGGGTACCCCAACGCATAGTGTTCCCTAGTGTATGTAGGTGTTTTCACTGTATTCTAAGTGTCTTTTAGCATAGCACTGGCTCTGGTTAGTCAGAGTCAGTTACCACCAATACCCGTCTGAAAAAGTTGTGGGCACAGGATGATTTTGCAACAAGGCCTCTTTCTGCTCCTCTGTTGGTTCTTTCTGCACATCTTTTGCTTCTTTCTGTGCGTTTTTCTTCTTTCTTCGCATGTCCTACCTCTGTAGGCATAGTTAGAAACTAGCATTTAAAAAAAACTTTGAAATTCACTTAAAAAATCATAGGTTTCAGGCACGTTATAGTTAGAAATTAGCATTTAAAAAACCTTTGAAACTCACTGAAAAAACCAATGACATCACTGATGACATCTCAAATGTCATCAGTGATGTCATCAGTGATGTCACTGACCATGTCATGAGTGATGTATTATGTGACGTCATCAGCAGTGCATTGCGGGGCGCGAGTTATAGTTAGCTGAACTAACTATAACGGGGGAATTTCTATGGTTTTGTACGAGTGAAATGTCCAACTAACTATAACTGTCCCTAAAACCTATGGTTTTTTCAGTGAGTTTCAAAGGTTTTTTAAATGCTAATTTCTAACTATAACGTGTCTGAAACCTATGGTTTTTTCAGTGAATATATATATAGATGTATATAGTGTGGTTTGTTAATTTATTTCCTTCATTCTCGGTCTTCATGAGGGGGATATTCATCTAGATCTTTTGCCAAATGCCCGTCAACTCTCCGATCCCTCGGAAGCCCTGATGTTGATATGGGCCAAAATTGAGTCTTATATAATAGAGACTTATAGACTGATTCAACGCGTGGTGCAAAATTACGCACTCTACCTTAGTTAGCCAAAATCCCTTTTTCCGCTGTGCCACGCGCTATCAGTTTTTGGTAGCAGAGGATGGTTTAGTGTAGATTGATTATATTGGCAATTGATTAAGATGAGAATTATTGTTTGTTATTAATCTTTTGTACTTTTTGTTATATGTAGTGGTCATACCGGTTTGACCTTAAAGGAAATTGTTAGCAGGTCCAAAGAAGCCTAAGATCCCGGGATGAGCTCAAGGGCTTGTCTTAGTGTGGCACACACTAAGTAGTATTGCGTTGTCTGTTGTTGATGCAAGTATTTAGCAATAGTTATATTGTCAGTATTGCACAGGAAACTTTGGAGTCAATATAGTTGAGATTTATTTGGGTACCTTTAGAAAGTGCATCTGGACAAGTTCCGAAAGTCTTTACTTAAATGAGAGTAGAATCACGCTGGTCGGAGATTTTACCAGTAGCGAGAGAATTCTTGGATAGTTTGTATCTATCTTCTTTTAGTGGAGCAGACAAGCAGGAATGTCTATGTGTACTGACATTGTTTGTCTAAAAAGATTTTGTAAATAGTTGCCGATTATTTTTGTAAAGGGAGGGTCAGTTGCAGGAGTTATACTGACATCACAGAAAGCCGCGCTGCAATTGGATAGCTAGTGAGAGTCATCACAGAGGACCGCGCTGCTATTGGTTGGCTAGTGTGAGTTGTCATAAAGAGAAATGCACTTTTATTGGATAGTTTGGTGTGAGTTGCGCTGGTATTGGACAGTGAGAACCAATTGGATTTGTGAAAGTACGGAAGAAAAATTTCTTGTATTGAGTTTAGCGATCGATCAAAAGAAAAATGAAGTTATTAAAATTGTTGAAAACCTTATTTAGAAAAGATGAACCTATACCTATTAGAGAGGGAATTCCGGTAGCTCCTGAGGGTACGTCTGCTTCTTTTATGTCACTAGAAAGGGGTTATCATACGTGTACATGGTTGGAAAATTGGGTGAAGCATATAGAGAGGGATGGTGTCTAAGCGTTTCCAGAGCATGGTACTTTTAATACTAGGTTTCTAGAGAATTTAAGATATCAGATGAATGAATTGAAACCAAGTCAGAGACCTATGCAGTATGACGCACTTGAAGAGTGGGAACATGAGGCATACAAAAGAGACAAGGATAGAACTGAGAATAGATACAGAAACACTGTGAGTAGATATTCAGAGGCAAAATGGGATGCACAAATGAAAAAATGGAGGAGAGATGTAGTGACAATGGGCAAAGGAATGTATCCAATTGTACTAGTGAAGAATAATGAAGGAGGGAAATGTAAAGAAAAGAAGAAGAATGTTTCAGAAGACAGAATCAGATCTGAATGAGGTAGATGATGAGTTGTTGGATGAGTTATTAATGAATAGACCTCTGCCGTATCAGGAAGAACAAGAGAGACCATCACTGAGTGCTCCACTGGTTCAGATACAAGATTCTGAATGGGAACATCATGGTGTAGTGAATCAGGCAAAGGGAGATCTAACCGAAAGAATAAATCAGTTGAGTTTAAATGCAGACACTTTTTCAGTTCCAGTGTCTATTGGTCCTGTAGTTCCATTGTATAATAATGAACAGAGTGTCACACAAGTGCATGCCTTAACAGTTCCTGCAGTTTTAGAAATGACTTTATTTCCTGTAGTGAATGACTGAATTAATAATGGAGCAAGTGGATCAGAATCATTGATTGATGTTTCTGAAAGATCAGTAGAAACTCCAAAACGTGGTGTACAGATTGATCCAAGGAGATTATTACTGAATACAAAGGGAATGACACCTACACTTACATCAGGAGGGTCTTTAGGGCCTTCAATGGAGGAATTGGATGAGTGGATTAGAGGGATGACATCTAATAAAGTGAGCATGGATGTAGGTAGATTACAAGCAGATTTGGAAGAAATGATATCAGGTACGATTAGTCAAGAGAGATTGAGTAGGTATCAGGAAGAAGAGTTGTTATTTTTGTGTAAAAATATCACAATGAGAGCGAGAAATCTTCATGAAAAGTTTGCTGAAGTTGCACAGATGTATGGAGTGGATATAGAAAAATCAAAGGTTTTACAGAAAACATACAGATTGGATTTCAGTGATAAAGGCCTGGAGAGATTGAATGCTGCAGGAAAGCGACTGCAGTTTAAGGAGTTGCTTAACACATTGAGACGATGGGGTGAATTCGATCATTGGAAAGGAAGATGGGCTAAAAAGAAGGAAGAAACAGCTGTAAATACAGGTGCTTTACCAATGTTTCCAGTGAGAGAAACAGGTACAGAAGCGACAGAAATGATATATCCCATTAGAGAGGTACCTTAATGTGGATATGTTCATGTTCCGTGGTCCTGACAGGATATATTATCTTTTACGAATGAGTTTCCCAGGTTGAGAGAGAAACCAGTAGAATGGTGCAAACACATAGAGAGGTTTGTGAAAGTTTCAAAGGTTTTGTGGAAAGATTTAGACATTGTGGTTACAGCTGATCAGAGGGTTGAGTTTAAAATTAGAGTAGATTGGCCAAAGGAAGAATATACAAGAGATGTGAAAACTGGAGCACCATCTGATGAAGTGATGAAAAAATATAATCAGGTCATTGACTATTTGAAGGGAAAGATTTCGCCAAAAGAGACAGATTGGGTTAAAATGGACAAAACTACACAAGAAACAAAGAGACAGTGCATGCTCACTATGAAAGGCTTCTCCAAGTTTTTAAACAGTATAGTGGCATTGAGAATATTTTTGACAAAGACATGGGTCATTTTGTGTATAGGTTTGTGTTTGGATTGAGACCAGAGATTAGCATGATGATTCAACAGCATTTAATTTGTTGGCAGAGTAAGTTTATTGATGAGATATTGCGATATGCGAAATATTATAGTGAAGATATTGAAACAAGATATAAAAATTGAAAGAGAAATTAATGTGGGCTCAGATGAAAGCAGCACAGAAAGGTGGATTTTTCTCAATCAGGTTTTCAAGGAAAGGATCAGGGTGTTCAAGATACTCAAAATGGTACTGCTACTAAAAGTAGTGGTGCAAGAGGTAGAAATAGTAAAGAGGATATGAAGAAGAAGTATCCGTGTCATGCTTGCGGTACATTTGGACATTGGAAACGTGAGTCTATGAGTTTTTTGACAAATACAGGTGGTGTTACAGGTGTTAATGATATGAATCAGAACCAGTTAGTTCAGATGCAAAATTAGAATTTACAAATTTCAGGTGGGAGAGGACAAGGTTTACAAATGCCTCAACCTCAAATTCCCCAAGCTCCTAAGCCAAATTAGAATATGAATGGTCAAGTACGAAAATACAATGCAAATGTGGGTTTTCACACAGATGAAACAGCAAAACAAAATGTACAAGTGGCTTCACAATATTGGTTACAGTCCCAAGGGGATGATTCAGATACATCTCAATGACGGTGCCTGAGGGGGGAGGAGGATTGCGTACTTGGCGCATCCCTAGAGGTAGATCAGTGTGGTCCTTTTTTGGATGGAGAAGTAGAAGGTAATGTGATTACATTCCTTGTAGACACTGGTGCTACCCAGTCCACTGTGAGAACTGTGGAAATCCCTAACCTACCCCTCTCTGGAGAAAATATCCAAGTTGTTGGTGTTTCAAATCAATTGATCAAAATTCCAGAAACAAAACCAATGAGAGTGCAGATTGGAGACTTCAGAGATTTGCATCATTTTGTGGAGCTTGATACAAGTCCAGTTAACCTTTTGGGTAGAGACTTATTGTGCAAAATGAATTGCACCGTCTACTGTATGCCAGATTGAATAGCATTTCATACAAGGATGAGGATGTCATTTCTAAGATGGAACAGCAAGGGACAGAGGTGAATGATTTGTAGCCTTTGTTTACAGTGAAGGATTTGCCTGTTGAATTGAGAGAAACTGTATAGACTGATGTGTGGGATTTCACAGGGAAAGACATTGGATTGATGAAGGTAGTTGATCCTATTAAAATTACAGTCAAACAAGGTGCAGAATTTCCAAAAAACCCACCTTACAAAATGAGTCCTGAAACAATCGCGGGAGTGACACTTGTGATTGAAATGATGATTGAACAAGGTGTTTTAAAAGAAATACTAAGCAGTCCTTGTAATTCTCCTAATATGGGAATTAAGAAACCGAGCGGAAAATATAGGATTGTGCATGATTTGAGGAAAATAAATCAGATAGTAGTACCTTGTTGTCCAATAGTGCCAAATCCAGCAGTAATTCTTTATCAAATTCCATGTGATGAAAAATGGTTCACAGTGATCGACTTATGTCAAGCATTTTTCTCGATACCCTTACATCCGGATAGCCAATTTTTATTTGCGTTCCGGTTAGTAGACAGTGTCTTGGCATGGTGCCGAGTTCCTCAAGGGTATACCGAAAGCCCGTCAATCTTCAATCAAATCTTGAAGAGGTGCTTAGAGTCATTGGTAATGCCAAATAACTCAGTGCTAGTGCACCATATCGATGATTTGCTTGTTGCATCAAAGAAAGGGAGAAGCTTGTGTGACAGACACTATTGCTTTACTGAACCACTTGGCAGTAGGTGGGCATAAAGTGTCACCAGCAAAATTGCTATTTTTTTAACAAAAAGTTCTTTATTTAGGGCACAAAGTCAAATAAATGCGATCTTGCAAATGAAACCTCCCAAGACGCAGAAAGAGATTCAAATGTTTTTGGGCATGGTTGGATACTGCAGACAGTGGATCAGTGGATTCACACTGATAGCTAAGCCATTACAGAAACAGACTCATAAAGATGTGTCGATCCAATTCAATTGGATGAGGAAAGCATGAGGGTATTTGTTGAGTTGCGAGACAGCCTTTGTTGTGCACCAGCATTAGGAATTCCAGACTTCAATAAGGAATTTGCACTATTCTGTTATGAGAGAGACGGTTGTGCACTTTCAGTTCTAACGCAGATGCATGGAACAGCACGTCGTCGTGTGGCATATTTTTCAGCAACACATGATAGTGTAACTGCAGCTTTACCAGGTTGTCTGAAAGCAGTTGCTGCTACTTCTGTGAGTCTGGAACAGAGTAAAGCGATTGTGATGGGACATCCATAGAGGGTGTATGTGCCGCATTCTGTTGAGATTCTGTTGACACGAACTTGAACACAGCATCTTACGAGCAGTCAGTTGACAAAATATGAAAGAGTGATACTGGGAGCTTAGAATGTGACAGTGAAAAGATGTACAAATCTGAATCTAGCTACTTTGTTGCCAAATCCAGAGTGTGAAATGGTGGTGGATGAAGCGGATCATGATTGTCTGGATGTGACTAAATTGTGTACAAAAACAAGACCTGATATAAGAGATACCCCATTATCTGAATCAGATTGTGTGATGTTTTTGGATGGATCATGTCTGAGAGATGAAATGGGTACTTTGCGAGCTTCCTATGCAGTTTGTAAAGTGGCTAATGTCATTGAAGCTTCATGCTTGAAAGGAATAAAGTCAGCACAAATTGCAGAGCTAGTAGCTCTAATGAAGGCGTGCTGTTTTGGAGAAAATTGGAGGGTAACCATATTCACTGATAGCTAGTATGGCTTCGGGGTTGTACATGATTTTAGACAATTGTGGTCTCAACGGGGTTTTTTGACCTCATCAGGTTCACCAATTCAAAATGGAGAATATGTCAAAGAACTATTGGTGGCACTACAGTTGCCCAAAGAAATTGGGATTGTGAAATGTTCAGCACACAGTACCGGCAGTGATTATATCACAGTTGGAAATAAATACGCTGATGAAGTTGCACGTTTTTGTGAGCTAAATTCGGTTCCAATAAATAAAAACGTACAGAAATCTGATGAAACAGAATGCAATCTGATGTTCTCATCTGTTGAAACATGGGAAGAGATTAGACAGCTTCAAGAGGAAGCAAGTACAGAAGAAAAGGAAATTTGGATCAAGGCAGGTTGTTCACGTAGGGAAGAAAATTAAGTGTGGATTTATCCTGATGGAAAACCATTAATGCCAGATAGTCTGTTGTCCTAAATGGCCAGGTTTTATCATGGTCCTACACACATAGGCAGAGATGCTATGATTAGGATGTTTAAAGAATCCTGGTTTAATCCTTAATTTAAGGTCGTTGCAGAAAGTCTTTGCCAGAGGTGTGTGACTTGTCAGCAGCAAAATGCAAGGAGGAAAACAGTTGCTAGTTGGGGATGAATTGGAAAAGCAGCAGGACCTTTTACTCGATTACAAGCTGATTTCATGGACTTACCAAGATGTAATGGACTAAAATATGTCCTTGTGATTGTCTGTCTGTTTTCACGGTGGGTGGAAGCCTACCCAGCAAGGCATAATGATAGTCTAACAGTTGCTAAATTAGTTCTTGAAGAGATCATCCCAAGATTTGGATTTCCAGTCTCCTTAGAATCTGATAGGGAGATGCATTTTAACAATGAAATAATTCAGATGATTTTCCCAGCATTAAAAATTGAAGAGAAATTGCATTGTGCCTATCGACCAGAAGCATCAGGCGTGGTTGAGCATGTCAATGGAACAATAAACTCAAGAATTGCAAAAGTATGTGCGTCCACTGCACTGAAATGGCCATATGCATTACCATTAGTACTGATGAGTCTGAGAAGTATTCCAGATAGAAAAACTGATTTGTCTCTGCAAGAGATCAGCATGGGCAAAGCCATGAGACAGCCAGTAGTTCCAGCGAATCACCTAATGAATATAACTGATGATTTGGTACTCGATTATTGCAAAGGATTGGCTGATGTGGTGCGTTTTGTGTCTCATCAGGTTGGAGAAGTTGCAACCACCACACAGCAAGAACAGGCACACAACCTGAATCTGGGATAGTGGGTTCTTGTCAAGAAGCACGTGAGAAAGTCGTCTTTGGAACCTCGATGGCATGGGCCATATCAAATGATTATGATATTTGGTTGCTGAGAAAATTTATCAAGAAGATAAGAGTGGAGAAGTAATCAAGCTAAATGACAGAAATTGTTATGAGCCATCCTAAATGAACTGTGTTAAAAATTGGGTGCAGAAGATTAAAATTTTTCAAGAAATACAGAAAAGAAACTAAACGTTGAAATTGTGAAAGGTGTTAAGAAGACTCAAATAAAAATTTTATAAAAGAGGGGATCTGAAGCAGGTCGTCAAGGTTAAGTTGGTGAAAGAAGCTATGGAGACACAAGGCCTCAAAGTGCTTGGATACACACATTTATACCACGTCTAAAAAATGTTTAGTTTATTTTAGTTTTTTTAGTCTTCTTAGTTTTTGACTTAAAATGGCTAGGATTCAAGAAATTGGTAATCAGAATCTGGGATCAATTAGACGTAAGTGTAATAACGTTTGTTGTATATGTGTTTTACTGATAATGGTGGTTTGGTTAATACTAATAGTTGTTGTGTCTTATTTTATGTTTTCTTCTAAGAGTAATACTACTAATGATTTAGTACATATAGAAACAAATGTGGGAGATATTCTTAAAGAACACCCACACTCTAACATTAAGAGATCAACTGGGAATGACTTACATCAAGATAATTCTATTAATGATTTCTCATTAAAAGTGTTTGATAAACTTCTTTATGAGTATGTGAATACTATGGATGCTAGAGATTGTTATGTGTGCATGCAACTACTGTCTTCTGTGTCAGAAAGGGTGACTTGTCACCACCTTCCTTTAACATATGGAATTTCTTGTAGTGTACTAACAAGTTTATTCTATGAAAAAGTCCAGTTACAGTACTACTATTCCAATCTAGATTTAGTATTTCCTGAACTTCCTATTCAAAAGAATATGAATATAATAAGTAGTGCAAAGAATGCTGAGTACATGGGGGAGTTTTTTTATTCTACTAAGACAATAGAGTCTGTATATGCTCATAGAAATAACCTGACTTGTAGCCTACGGAGTGAAGAAATTGAATTCATTAATGTTGTAGAAGATAGAAGAGAGATTTTTCATAAGAAAGCTGCTGAAGAAAAGAATCATGTTCCTCCTTGGGCTCATAAAGAGGGAAATTACAAGAAAGGTGAGACATATGCTGCAATGACCCTGCATTGGCATCATAGAGGGAAGCTTTGCTTACTAAGACAAAAGACAAATTATAATAATTATTTCATTGGTTCTAGTGAATGTGATCATACCCTCTTGATTACATGAAGTTGGGGTTTAAAGGGTGGTATGGATCCTGTTTTTCCTGGAATTTATTATGTGTGGTAAAAATGCCTATTATAGGTCACCAGCACGTTGGTATGGGTGTTGTTATGTGGGAATTGTCTTTCCAAAAGTCTACCACATAGATAAAAATCATGGAACCAATGAAAGAAGTAGGAATGGATTAATATGTAATAAAAGGGTAATTAGTGCTACTGAAATTGTGGGTGATATTTTTGGAGCATTGATAACTTCAGTTGGAGTAATTTTAAATTAGCATAAAATTAGAGAATTGTCCACGGTGGTTGAAAATTCAACAGTGCCGTACATATATCCCTGACAAAAGTGAGAATCTAGAGGGATGTATTACTAATATTACACATTTAAGAGAATATTTAACTGAACTGAAGGTTGATGGTGCTTGGGAGAAACTTGGTAAGGGTTTCTCCTCTATGGGCAACTGGTTCTTAACATTTGGTAACAGCTTGTTAGGGAGAATACTAAAACCAATTACTGCTATTGCTACTGGAATACTAATGTTGTTTCTAATAGATAAATGCTGTAAATCTAAGGGAAAAACACCAGAAACAAAACGGAGAGCAGAGAAGAGAAAGAGAGAAGAAATAGAAATGGAAGATAGAAAGATAAACTATTATGAGGTAATGAAAGATATAGATCGGGTTAGTTTAACACAGATGAGAACGACAGTGTTCTGATACAATCAGATTGTAATCAGATTTTTGTATTTTTGATGGGTTTAGTAGCCTTCAAAGGGGGGCTTGATGGAGCAGGGTTTTCCGTAAATAAACCTGCTCGGATTAAATCTCCCATTCTGTGAAAATCATAAAAAGTTCTGAAATTAACCGGAAAAAGTGTTTGCTCATATAGTTCAGAGAAAGAAAATAAGAAAGATGCGGGGAAATGACAGTGGGTTTAAGTATTCCCTAAGTGATTCCTATATGAAAAATCGACAAAAGAAAATGCTAAATGATATTTTTTATGAGCATATGTGAAAGGAAAACGTGTTACTTTTAATGTTTAATTGAGCAATATTAATTACATAGAATAATTAGTTTAAAAATTAATTGAGTTTATTATTTGACTAATGAAGATTAAAATGAATTGTGAAACGGAGTTTTTATTTTGAGCAAATAAACTGAATTTGTCTATTTCTCCCAGAGAAAAACTGCACGCTTTGCAAAGAAGTCTTCAAGCTGACTTTAGGGTTAATTTTGCTTTAAAAAGTAGAAATGCAGAAAAATTTGTTTTATTCTTCTTAGACGACTATTGTGTTCTTTCTAGTCAAATGGCTGCTACGTGTTTCAAGTATCAGCAGAATTTCCTAATGTCTGAAGCAAAGTATTAGTTTTGTGGATAACCGTGCTAGAAATGTTTCAACATTTGTTCGGAAGTTCGCCTGTCGAGGAAGAAGAAGAATTTGATTTCCTCTGTTGAAGGACGATGATGACGGCATGAAGCAATGAACTTTTGGGAGAGAAGAGTGACGGAAGTGGTGTGACTTGACACCCTATGCTTCTTGGCCAATAAGAGAGAGACTTTTCCTGATTTTGAAACAAGCATAGGGCTGGACTATTTTAATCTAGGGTATAACAATTAGTGATAGAATCCATGTTTAAGGTTGGAGAGGAGAACATTGTGAGGGAGACCGAGAGGCGTTCGTGTGAGACGTTTCTAAGAGATCTTTTAGCTGATGCTGTCTGTAAACTGACACCTTATCTTTGCTCCTCATACTTTGTGAGGATTGCCCCAGCTTTCCCTTTAGGCCGAAGGGTCAGCCTTTCTGCTAATAGCACGCTGTGCTATAGTTTTCTTAGTTTGGTATGAGATTTTGTATTTGCATTGATCCTATTACAATGCACTTTTGTTCTTACTCTATCCACTCAACTCATGCTCCTTAAATGAGATGTTATTGTGAGTTACTGATATGTGTTTTCTTGTGTGATGATTCTAATTAGATACTGTGCTTGTATTAGACCATTTCATATACTTTATGGAAAAAGAAAATAGATAAAAGCAAAGTAACAGAGAAACTAAGTCTGTCATTATTTAATATTGTAAATAATGATATATAAGTATATAGATGTATATAGTGTGGTTTGTTAAAATGTTTTCTTCATTCTAGGTCTTCATTAGGGGGATATTCATCTAGATCTTTTGCCAAACCCCTGTCAACTCTCTGATCCGTTGGAAGACCTGATGTTGATTTGGGCCAAAATTCAGTCTTATATAATAGAGATTTATAGATTGATTCAGTGCGTGGTGTAAAAATACACTCTGCCTAAGTTAGCCAAAACCCTTTTTTCGCTGTGTCACGTGTAAGAGTTCTATGAAGTGCTATATAAAAATAATGTTTATTACCTTGACATGATTGTTTTATCTGTTCCTTCAGCTGGCTGTGAACATGCTTTTAAGTATTAAAAGGCTGAGCTAAAAACAGGAGCCATCCCACAAATCATAGGCTTATCTCAGTGATGTGAAAGTATTACTCATTTTTTAGATCTGAAAATTTGCAATTCTTTTCCTATTTTTCCTTGCACCTAGAAAACTTTTCAAAGTTTGGAAATTGCTTTCCTGCATCCCAAAGCATATGGGGGGCAGTAGGAAGAGTTCTCACATCTGCTCTGTCCCACCCTAACTTCAACATGTACACTACCACTTTTAGATGTAAGTTGCACTTAGGTGTCCATTGCAAATGGTTTTCTTCACATTTTTCATAGAGAGGCACTGGAGAAAACTCATTTTCCTCCGCTCCAATATGAACATTCATGATTCTTGAGAGCAAGGTCCCTTTTTTTGCTCACATAGGTTTCACTAGGTGTGCAATTATTTTAGGAATCGGGTGTAAACATTTAGCAAAGTTCCACAACAAGTGAAAGAGGCACATTGTTTGGCCTGGAAGAGTATCTTGTACCACATTTTCACATTCATTTACACTTCATATAAACTCCTGGAGCACCGTTTTTATATATTTGATTTTATATATTTTATATTGTATGGCTATAGCCTTAAAAAAACAACAGATTGCTTTGCAGTCAACATTTTGTGAATGACACACAAAAGCATTCATGAATGCAGTAATTAGTACTACAGAAGTACTCGTTTAGGTGCTCATAGATGCCTTTGTGACTAGGCCTCTGACAGGGCACTGGGCAGAATACCCAAATTTCCCTGCAATTAACTTTTTTAGGTGCCTGAGGAATAAACAGGTGTTAACATCATCTGCGAATTCAATTTACAGAGCAATCATTTTGTAAATTTTTTGAGTATGGGTTCATTACAAATTCAAAGCCAGACTTGTGTACACAAATCACAATAATATATTGTAAGCCTACAGAATAATTACTGGCAGACGGAATCATCTGACAAAATTTAGTTTCATTAACATGAAGCATAAAAGAAATTCTGTGATAGCAATGTTGAAAATAAGGACGAGAATTTGATGATCTGTTTATGATTTGCGGTCCTCTTTTCTAGTCATGAGTAAATCTAAGTTACCTCAACTAAGCCTACTCTATTTAGAACTGATTGGGGAAACCCTATTTATATCCAATAAAATAAGAAGGTGTCAGCATCGCAGAATTTCTATAAAAGTTCTCAAGAATAAAATTATTGCATAGCACAAAGTCAGAGAATAGAGATATTGCAAGAGGTCTGTACCTCTCTAAGTCTAACAGGAGTCTCAATTTTTGGGAATTCTATATCACGTCTCATTATTTTCTACCTTTGCACAGTAAAAATTGGCAACTACTTTTGAAACTCCTTTCCTTTGGTCAGCACATCAGAACGTCCTTGGATTCCTCCCTTCTCCCAATTCCGTACAAACAGTATTCCTCCCTTTGTTCGTTAAGGCTTCTCGTCCTTACCAAAGGTTTCCTCCCGAACCTCACTATCTCTCTCACACAATGTGCCTTTTTCTATTCATAAGATCACATAATTGCACCTGCAGAGGAGAAAAACACATTGCAAACAAAGCAAATGTTCATGTTGAAGGTTAAACATTAAGGAAGCCCAATGCTTAGAGCCTTTGGTCAAGTTAATGTAGCAAGCATCTCAGAACATTTTAATACATGATTATTGAGACATATACAGTTGCAATATAGATGCAAAGTAATATTCAAATAGATACATTAATTATATAAGGGATAACAACATTAATCAAACCACACAAATGCAGATATATATGGAAACTACAATTCAATGTCACAGCAAAGAAAATGTTACTTTGCACGCTCATGTAAATGTCAAGATTACACAATAATTGCACTTTCTGTATCTGTTCAAGTGCACCACATTACATTAATGATATTAAGTCACACAAATACATGAGTCCAAGTGTAAATATATGTGGCCTGGTTATACATAAAAGGGTGGAGCCAAAATTATGCTGCTCCAGTCCCTCTTCTGAGCCATAACAGGTTAAAATCAGTTTGTATCAGATGGACCAGCTAAAACCTTATAGTTTTAAGCATCTTTTGCCTAGATTTTTCCAGACGTTTCATGTTGTCAAAATGTCTACTCAGACTCTCCTCTAACTCTACGTCTGCCCTCTTTCTCTGCACTCCTCATTTGACTTTCATGCCAGCTTAACTACTATGATCGATAACTTTCTAATTTTTATATTGTTTAAAATCACACCCACAGATGGAATCATTGCACCAAAAATATTTCCCACTACTTCTCCAGCACCAACACCTCATTTGGGCCTATAATTCTGTTCCCACACAAGGTCATTGAGATGCTCCACAGGATAAATCTGTGTGAATACAACACCTAGGTAACATGTACCTCACCAGCTTCTGGGCAATATGAAATAAGCCTGTCCTCCACAAATACAATGTTCTCTGAGAATAACAGGATCATCACCCATCCAAAATAAATTCTATTTTCCCCTAACTTCAAATTTATGGTCACACTCACTCTTTCCCACAAAGTGAATATCAAATGAAGATCTCTTCACAAATATACATAATTTCCTTTATGTTTCCAATATAAGGTCAACGCTGCTTGTGTTTTAGCTGCCAAATGCTCTATTTCCTTCTTAGTCCACTTATTCTCATTCTTAATATTTTTGTCGGTTTTCAACTTAGATTCCAAATTCCTTCTCCTATCCTCAACCAAATGTAAACATTTCTTTTCAACCTCTGTTAGGAAGCATGTCAAATTGTCTGTGTGTATAGGCAGTGTCTATGGTCATGATAGGTTTAACGAAAAAAAAATTAATTCCAGGGAACTCAGCATTGGGGACAATGCTGTGACTCAGATGCTCAAGTATGGGAAACAATGAAAAACTACATTCTGATTGAGGAAATAATTTTCAAATTGTTCCGTTCTATATAGAAGTATCATCAGAATACGACAGGTTACACCATAAGTCAAAGGACTATGGTGATAAGTAGTACCCTCTGCAGCTGATGCAGGCAATTGCGTGCAAACATAGCAATCCCTGGCATCTATTGTGTCATTATACACATAAGGCAACGTAAAATAAAGCATTTTCAGAATAATTGCCTCTAGATGTATGTACATGCAATTCTGACTCATCTAACGGATATAAGCTATCATTTCTAGGGCGTGAAAACTTGAGAGTACTTGCAGACTTTGTCTCTACTGAATTAGATGTAGATTGGTATAATCCTACAAGCAAAACAATCAATATCACAACTGCAACTACGAGTGTACATGCTATTATGTACCTACATCTACTAGTATTAGGAATGGCTTCCATTACTTCTCTACAAGCAAACCGTTGGGTGGAACTTAGCAGCAGCAGAGTCCTCTCTGTCAATTTCCACTTGTGCAAATAGCAAAACCAGAGTTAGTTAATTATGCACTAGCTTGATTATTTACAATCTTTGTGAGACTTCCTTAGGTCTACACTATGTTCTTCTCAATGACAACCTTACACTCTTTCAACAAATTCAGGCCTCGGTACTCTCCTTACTTCTCCTACAATGTCGATTTAATTGTCTCTGCTAAGAAATGGTTCTAGTTCATTGACACTCACTACAAAAATGAAATGCTTCAGTTCATCTACTAGCACTGGCAATTCACTTGCATTCAACAAAAGAAATTCAATCACATCCAGGTTAAGATGTCTCAAGGCACTTAATCTTGTTAACAAAAGAAGCTCAATCGTAAGATCAATTGGAGCTCAAGTTTCTGAAGTTTCAATTTAATCTTCACCATTATCCCTGAATACCCAGAATTCCCTCTCTCTGTCATTTGCAGCAAAGTAAGTCCATTCAAGGTGAAGAATGCGTCTGACAGGGTACTCTAGCTCGTGTTGATCTTCTGAGCACAGCCCCCTTACTTCCTTCATCACTCAGATCAAAATCCCTAAACACTTCCTGAATGGCCTGGAACCAGTCTCCCTCTCTCCTGCCTCCTTGGCCAACACTTTCCTGCTGCCATTTGCGGTTCTACAGCACTGAACCCTTTGTCAGGGCCCTAGTCAAGTTCAGTCACTACCACAGGCTAGATTTTTCGTTATCAGCTCCAGTCCCCAATTCTCCAGGAGTCCCCTCAGGCCAGGTGCTGTTTCATATTCTTGCTAACAGCTTGACTAAGCTGCTCCTGTAGTGTCTCAACCACCACTGGTGCTTCTGGGAGAGGTGCTGTTACATCATCAAGGGGACACTGAACTCAGCGAGTATGGACAGCATGCACCCAGTTTGGGAGACCTCCACACTTCACAGCAGTTGTAATGACCAGAATCACATGGAACGGGACACACCAACGGGGCTTCAAACAACTCTTTTAAACATGTTTTTTCACCTGGACCCAGTCTTTGAGGCTAAGGTCATGGCACTGCTCCTGATGTAGCGGGCGGTGGCGGCTTCAACCAACAGATGCACCATGTCAGTTAGTATTTTGCAGTAGTCAAGTATCAGACCATCAGTAATGTTCACAAGCGCAATTGCAGGTACAACTGGCAATCTCATTGCCCTGTCCATGATGATTTCATGGGGGGACAATCCAGTACTATGATCAGGTATGCTGCGTAGACTAATCACCACAAGCGGCAAAGCATCTGGCCATTTCAAAAATGTGGATGCACACACTTTAGCAATTCTGGAATTCAAAGTCCCAATGACCTGCTCCACCAGACCTGAAGCCTCAAGTCTGTAGCTATGATGCAGTATCTGTTCAACCTGTAAAGCAGCACACAGCAGCCTCAGGATTTCATTGTTGAAGTGCATGCCTCCGTCTGATTCCAGAGAAGTAGTGAAGCCAAACCTATTATTAACTCCCTCAAAATCAGCTTTGCTACTGTGAGACTGTCATCTCTCCTAGTTGGGTATGCTTCAACTCATGGTGAAAAGATAAACACAACAACCAAAACATATCTTAACCCATTGCACATGGGCATCTCAATGAAATTCACCTGCATCCTGCTGAAGGATCTACCTGACCTCCCTATGTGGCTCAATGTCACTGCAGTTCTTTTCTCCACATTGTTCTATTGGCAAACAACGCATCTGTGGCACAACACTTCAGCCATCAATCTAAAGCTTGGATTAAACCAAGTCTGCCTGAACAATATGACCATGGCATCTCTCCCTGCATGAGGCAAACCATGATAATTCATAACCATTGGTGGCAGCAGACTGTTTGGCAGCACATATCTTCCATCTCTCAAAACCCAAATCTGATCCCTCTTGATAAAACCTGCATTAATCCAACTCTGCTGCACTCCCACTGACACTTCTTCCTGTAACTTCTTGACTTCCTCCCAAATATCAGCTGTCACTAACAAAGGTTTGTAGTTGGTCTCGTCTGTCCCTTCGTTCATATATTCACCATCAAAAGTGCAAGCATTATGAGCACAATATTTTGCAAACTTGTTGGCATTCTGTTACTAATAGTCACAAAATCATTCCCTTTACAATGTGCAGCACACTTCAAAAGTGCAATCTGTGGAGGCATCTGCAATGCCTCAAGAAGCATTCAAGCTTGTTCTCCATTTTGGATGGGTGATCTCGAGGAGGTCATAAACCCCCTCTGGGACCACAACCGCTCAAAATCATAAACAACACTAAAGCCATATTGACTATCAGTGAAAATGATCACTCTCAGTTGGTCAGAGATGCAGCATGCTCAAGTAGGAGCAATCAATTTAGCCACTTGTGCGGAGAACACTACTTGGAGCCATGAGGCTTCAGCTACTCCTGAGACTGTACAAACTGTGTAGGCAGCTCGTAAATTTCCTTCATGGTCTCGCAAACTGGAGCCATCCACAAACAAGGCAAAGTCAGATTCTGGCAGTGGTTCAACTTGTATATCGGGTCTTGGCTTGGTGCAATCAATCAATCAATCAGGGGTTTGTTAAAGCGCGACTACTCACCCGTAAGGGTCTCAAGGCGCTAGGGGTAAGGGGGGGTGCAGGTACCATTCCATCAAGGGAGGGATCTGTCGAAGAGCCAGGTTTTGAGGTTTCTTGCGAAGATGGGGAGCGATGTTGTCTGTCTGAGGTGGAGCGGAAGGACGTTCCATGCTTTGGCCGCGAGGAAGGAGAAGGAGCGGCCTCCCGATCTGGTCTTTCTGGTGCGCGGGACCACGGCGTAGGAGAGCTGGGCTGATCGTAGGGTCCTTTGGGGTGCGTGGAATTTGAGTCGGCTGTTCAGGTATGCTGGTCCGGTGCCGTGGAGGGCCTTGTGTGCGTGGGTGAGCATCTTGAAGGTGATTCTCGCCTCGACAGGGAGCCAGTGGAGTGTGCGCAGGTGCAGGGAGATGTGGCAGTGTTTTGGCAGGTTGAGGACCAGTCTTGCGGCGGCATTCTGGATGTTCTGTAGCTTGCGGGTGAGGTTTTTGTTTATTCCGGCGTAGAGTGCGTTGCCGTAGTCGAGTCTGCTGGTGACCAGGGCGTGAGTTACAGTCTTTCGGTGTTCGAGGGGGATCCATTTGAAGGTCTTACGAAGGAGGCGTAGGGTGTGGAAGCAGGAAGATGAGACAGAGTTGATCTGGCGGTCCATTTTGAGCTCGGAGTCCAGGATGATTCCCAGGTTGCGTGCGTGGTCCGTGGGGGTTGGCGGGTTTCCGAGGGCGGGGGGCCACCAGGTGTCGCTCAAGGCGTCTGGGTTTGGGCCCATGATGAGTACTTCTGTTTTGTTGGTGTTTAGTTGTAGGCAGCTGTTTTTCATCCATTTGGCGACGGCTTCCATGCCTTCTCGAAAGTTGCGTCTGGCGGTGTTGGGCTCATTGGATAGGGAGAGGATGAGTTGGGTGTCGTCTGCGTATGACACGATGTTGAGTCCGTAGGTTCTGACGATGGGGGCAAGTGGAGCCATGTAGACGTTGAAGAGCGTCGGGCTGAGGGAGGAGCCCTGGGGGACTCCGCAGGTGGTAGGTATGGGGTCCGAGAGGAAAGGGGGGAGTCTGACCCGCTGCGTCCTGCCGGAGAGGAAGGAGTGGATCCAGTCGAGGGCCTTGTCCTTGATTCCTGCGTCATAGAGTCTGCAAGCACAGTTCAGTAACATCGAGACAGCCATGCTCCACTTCATTTTCATCATTGTCATATTTAGAAACAGGCAACAAGGTGGCAGTGTTCAAAACAGCACATCTTTTTAAGGTTACATTCTAAGCCGCCAGTATGATCAGTTCATACCGAGTCAAGTGGCTGTTCGTTAGGTGTTCAGTGCGAGTATGCACCAACAGTATTTTCACAGAGTGAGGCACCTACACTTTTAAAGGCTGACCCATGACAGTGCCTTCACACTGTCTTATGGCTTGTACCTCTCTTGGTAAAACTGCATTTGTTGGACAACTTAAACATCAGGATTGTGCCAGACTAAGTCGGTGCACACCCTCAGGATATGTTGGCCTATGTCCCTGTTAGCCATAGTGCACCATCTGCACCCATAACCTTTCAGGGCAACAAATGTGTGTGCAATCTTAGAACATGACAACCCATATTCCCCAAGGAAACTGTGGTAGCAGGTCTAGAAACTTGTCATTAAGACTCTCATGCATACCCAAAGTACACAAGAAATACTCAGCAAAGCTTTTCAATATATATTGAAGCATTGTGGTTCTTACATAAAATATAAGCTCTGTGATAATTAGTGGAATGAAACAGATTAGCGTAATTAGCATCACAAGAACAGTGAAAAGTATGAACATTGCCACCATGGTGCTAAAACAGTGAATATATATATGCAGGCATGTAAGTACTGTGTATAGTTGTAGTCCTACCTAGTGCTCCCTAACCTAGTTTTGCCAAGGGTGGGTGGTCTGTCAAATCCATGCCAGGGTGGACTAACTCCCCGTTACCTGTGGGTAAGTATCATCAGGCTGCCTGTTTAGGTGTAAAGGTGGACATCACTCGTGTTGGTATGAAGGAATCATCTGAGCTGGAATTCCTGCATGTAGTGACTTTGCAGTGTCAGCTGAGATCTCCTTTGCCTAAACAAGTAAGTGTTTGCGTATTTATAATAATAACACCCACGTGGCTAAGTTGCAACCCCTGTCAGGTCGCTATTGTTTATTCTAGTTTGATTGCATTGTCGCCTTACGGACAATAACAATGATTACATTTTGTGCAGTGAACTTTATCTGTCAAGAACTCAATTAGCACTCACTTCGATTCCTGCACTCGCGGGAGCAGAATGTCGAATATTCCCAATTCCCTCCACAGGCCTTCCCACGAACCCCAACAGAACTGTGGGTCGCGTGAACCCTGCCGGGGGAAAGGGGTAGGGGACAAAGAAGAGACTGCCTGGCTTATCTTCGGTTCTCCACTCTCTCTCTCTCTCTCTCTCTTCCTTCTAGTCTTCTCTCCGCTCTCTTTTCGTGGTGAACTGGAAGACAAATTATAACATTAATAACTTCTAAACTCTCTCTTTGGCTCTTTGTAATTAATGTGTGCTGTACTCCTAACTTTCTCACCCTCAAAGCCTAGGACGTTAGCTCCTCTTCGAGAAATAAGAATGCTTGGTATCAGTTTGCTGCTAATTATCTTTTCTTTACTTTTTCAGGAATTCCTAAGTTACTGAATAGGAAACTGTCTCAAGGTAAGTATACAAGGTAAATACAGTAACACTTTATTTAAAACTTGTCTCTCTCTTAGTAAAATTTAATTGCTCAATATCGGTACTTTCTCTCCAACAGGAGAATACTTGCGATTGTCGTCTTCAGACTGGAAAGACTCTGCCAACAGGGATTCAGCCGAACCCGCTGGGGAAAAGTCAGCCCCACCAAGCTGCTCGTGAGATTCGGTAAGTAAAGGAATAATGGGGCATATTATCAAGGGCAGTATCGCCACTTTAGCGGCACTTTTTGCCGATAAAGCGGCGATATTTTTATCGCCCTATTAGTAAGCTGTCGCTAACAGCTGTTAGCGACAGCTTAATGTTAATGGCGATAGCTGCTGTTTTGTTGCCGCTTTGCATGTCAGCAATAATTATCGCTAATGACATGCAAAGTAGGCGTTCCCAACTAAAAGCAACTGCAAACAGTCGCAAACACAACTTCCCCCTATCATCAATGCCCGCGAAGCGATAAAAAAAGTTGCGCCAACCGCGATTGTCGCTGGAATTTACCACCTGCTAAAAACTTGACTTACCTATTTTCGCAATGGGAGGTGGATTGTGAGGCTAAGTCCACCATGGCCTATCATCAATGATTCCCCTATCGCTGGTGTTTTGTCACAGGATTTCCTGCGATATTCACGCATTTAGCCGCTATCGCTGGATTTGTTATTGCCTTGGAGATAAGCGTTGCTGATAACGCGCTATCTCGGCGATGAAATCCAGCGATAAAAAAAAACAGCGCTAAGCGCGCTTTGCGATAATTATCGCATATTGTTGCTAATATGCCCCACTGTTATTTTATCTTTTACTCCCAAATCTGACTGTCTAACCGACGGAAGACGCAACAGGCTCTACACTGCGCCTAAACTGGCCAAAATCTCTAACAACTGTCTCTGACTAACTACGAAAGGGGCACAGGTCCTAACGTGAAGGAAGCTTCGGTGAAGTGCACGGCATGGAACGCTGCCGCAGCACTTCACAGCTGAGTTGGTCCTTGAGCTCGCGACCAGACGCGAGTGACTAGACCGGCAATTGTTCTGGCACGCCTCCATCTTGGGCGTGATCGCCCAATTGCTCAACTTCTGGTAACGATTACCCGTGGTCTCCGATAGGTTAGTCCGGAACCCAGGATTCATGTCACTGGGGTTCCGCAGATGCTAGAAAGTACGTGGGCTCTCGCAACCCGAGCCCTGACAGTACCCCCCCGCAAGGTTAAGCCTCCGGGCTGGGGCTTGTGTGGATATTGCAGATGAAAGGCCTTAATCAATCGTGGGGCATGAACATCAGACTGCACCTCCCAAGACCTCTCCTCAGGACCGTAACCCTTCCAATCCACTAGATAGAAAAGTTTATCTCGAACTAATTTGGAGCCTAAAATTCTTTTGACCTCGAATTCTTCTTGCCCTTCAACAACTAGAGGTTTAGGTTTTCTTGGCTCTTTAAATTTGGGTGCCACCTTTTTGAGCAGAGAAATGTGAAACACTGGATGTATCTTCAGCTGTGTAGGAAGACTTAATTTGTATGTTACTGGATTCAAGGCCAGTTGTACTGGGAAGGGGCCCACAAAACGTGGCTGGAATTTCCTATTTCCCTTGAGTCGTAGATGTTTAGTACTCAGCCAAACTCTATCTCCTACCTGAAGAGCCAACTCCTGTCTTCTCTTTTTGTCAGCATGCTTTTTATGGCGTTCCTTAGCTAACGCTAAATTCTTGGTGGCAGACTCATGCACCTCACTAAGGTGTAGAACTAGTTCTTGCGCTGCGGGCACCAAAACCTCTTGAGCTGAAACTGCAGAATTAGGATGCCTCCCGTAGTTCAAGTAAAAAGGAGAGTATCCAGTAGAGGCATTCTTTGCATTATTATGCGCGAAATCTGCGGTCCAAAGAAGATCGGGCCATTCTCCTTCTTGATCTAAAGGAACAGTCTAATGTACTTTTCTAGTTCCTGATTGGTTCTCTCTGTCTGGCCATCTGTTTGTGGATGGAAACCAGTGGAATATCGTGTCTCTATTCCTAACTTCTTGGTATAGGCCCTCCAGTAGTGAGATAAAAATTGAGACCCACGGTCCGAAATCAAGACCTTTGGGATTCCGTGAATCTTAATTAAGCTCTGATTCAGTTGTGTGGCAATTTGTTTTGCTGATGGGTTTCCCTTCAAGGCGATGAAATGCACTATTTTAGTGAAGGCGCCCACCATCACCAAAATTGAGCTAAATCCTTGACTAGAAGGCAGTTCCACAATTAGGTCCATAGTGACTGTGTGCCAGGGATATGGGGGAGTGGGTAAAGGTCTCAACAAACCTTGAGGGGCCCGCTTATCCATCTTTCCCATTGCACAAGTCCCACATCCCTCCACATAATCTCGAACATCTCTAGATAGCCCCAGCTACCAGAACTGTCTCTTCAACAATTCTTCAGTACGATGGATTCCAGGATGGCCGGCCAAAGGACTATAACGACAATCTGCCAACGCTTGTTGTTGAAGCTCTTGAGTTGGTAAGAACAAGGTTTGGGCATGATACGGCATTTCATTGCGGACTTCTCGAACCAAATCTTCTCGAGCCCAATTTTGCATCTCTTCTGGAGTCATAGCTTCTTTGATTTTGTCTTCGAGAGTTTTCTCCACAGTAGCTCCTATGATTTTTGTTTCCGGAATTATTTTCTGTTCACAAATGAGATTTTTCTTTCCATCAGTGTCTATTCTTGACAACGCATCCGCCTTTCCGTTGTTCCTCCCTGGCCGATAAGTAATTACAAAGTCATAGTCGGTGAAGTACAGGGACCACCTCAGTTGACGTGGTGTAAGCGTTCTGGCTGATTTTAAGAATTGAAGATTTCTGTGACCGGTGAATACCGTGACCACATGCCTAGCTCCGAGAAGATAGTGTCGCCATTCCTGGAACGCATCTTTAATGGTGAGGAGTTCCTTATCTGAAATGGTGCAATTTATCTCAGCCGGTTGCAGCTTCCTGGAATCATACGCAACCGGGTGCAACTGCCCAGTTTATTTATGCCTCTGCGAAAGCACACCTCCAATTGCCTGCTCGGAAGCATCGGATTCAAGATAAAACGGTTGGGTAGGATTGGCATGCAGCAGAATGGGTGCGGTGGTGAAACCTTTCTTCAGAAATTGGAAGGCATCCTCAGCTTCTTTAGTCCATTGAAAAGGAACCCCCTTTCGCAATAGTCTAGTGATGGGGGCGACCTTTAAGGAGAAATCTCGTATGAATCTATGATAGAAATTTGCAAACCCAATGAAACTCTGTATCTCTTTCACTGAAGTCGGTGGGGGCCAATTAAGCACTGCTTCGATCTTCTTAACATCCATGGTTAGGCCTTCTGGAGCTATTACGAATCCCAAGAAATCCACGGATTTCACTCCAAAGGCACACTTCTCCAATTTAACGTATAAGTCATTTTCCTTTAGACAGCGTAGAACCCTTTTGACTTGATGTTGATGTTCTTTCTCGGAAGACGAATAAATCAAAATATCGTCGATATAGACGATGACGCATAGGTCTATGAATTCCTTCAAGATGTCATTGATGAAATATTGGAAAGCTGCGGGGGCGTTACACAAGCCGTAGGGCATGACTTGATACTCGTATAATCCATACTTGGTTCTGAATGTGGTTTTCCATTCATCACCACTCTGCACTCTGATTAGATGGTAGGCTCCCTGCAAGTCTAACTTCGTGAAGATCTTGGCGTCTTTTAGTGGATCCAGAAGGATGGAAATCAAGGGTAGCGGGTAACGGTTCTTGATCATACTCTTGTTCAGGGCACAGTAGTCTATACACATCCTAAGACTTCCATCCCGTTTAGGGACGAAAAACAATGGAGAGGAGACCGGGGACTGGGATGGTCGAATGAATCCGTTTTCCAAATAGGTTTGTATATAATCCTTCAAGTGTTGATCCTCAGCTTCTGTGAGTGTGTATATCAGACTGCAAGGAAGATTGACCCCTGGTTCAAGATCGATCTTACAATCGTAGGACCGATAAGGGAGTAACTTCTTCGACTCTGCCTCACTGAAAACTTCGGCAAACTCCAGGTACTCGACAGGCAGGTTCTCTGTTTGCACTGCACACACCATCATATTGTTCTCGCAAAGCAAAGCTGCCAGGTTTCTCTCCTTTCTTTCCGTCTTCTCACAGTAGCAATACTCCAAACAGTAGCTGGAGTTTAACTTCACCGTTCTCTCGCTCCAGTTAATTGTCGGGTTGTGTTCCGTAAGCCAGGGGAGACCTAAAATGATCCCAAATTGCGGGGCATCAATTAGATTGAATTGAATTTCCTCCCAATGACCTTCATGGGAAATTAATTCCACGATTTCTGTATGGCTAGTGATGGGACCGGACGATAAATTAGTACCGTCTACAGCCCTGACCGCTTCACTTCTCTCTTTTTGTAGGGCCTTCAGTCCAACCTTAGAGGCATATTTGAGGTCACTAAAATTCCCAGTGGCTCCCGAATCCAGCATTACCGCTACTCCAGGAAGAATGTGCTCACGGAATTTCAGAGTCATAGTCAAGATGAGATGCGGAGCAGAAGACTGCAAAGTGTTAGCAACTTGGTGACGAATTGGAGTTGTATCTTCATCAGCAACCCACACAAACAAATGAGAGGGGCCCCTTTGTCAACAAAGGAGTAGGGTACCAAATAGACCGTAGTCGAAGACAGCCCCCTTTGGAATTATTTATTACAGTGGATCCAAACCATTCAGCCAATCCAGATTATCACCAGAACATGACACCACCACCAATCTCAGAAAGACCAAGTGTATCAAAATATACAAATTTTATTAAAAATTCTCAGGCAGTATTCAGCAAAAACAACCATCAATATACAATGTTAAGAAATGGACCAACATATACACACAGTTAAAAATACACAATTAATCATAGGAGAATAATCAAGAAAAATACTTTCTATTTGTCTAAAGGCACATCAATATGATCCAGATCATTTGTTCAACACATCACATTATTGTGTAATAAATTTAAAACGAAAAACAAATCACAAATGTCATCACAATCTATAATATGCCTTTATGTAGTATGCGTCGACCGTTTCGGTGGATTTTATTGTTCTTCGAAACCACCTTCCTCAGGACAAACATAAATACTCCACATGGATAATTTCAATCTGTCACGTCATAAGAGTACACATCCAATTAGCCTGCAGAACATGATCCTTGCAAGCCCATATATCAAAAATTGAAATGATTACTTCATGGGATATCTCTCCATGATATATCGATTTGATCTTCAGATTATTTTGTTCACGGTCACTTCAAATGAGTGAAGAAGAAGAGTAAAAACCACCTCATGTCCCTTCACACAACAGATTAAGTTCAGCTGAGGTGATGACCCTTTGTGGTTGTGTTAAAAAACAATACTAAAAAGTCATTAAAAAAAGGATTGGAATGACCTTTCCGTGTATTAATTAGCGAACTCCACTGAGCAGAATGGCAATATTTCATCAGTTCTCGCTCATCATGTGAATCTTCAATAGCCTCAATACTACCGAATGTCGGGTCCAAAACCTCCATTATGCTGCAACGATAACGGAGGTTTTGGACCGACATTCGGTAGTATTGAGGCTATTGAAGATTCACATGATGAGCGAGAACTGATGAAATATTGCCATTCTGCTCAGTGGAGTTCGCTAATTAATACACGGAAAGGTCATTCTAATCCTTTTTAATGACTTTTAGTATTGTTTTTAACACAACCACGCAGGGTCATCACCTCAGCTGAACTTAATCTGTTGTGTGAAGGGACATGAGGTGGTTTTTACTCTTTTTCTTCACTCATTTGAAGTGACCGTGAACAAAATAATCTGAAGATCAAATCGATATATCATGGAGAGATATCCCAAGAAGTAATCATTTCAATTTTTGATATATGGGCTTGCAAGGATCATGTTCTGCAGTCTAATTGGATGTGTACTCTTATGACGTGACAGATTGAAATTATCCATGTGGGAGTATTTATGTTTGTCCTGAGGAAGGTGGTTTCGAAGAACAATAAAATCCACCGAAACGCGTTGACGCATACTACATAAAGGCATATTATAGATTGTGATGACATTTGTGATTTGTTTTTCGTTTTAAATTTATTACACAATAATGTGATGTGTTGAACAAATGATCTGGATCATATTGATGTGCCTTTAGACAAATAGAAAGTATTTTTCTTGATTATTCTCCCTATGATTAATTGTGTATTTTTAACTGTGTGTATATGTTGGTCCATTCTTTAACATTGTATATTGATGGTTGTTTTTGCTGAATACTGCCTGAGAATTTTTAATAAAAAATTTGTATATTTTGATACACTTGGTCTTTCTGAGATTGGTGGTGGTGTCATGTTCTGGTGATAATCTGGATTGGCTGAATGGTTTGGATCCACTGTAATAAATAATTCCAAAGGGGGCTGTCTTCGACTACGGTCTTCATCAGCAACCACCAGCCCAACTCCCGCTACTGGTGGTACTGCAAGTTTTCCTTCTTCAAAGTTTTGGGCTTCTTGGGACACCCTTTTACGAAGTATCCGCTGGTTCCACAATAAAGGCACAAATTATGTAATCTCCACTTTTCCTTTTCTTCTTTGGAAAGTGGACCTCTTATAGTACCTATTTGCATAGGCTCAACTCCCTGCTCTTTCTCCATGGATCTTGTCACATCAGATCTTGCCCTATCAAAGCGTGGAACACTCAGTCGAAATTTTCGCCTCTTTCGCCTCTTCTTTCGGTTTGCCTATAGTCGATTTCCAAGACCAGGTCAATCAAGGCCGATACCTCTGTAGGGCGATTAGAAATTTGCGACAAGGCATCCTTTAAGTCATCAATAGAACAAGGCGGCTCTTTTAGACTCCGGCCATTCAGTTTCTACAACAAGTTTGTTGAATTGTGCAAGGTATGTTACTAGCTCTCGATTCCCTTGTCTCAATTCCAACAACTCATTATCTGTGGCCTGCGCTACCTTCCCACAATCGAAAATGCGCAGAAATTCTTTCAGGAATTCGTCGTAGTTATACAAAATTGATGCGTCTTGTGTGACCAAGGGCAGTGACCAAGCGGCCGCGTCTTGGTTGAGGTAAGATAGGATAAAGGCAATGCTAGACTGCGCATCTGGGAAGACGGTAGGTCGACACATAAAATGCAAGGAGCATTGGGTCAAGAAAATGTGGGCCTTTTGGGGATCCCCACTAAAGCGTTCTGGGGGTGCAAGCGGAATTACAGGGGCCAGAGAATGTACTATTTGAGTGGGGGATCCTGAGCTAGCAGCTGAACTGGAATTAAATAGGTTTGCTCCAGAAGGTGAGGAATGGACCCTATCCCCAGAACCCTCTCTCTTAATCTGAGCTGCCATCTCCTTGGTTTCTCGCCTAGTTGCCTCCATCTCAGATTTGATAGCCTTATTCTCTTCTCTAACCGCCATTAGTTCTTGTTGAATGACCTCTAATGCCTTCCCTAGGTTCTTCAAGTCGAACCCCTCCGCCATTCTGCTCAGGTGAGTAGAGTTCGTGGGCACTTCACTCTGTCAAGAACTCAATTAGCACTCACTTCGATTCCTGCACTCGCGGGAGCAGAATGTCGAATATTCCCAATTCCCTCCACAGGCCTTCCCACGAACCCCAACAGAACTGGGGGTCGCGTGAACCCTGCCGGGGGAAAGGGGTAGGGGACAAAGAAGAGACTGCCTGACTTATCTTCGGTTCTCCATTCTCTCTCTCTCTCTTCCTTCTAGTCTTCTTTCCTACTCTCACTCTCTTTTCGTGGTGAACTGGAAGACAAATTATAACATTAATAACTTCTAAACTCTCTCTTTGGCTCTTTGTAATTAATGTGTGCTGTACTCCTAACTTTCTCATCCTCAAAGCCTAGGACGTTAGCTCCTCTTCGAGAAATAAGAATGCTTGGTATCAGTTTGCTGCTAATTATCTTTTCTTTACTTTTTCAGGAATTCCTAAGTTACTGAATAGGAAACTGTCTCAAGGTAAGTATACAAGGTAAATACAGTAACACTTTATTTAGAACTTGTCTCTCTCTTAGTAAAATTTAATTGCTCAGCAGGAGAATACTTGCGGTTGTCGTCTTCAGACTGGAAAGACTCTGCCAACAGGGATTCAGCCGAACCCGCTGGGGAAAAGTCAGCCCCTCCAAGCTGCTCGTGAGATTCGGTAAGTAAAGGATAATGTTATTTTATCTTTTACTCCCAAACCTGACTGTCTAACTGACGGAAGACGCAACGGGCTCTACACTGCGCCTAAACTGGCCAAAAACTCTAACAACTGTCTCTGACTAACTATGAAAGGGGCACAGGTTCTAACGTGAAGGAAGCTTCGGTGAAGTGCGCGGCATGGAACGCTGCCGCGGCATGGAACGCTGCCGCGGCACTTCACAGCTGCGTCGGTCCTTGAGCCCGCGACCAGACGTGAGTGACTAGACCGGCAATTGTTCTGGCACTCCTCCATCTTGGGCGTGATCGCCCAATTGCTCGACTTCTGGTAACGATTACCCGTGGTCTCCGATAGGTTAGTCCGGAACCCGGGATTTGTGTCACTGGGGTTCCGCAGACGCTAGAAAGTACGTGGGCTCTCGCAACCCGAGCCCTGACATTATCCCTTGCACTGAATGTTCAAGATGTTGTGATAATGTACCCACAAAGAAGAAATGGAAGCAATGCCGATTCAGAGAATGTTATCCGGCATTGTCATGCACGCAAATGCATGTCAAAAAGTCATTGTGTGTGAAAAAGAAGGCAACTTAAGAAATGTGAGCATGTAAATGGCAGTGTATCTTACTAGGCCTATTCTGATCACGTGAGAACATCTCTCTATGCTGACACCCGCAGCGGGCACAGATTTAAGTCATCTGGCCAATGCCGCAGCTACTGGATCAAGGGTAGCAGAGAAATAAGCCACGGACCTCGGGCACATCCGTTAGTCTGTGTAAGCACTGAGAGAGTGCAGCCCTCCATCTCACTTTAGAAAAGCAAAAATGCTTTTTTGTAATTAGACATTCCTAGTACCAGGGCACATTAAATGCTTTCTCTCAACTCTAAGAGGCATCAAAACAATCAATGTCCTAGGGTACTGGATCTGACACTTCCTTGTGTGTCAGCCTTTTTAAAGTCTTGGCCACTGGAAAACTGGTGTTTCCCAAAAACATTCTGACTTTCGTCTGTGTGGTTGGTGGTTTCATTTGCAGAATCGCCAAAATTCTTTCCTGCGACACCCTCCTGACTCCATTCTCAATGTGGTGACCAAGATACGAAACTTCCTTCAAACATTACTGCAACTTATTGTTGTATACTTTATGCCCATTCTCAGCCAGGTGGTTCGGCAGAGCAATAGTGTCGGTCTTACAAGCTTCCTGAGTATTTGACGCAACCAGCATGTCGTCAATATACTGTACCAGGGCAGAGTTGCAGGGCATAACCAAAGACTCCAGATTATTTTTAAGGATCTGATTGAAAATGGATGTGCTCTCCGTATACCCATGTGGGACTCGGCACCATGCCATAACATGACTGCAGAACCGAAACGCATAGAGGAACTGACTGTTCTTGTGCAAGGGTATGGAGAAGAAAACCTGACATATATCAATGACAGAGAATCTCTCGGCCTCACATGGAATTTGAAATAAAATCACAGCTGTATTCTGTAACACGGGGCAACGAGGAACCACAATATTGTTTATCTTTCAGAGGTCCTGCACTATGCAGTACTTACCACTAGGCTTCTGCAAGCCCATAATGGGTGAGTTACATGGACTCTCCATAACCTCCTTCAGAATACCTTGTTGAATCAGTGCCTCTATTACTAGAATTATTCCAGCAACTGTTTCAGGGGTCAAATTGTACGGTAGGGTTCTGGGGTACTCAGCATATGGTTTTATCTGTATGCGGACAGGCGCAACTCCTTTGATAAGTCCAATGTCTTTTCCTGAAAAATCTCAAACCTCTTACCTTACAGTATCTCCAAGATCCAGAGGTAATTCTTCATTTGTCATCATAGGGTACAGTGCAACAGCTGGAGTTCAATTAAGCATTTTGAAGGCAACATCCTCGTCGTGGGTCTGAAACTCAACACCTCTCGGTGAGCAGTAAAAGGTGCAAGTCAGCTTGTCACATCCAAACAAACTCACAGGGCTCAAATCACAGATCAAGAATTAGTAATTATCCTCAAAAGTCCCTATTTTTACAGGCACATCTTCAGTTACTGGATTGATCATTTGCTTATCTGCAACACATATGACTTGGATTCTTTTTCCCAAGAGGGGGAGGTTTGTAACTTCGGCTATTCCTACAGTAGAATGGTTAGCACCAGTATCAATGATACGGTGTGTCCATTTACCTCACCATCTACAAATGAGCCACTCTGGTCTACCTCCAAGATTGTGCCAAGCACGCAATCTTCCTCCCCTCTCAAGCACCGTCAGGAGTACTGATCTGAGCCAAAAATTGTCAACTGTCTTAAACGTAGGATATTGCTGGAAAGGATTGTTATTCTAGAAAGTATTCTGGTTCACATGCGGCACCTGATTCGCAATGAATCTACCACCATTGGCAACTTGCTGTGGTATTTGGGGTTGTGGAACTTGCATCGCTGGAGCCTGTAGTACATTAACATTTTGAGACCTCGTACTCAATTTGTGACTGTACGGAGTTATTATTTTGAAGCTGTGTAAACCTTGAATTTTGACATTGTTTTTGCAGGATTAATACGGCATCCCCACTTTCAGGTGCCATGGGTTGCACTTTCTCAATGTGGCAACATCAATCCTCATACTCAGGTCTATGGGAACACCATGACCTCTACATTGTGGCTGAAATCCACTTCCAGCTTGCACCAAGGGAGCTCCTTGTTGGTACACTGCCTGCATAGGGGGACACATTCTCCACAAAAGGCTGACTGTGACCTCCCCACTGAGCCGCCTTCATTTGTGCTACCATTAGTTCTTCCTTCAATTTCTTCTGCCTCATGTCTATTTCATCATTGCAGTACTTGGCACATTTCAAAATCTCATCAACCGACTTATTCTGCTAACAAATCAAATGCTGTTGAATCATTATTTTAATTTCAGGGCTCAATCCTGTCACAAACCTAGACACAAAATGCCCCATTGACTTGGGCTCCATATTTCCATTCCACTATACTGTTTAAATGCCTGCAACAATCTGTCATAATATGCATGAATCATCTCTTTAGGTTCCTAGGTCATACGGTTAATCTTGACCCAGTCAATGTCATGAGGAGACACTTCAGACTTTATCCATGTCATCACCTGGTTGTACTTTGTCATTACAATGGGCCATGGACCATTTGTCAATGGGTCCCTGACCTGCTCTCTCTCGGGCCGTTCTATAGCTATCTTACAGGCTGTCCACAAATCACTGTGGACCACAATATCAAATAAAGTATTCAAATCAGTGTGAGAAGTTGGCCTGGCATATGCTGTCCACTAATTATAGTGGGCACCTTGCACCAGTCCAAACAACCCCTTATTGGAGATAGATTAAAGACAACCTTATTGAAAGCTATCCTAGTGGTAGCTATGGAGAGCAGCCTTCAGGCTAAGTCTTGAATGAATGTAAAGCAGCTTGTTTTACCAGTCTATAATCTCTTGAGTGACCAAATGATAGAGCACCACACCAGGTATATATTCAAAATATATGTATTTATTACTAAACACACCCCTCTAGTCTCTTTATGAGGCTAGAGTTCGAAGTACATAAGTTATAAGTTATTTAAACACAGTAATAGCACAAATACACGTTTGGGCCCTAGGGGTGTACCAAACCATATACCAATAAAGTGGTATAAGAACCACGACTGAGCTAGACACTAGGCCTAGAGCCTCTAGAAGTGCTTGGACCACAAGGAACCACCCAAGGTAGTGACACAGGGGACCCACGGGGGACGCGTGCAGTGTAATTACACAGCCTCGAATCGCCGTTAACTTCTATGGAGAAAGTCGCGGTTTGGAAATTAAAGAAAAGGGACACTTAAAGAAGGACTTGGAGCAAACCCTTTGAGAACTAGGTCGTTCTAGAGTCTCTACCCACGGGAGCACCGGAGTACTCTTGTTACCTCACCCAGGGAAGCCGGGTGCATAGGTGCCTTTCGGGGTCGGGTTTCGTCGTCGATTTGAATGGCGATCTGCTGCAAAGTGCTGCTGGCGACCAAGTGAAAAGTGTCCGGGTGGATCCAAAGGTGGATCGGAGATCTGAAGAACCTGAAAGCAGAGGGGACAGAGTCTGGGTCACTAGCCAGTGACCAGGAAGGCGATGAGCAGATGCCCACCGATGTCGAGTGCTTCAGGTAGGTTGATGGTTGTCTTGACTCTTCAGCCACGAGGTCCAGGACGCGTTGTCAGTGACCAGGAGCAGGATTCGGGCTGGTACACGATGTCTGTCTTGTGCTGAGGTATCGGCGACCGGATCGGACCCAACAAGCCTTGGCAACAGCAAGTCTTGATGTAGATGAAGATTGACGATGATACAGAGCAGCAAGGTCTGAGGAACTCACCCAGCAAGGGTAAGTGAGGGCAAGCCTGGAGCAATCAGGGAGCCCAAGAAGAAAAGGATTGGCCTTCGTGAAGGGCTACTAGCCAACGGGCTAGCGACTGCAAAGGAGCCTCGAGACGGTGCACGTGGAGCTGGCTCACAGGACACTCATGGAGTGGAGGCCAGTGATCTTCGGTGCAGTTGGTGCTGGAGGCTAGGGCTACTCGGAGCCCAAAGCATGACTTTGTGGGAGACCCAGAAGAGGATGCACTTGCAAATGCATGCGGTGTCCAGGGGTCACAGTTCCACGTTACCCACGACAGCTACGGGCCTCAGCTTTACTGGGGACTCAGGGCAGCCCCGGGGAAGTCTGGAAATCCACCTCTGGTGATGCAAAGACTTCGGCGTCCGACGGGAGCTTAGGCGATGCAGACCGGACAATTGCTTCTTTGGTGCCTGCCAAGCAGGGGAGTCACTCCTTGACCCCAAGGGAGATTCTTCTGTCCTCTAATCTTGTAGTAGAGCGTCGAAGGTCCAGGATTCTGTGTCAGAGTTTCGACCAGGGATAATCTAAAGCCCTAAGGACTGGGTTCCTATACTTATACTAAGTTTAGGGGTTGGACTTACTCTGTGGCCCCACCTATGGGTGGGTCAGGGCAGAGGGGTGGCTACACCCCTTTCCCTTTGTCCAGTTCGTGCCAAAACAGGGGCTGCAAGCCCCTGATCCGGTTTGAACTGGGGTATGCACAGGGACACCAAGTGTTCCCCCAGTGCAGGACTTCAAAGCACCCGAAAGTGCTCCCGCCCAGCCCCAATACACACTATCCTGTCTGGGGAGGTGGTCACACCTCCCTGGGACAGGAAACCTATTGTCCAGGCCTCCCCTGCCGGAGTTTCGTCCAGCAGCAGGAGGCCAGACTTGTGTCTGTGGCAGCAGCATCCATTTTGTGATGCCAGGGCTTTAGAAAGAAGTTACCGGCCAGGCCAGGGTTAACATGTCTCTCCCTCTAGAAGGGTGGAATGCTACCCCCGCCTCCAGAATTGGCGGGGGGTAGTATTCCAAGATGTTTGACACCAAACACGACATGTTTCGGTGCAGCCATTCCAAAGTTAGCATTTAACGCGAGGTTATAATGCGCTTAAGAGTATATGGTCAGGCTGCACTACAAACAGCATCAGAGAAGGGTCTCCAAACGCTGCAGAGGGGCCCTGCTCATGCAGGGGCACCCTCTCACATAGGAACCACGCACTCTGCCTTCAGGATTGATAAGGCCTGCCATAGGAGTGACTTATAGGTTTATATGTGTGTATGTATATAGTGGTATAGGTAGCCTATATCACAGTAAGGGGTGCATGCACCACCTTACCCAGGCTGCAGTAGCAGACCTGTGGTGTCAGTTTGGAGGGCCTTCCAGGGGTGGCATAATACATGCTGCAGCCCCTGGTAGGCCTCTGAGGTACCTATGCCCTGGGTACATAGTATACCATATACTAGGGACTTATAAGGGCACTCCAGATTCCAATCAGAGATGTGCCTAAGGCACATGGAAACCTTTTACAGAGAAAGCAGATAGACTGGGGCCCTGAATAGCAGGATCCCAGCCCAACTAAGTCATAAACCAGCAAAACACCATAAAAAAAGTGGGGGCAACCATATAGTCAGATTCCACCTTCCTACATAACCCCCCAAACGAAAGGAGATAATGCTAACCTTGGCCAGTTGAGCCTTTATTGACTAAGTGGCCATATAAGGAAGCACCTGCACTAGCATGGTTGCCCCCTGTCTTATGGTCCACTAAGCAATCCCTCACCCTAAGGGTATGAGAGGGTCTCCACCATGGGGAATCACTACCTGTGGTGTGCTTAGGTAAAGTACAAGGCTGGTGAGGTGTCTGAGTAGGGAAGTGAGGCCCTAGGAATGTTGGTCTCAGCTTCCTCAGATCACTGGTCACCATGTATGCCTGTCTTTCCATGTCTGAGTTGCACTTTGCTCTAAGGGTCAACCTTTGGCTGCCTACAGCTGGGGGTTGGGTCCCTTTGGATGGAACACTGGAGGGACATGGCAGGTTTGGAACCTTCTGGTCCCAGGTTTGCCCTTGCCTACCAGAGTCCTTCTGGGGGAGGTCCCTACATAAAGGTATGGGGGATCCCTCAGTGTGTAGAGGAGTTTTCACCTGGCTAGGGCTACTAGCCTGGGTGCCCCTAATCTGCTGATGGGGGGTTCCTCTGGACAGGGGGCCCTGGGGGTCCACTGACCTCCCTGACCTCTGCAGCCCTGGGCTGACTGAGGCAGGGTAGAGAGGGGCAGGTTACCTGCTCCAGACTGGGTACCACCTTGGAAGGGTCCTCTGCCATCAGGGAGGTGGCCAGGCCAGGCCTGACTTCCTCTGTGGCAGTTCCTTCTCTAGGGGTAGGGTCAGTTCCCTGAGGAGGCTGACTCTTACCTACTGTCTGGGGGAAGAAGACTTTTCTTCAACCCTTGTGCTCTCTGTTGGGGGAGAGGGGGCCATTCTTTCAGGCTCCATCTCTCCAAATTCTTGGGCTGGGGCTGTGGCCATCACAGCCCCACTAACCTTACAGGGACACCCAACATCCTGAGATGGGTTTGGTGTTCAACTTCAGCCCAGGCTGAAATTTCCAGATCATTGCCCATCAGGCAATCTACAGGTAAGGTTGGGGACACTGCCACTCTTTTTGGGCCTGTGACCCCCTCCCAGCTGAGATTGACTATGGCCATGGGGTGATCTGTTCTGACACCATCAATGTTGGTCACCTGGTATTTAAACTCAGGTAAAAGCTGGTGAGGGGGGACTAGTTTCCCTGCCACCATGGTGACACTAGCCCCTGTGTCCCTAAATGCCACAGCTTTCTGACCATTAATTATTGGCTCCAATCTGTACCTGCCCAATGCTGTGGGACCCATGGTAAAGGTGGCAAATCCTATACCACCATCAGAGTCAGAGGAGTCTGTTGAGGGGTCCCTGTCTAAACTAGGGCCCACCTCTGTTCCTCTTGCAAAAGCACCTAACTTTTTGGGTGCACTACTCCCAACTGGAGGATTACTACTGGTAGTACCAGGAGGGGTGGTAGTAGTTGTGGGAGGAACATTTTCTTTATTGCCAATCCTGGGGCAACTGGGATCAGTTTTCCAGTGCCCAGGCTTTTACAGACATGGCAATATGGTTTCTTTTCAGGAGAAGAAGGAGTTTGGGACCCACCCCCAGAAGAGGAATTTTGGGGCCCTGTAGGGGACTTATCCTTAGATTTATCCCCACCTTTCTCTTGGGACTTAGTAGAATCTTTCTTCTGGTCACCACCCTGATTTTTAGTTTTTACTCTGGTTCTGACCCATTTGTCTGCCTTCTTTCCCAATTCTTGGGGAGAGGTCAGATCAGAGTCCACCAGATACTGGTGCAAAAGCTGGTTTTGACAATTATTAAGGATCTGCTCCCTCATAATCAAATTGTACAATCCTAAAAGTCCTGCACTTTGTTGCCATGTATCCAACCTTCCAGAGCCTTAGTAGCACAATCTACAAAATCAACCCAGTCTTGAGTCTGAGCTTTTTGGGTGTCTCTGAACTTCAACCTATACTGTTCAGTGGTTAGGCCAAACCCATCTATCAGAGCACTCTTCAAGACTGTGTAATTGTCAGCATCCTCTTCTCTTACAGTGAGGAGCTTGTCTCTACCTTTGTCTGCAAAGGAGAGCCACAAGATTGCTGCCCACTGCTTCTGGGGGACCCTCTGAACTTTACAGGCCCTCTCCAGTGCAGTTATCCATTTGTGGATGTCATCCCCACTCTGGTAGGGAGGGACAATCTTGTTTAGGTTTCTATGGTCATAAGACCTTTCCCTATCTTTAGGGATATTGCTGCCACCATGGGACTCTAGTCCCAACTTTTTCTCTCTTTGTAGAGATCTAGGGACTCCCTGTCTATAGCCAACTGCTGTTTTCTGAGTTCAAGCTGGGCTTGCTCATACTGAATCAGTCTTTTTCTCCTCTCATGAGAGGATTCCCTCCTATGAGAGGAGACAGAGGTCCCTACTGAGGTGCTAGAGTGGTTAGACTCCTGAGAAGGAGATCTAGACCTTCTAGGCACACTCACAATCCTTCCTGGGGGACAAAGTGGAGGTCATTCTGATCCTCCTCCTCATCCACAGGAGGAATTGGGTTTTCCAGGTCAGGGTCATTGTCACCCTCCTGGTCAGTTCCAGAGGGGGGCTGGGGGTGTTGCTACCCCTGGCCCCATCCTCATCTTCTGCCCCACCCTCTGCACCTACCCCTTCAGTCCCTAAGGGCCTGTTGAGATCATCAGCCATTAACATCTCTCTCAGATGTTGGGTGGTGGGACTTTGGCCTGTCTTCAGTTTCCTCACATTGCATATTGCTCTCAATTCCAAGAATGGGAGTGTATCATACTTGGAGGGAAGAAGCCCAGGGGCTTCTGGCAAGGACTCACTGGGTCCTGGCTTTGAAGACATCACTAGTGAGGTGTGGTGTATGCACTACCTACTCTAGTGTGGCCTACTAAACTCTCTTGAGTTGTAGAAAGGGTGTGTTATCCCTTGACACACAACTCTAAGTTCAGTAGAACTTACTGTATACTAAGCTTAATTTATATGTACCTTAGGTACGTTTAGTGGTTTTCAGTTGATCAATTCAATTGAGATTATCTGGTAAAACAATAGCAAGCTGGAATCCCACACGCTGCACACCAATGTGAGAAGTTGGCCTGGCATATGCTGTCCACTAATTATAGTGGGCACCTTGCACCAGTCCAAACAACCCCTTATTGGAGATAGGTTAAAGACAACCTTATTGAAAGCTATCCTAGTGGTAGCTATGGAGAGCAGCCTTCAGGCTAAGTCTTGAAGGAATGTAAAGCAGCTTGTTTTACCAGTCTATAATCTCTTGAGTGACCAAATGAAAGAGCACCACACCAGGTATATATTCAAAATATATGTATTTATTACTAAACACACCCCTCTAGTCTCTTTATGAGGCTAGAGTTCGAAATACATAAGTTATAAGTTATTTAAACACAGTAATAGCACAAATACACGTTTGGGCCCTAGGGGCGTACCAAACCATATACCAATAAAGTGGTATAAGAACCACGACTGAGCTAGACACTAGGCCTAGAGCCTCTAGAAGTGCTTGGACCACAAGGAACCACCCAAGGTAGTGACACAGGGGTCCCACGGGGGACGCGTGCAGTGTAATTACACAGCCGCGAATCGCCGTTAACTTCTATGGAGAAAGTCGCGGTTTGGAAATTAAAGAAAAGGGACACTTAAAGAAGGACTTGGAGCAAACCCTTTGAGAACTAGGTCGTTCTAGAGTCTCTACCCACGGGAGCACCGGAGTACTCTTGTTACCTCACCCAGGAAGCCGGGTGCATAGGTGCCTTTCGGGGTCGGGTTTCGTCGTCGATTTGAATGGCGATCTGCTGCAAAGTGCTGCTGGCGACCAAGTGGAAAGTGTCCGGGTGGATCCAAAGGTGGATCGGAGATCTGAAGAACCTGAAAGCAGAGGGGACAGAGTCTGGGTCACTAGCCAGTGACCAGGAAGGCGATGAGCAGATGCCCACCGATGTCGAGTGGTCAGGTAGGTTGACGGTCGTCTTGACTCTTCAGCCACGAGGTGCAGGAGGCATTGTCGGCAACCAGGAGCAGGATTCGGGCTGGTACACAATGTCTGTCGAGTGCTGAGGTGTCGGCGACCGGATTGGACCCAACAAGCCTTGGCAACGGCAAGTCTCGATGTAGATGAAGATTGACGATGATGCAGACCAGCAAGGTCTGAGGAACTCACCCAGCAAGGGTAAGTGAGGGCAAGCCTGGAGCAACCAGGGAGCCCAAGAAGAAAAGGATTGGCCTTCGTGAAGGGCTACTAGCCAATGGGCTAGCGACCGCGAAGGAGCCTCAAGACGGTGCACGTGGAGCGGGCTCACAGGACACTCGTGGAGTGGAGGCCAGTGATCTTCGGTGCAGTTGGTGCTGGAGGCTAGGGCTACTCGGAGCCCAAAGCACGACTTCGTGGGAGACCCAGAAGAGGATGCACTTGCAAATGCGTGCGGTGTCCAGGGGTCACGGTTCCACATTACCCACGACAGCTACGGGCCTCAGCTTTGCTGGGGACTCAGGGCAGCCTCGGGGAAGTGTGGAAATCTACCTCTGGTGATGCAAAGACTTCGGCGTCCGATGGGAGCTTAGGCGATGCAGACCGGACAATTGCTTCTTTGGTGCCTGCCAAGCAGGGGAGTCACTCCTTGACCCCAAGGGAGATTCTTCTGTCCTCTAATCTTGTAGTAGAGCGTCGAAGGTCCAGGATTCTGTGTCAGAGTTTCGTCCAGGGATAATCTAAAGTCCTAAGGACTGGGTTCCTATACTTATACTAAGTTTAGGGGTTGGACTTACTCTGTGGCCCCACCTATGGGTGGGTCAGGGCAGAGGGGTGGCTACACCCCTTTCCCTTTGTCCAGTTCACGCCAAAGCAGGGGCTGCAAGCCCCTGATCCGGTTTGAACTGGGGTATGCACAGGGACACCAAGTGTGCCCCCAGTGCAGGACTTCAAAGCACCCGAAAGTGCTCCCGCCCAGCCCCAATACACACTATCCTGTCTGGGGAGGTGGTCACACCTCCCTGGGACAGGAAACCTATTGTCCAGGCCTCCCCTGCCGGAGTTTCGTCCAGCAGCAGGAGGCCAGACTTGTGTCTGTGGCAGCAGCATCCATTTTGTGATGCCAGGGCTTTAGAAAGAAGTTACCGGCCAGGCCAGGGTTAACATGTCTCTCCCTCTAGAAGGGTGGAATGCTACCCCCGCCGCCAGAATTGGCGGGGGGGTAGTATTCCAAGATGTTTGACACCAAACACGACATGTTTCGGTGCAGCCATTCCAAAGTTAGCATTTAACGCGAGGTTATAATGCGCTTAAGAGTATATGGTCAGGCTGCACTACAAACAGCATCAGAGAAGGGTCTCCGAACGCTGCAGAGTGGCCCTGCTCATGCAGGGGCACCCTCTCACTAAGGAACCACGCACTCTGCCTTCAGGATTGATAAGGCCTGCCATAGGAGTGACTTATAGGTTTATATGTGTGTATGTATATAGTGATATAGGTAGCCTATATCACAGTAAGGAGTGCATGCACCACCTTACCCAGGCTGCAGTAGCAGACCTGTGGTGTCAGTTTGGATGGCCTTCCAGGGGTGGCATAATACATGCTGCAGCCCCTGGTAGGCCTCTGAGGTACCTATGCCCTGGGTACATAGTATACCATATACTAGGGACTTATAAGGGCACTCCAGATTCCAATCAGAGATGTGCCTAAGGCACATGGAAACCATTTTACAGAGAAAGCAGATAGACTGGGGGCCTGAATAGCAGGATCCCAGCCCAACTAAGTCATAAACCAGCAAAACACCATAAAAAAAAGTGGGGGCAACCATATAGTCAGATTCCACCTTCCTACAATCAGTCCACAAAATGTTAGAAATTTTCACAAATTGCTGAATGTGTTTGTCGCATTCTACAGGCTTCTCTCTCAACCTGATGAAATCGTTAGTGAATGGCGCAAGATCACTCGTACTCCAAGGTACATGATCACAACCTCCACTGGGTACTTCTCGTAAAGGAAAACTGGTAGCTTCCGCTCCTCCTTCCCTGGGAGTAGGCAGTTCCCCTATAGAGCTCCTGGTACCCTTCTTCTTTGTCCATTTACCTTCCCCCTTGTCTAGGGCACTCTAAGTTTGAATGCTTTGAATCAATTCCCGAAGTTGCAACTTCACTCCTGGTTTTCTGGTACACTGTATGTCCTTATTAATAAAATAGAGTAGATGACTTTTCTGTAAAGCCTTAGTCCAATCCAAGTCTACTTCATATTTCTAAGCTACTTCGGGCAATTTATCGTGGGCTTGTCTCGCTCGTCTGGTAACATTCTTACTCATAAACACAAGTTCACTTTCCTGATAAGTGTCCAATTGGGCCGACTCAAGACTTTCACTTATCATTTCATTAAATACAAGTTTAATTTACCCACATCCACCAGATTTTTCCTCAATGTTGACTTAATTATTCCTTGACTCAACTCTGAGCTTCCACTCTCATTCGAAATGGCATTAACATCCTTCAACCATTCAACAAATTCCTGAGCACAAAAATGTTGCTGCGTTCCAGGGGCTTTAGGTACTATCCCCTCTCTAGGGGTGCTGCTGTGTGCATTTAAAGGTAGCTCCTAGGTAAGTGTACCTAGATCTGGCAATCCTGAGAATGACCTCAAAGGTCTTAATCCAGTCTGGTTCATCATCAAATCTGCACTCGCACCACAAGGGGAACTCGCATTCATTGGGACTAAAGGGACTATTCTTCCCAATTTCGAGCTTGGTGAAGCCCTCTCTGGGGATTTTGACTTTGCAGGAATAGCCAAAATATGTCCTTCATTCCTTGTGGAACTGGGATTATATATAGAAACCACAGGACCAATGGTAACCAGGACTGTGAGAGCATCTGGGACATTAGAAGCTGTGGAGGGGCTGGGGATACAAATCCGTGAGTTTCCTCCTGGGTGGGTTTGATTCACATTCATAAAGGTGGCTCCCGTCATACCAGGGTTCACGCTTGTGGGTGCGGTAGCCACTAACGGGTTTCCGTTGACATTAGCGCTCCCACCTCCCATTATTTGGGTCTCATTATACAGAAGTTGGCGATCTGACAACAACACATTTAGAAGACTGTCACTAGAGTCACTATCACTGTTTTTCCTCTCTCATCTTATTCTTTTAACTCATCCCCTCTTCTTAATTTCTTTCTTTCCCTTCTCAAATTCATCACCTGTTAATACAGAGTACGTCAGCTCTTCACTTCCACTCCACTGCTTAACATTGTGCCATTAATTAACTAGTTTCTGCCCTATAGCTGAATCCATTATATAATCTTTTATAAATGCTGGTAAAGCCCAATTGGCACATTCTGTTGCACATTTTTTTCATTTGGAAAACTTCATCTTAATTTCAGGTATTACAGCAGACCTCCACATCTAAGTGACAAAGTTGCACCTCTGTCTCTAAAAAGAGACTGCAATGCCGGTAAACTGCATTCTTAACAAGGGGCATTGGATGAAGTATACAACTTTCCTTGGAACCGATGGGTTTTTCTCTGATGCCCACAGCTGTCATCTGAACAGTGAAAGTGATCCATCATTGATAGCTTTCACTCTGTAAATGCTTACTGACTGATAGGTGCAATCAGAAACCTTTCAATGGTGGCTGCAAATCATTGATACATTTCCTTGTCAAACTTTAGAATGTGTAACCTTTCTTTACAGTCTCCATTTCCCCGTGTATCACAAAGAACTGCAATGCTGACATTGTGAATGGCAAAGGTATTTGCAACTCCAAATGTCGTTTTATCCCTTGCACAAGTTACTTCTTTGTGCAGCAAAGTTTTTGTGAGGAAGAAAACGTATAAATACATCAGGCTTGTGCTATATCCATTTCAGAGTTTGATGATATCCTCATAGGATACTGGGGCCTATTAGCAATAACCGGCGATAATTATCGCTAAGCGCACTTAGCGCTAGGATAATTATCGCCGGCTATCGCCGGTTTCTATCGCGGAGATAGCGTGCTATCAGCAACGCTTATCTCCAATGCGATAGAAACCCCTGCTGTCAGCTGGAAAACAGTGCGATTATCGCTGGAAATCCAGCGATAATCGCACTGTGACCGGCGATAGCTTGCTGATAGGGCAAGGGGATTTAGCCATGTAATCCACCTCCCATTGGATTACATGGCTAAGTCAGGTTTGGACCAGGTGTAAAAAACAAGCGCTAATAGTGTTTAGCGCTGGTTTCTTTATCGCCTTGCTGGCCTCCCTAATAGGCGATAGCGATGTTAGCGACTATTTCCAGTCGCTGCCAGGTTGGGAACGCCTACTTTGCATGTCATTAGCGATAAATATCGCTGGCATGCAAAGTGGCACCCACCCGGTCGCTATCGCCTAAAAGCTGTCGCTAACAGCTGTTAGCGACAGCTTGCTAATAGGGCGGAAAAAAAATCGCCGCTTTGGCGGCAAAAAGTGCTGCTAAAGCGGCGATAAGGCCCTTAGTAATATGCCCCACTGTTTTCTGGAATAATTCGTAATGGAAGTCATCTACATAGCCTGTGGCTATCCTGAAAGTTTACACATGTGTACACCCCACTTTGGCATGCACATGGCACCACCACTGAACGTAGGGACACGCCATTCCACACTCAATTGCTCCTGATTCTGCAAGCGGAGGGCACATATGTACTTCCCCCAAAGTTAAAACAAATAGATACAATATTCAGTTAGTTATGCAATATGCAGTGTCCTGTACAATGTGTAAGATCTGAATATAAAACATACTTAACCCTTCTTTGGCCTCAAGTGGAGGTGGGTGACATAGTGACAAATTCACAGAGAATACCCCACATTTAGAACAAGAAGTACAATTGTCATAGCTTTTTGTTTCCTTAATGAGGTTATTTCTGATAGCCATAAACAATTGCATAGAATATCAAGATGAAACTCTGCCTTGGAGCAAGGGTCTAAAATATAGAATGTAATTTAAACAGTAATTATTCAAACACACTATATTGGATACCTCGCCCATGAAGGTATTGGTCTTTTAGTCAGAATCTACGCCGTAGTGGTCAGCAAAGCTATAAACTTAACTTTATATTGGTTTCGCACATTTCATCTATTAGAAAGAGTCTTTGGTGTAAAAGGAAATATACTGTTCCCTTCGTGGTTGCTTAATGTGATGCATAACACTATCCACCTGCTCATTCCAGTCACCCTATGAACATTCTTCTTTTACAGCACTATACATTTTGGCTCAATCCCTTGACCTGCAAAGCCTTCATAACATTTTGTCCCCAAAAAGTATCCAAGTAAAATTTGCATCCTTTATTCCGCATGTTAGAGAATCTAAAGTTACCACTAGTTTTTGCACTCCCCTGGTGGGAGACAAGAAAATAGCCAAGATATTCAATTTTTTAAGAAAGGTCTTCAAGAAAGTGTATGGAGTTTTTTCTAATAATCACTTCAATGAAATGTTTACTGCAATAAGAGCTCCATCTTTCCAGCTTCAAGAAACAGGCAGAATTGTAAAAAACAGAATTGTTGGAAATGACCATCTGTTGCATGGTATTCACCTATCGTTTTGCCATTTGTAGCTGAGCCCATTTTATTTTGTTGGGCATAGGGCTCTATGCACTGTACTCATATTAACCAGCTGTAAAGTGCTTGTGCTCTCCCTTTCAAACATGATACAATTTGCATATACCCAATTGGCACATTTAATTTACTTGTAAGTCTCTGGTATATGGTACAACATTGATCAGGGCATGTAAATGAAATGCTACTAGTGGACTGAGGCACTCCTTGTGCCACCCACTAAAGTAGCACTTCAAAACATCTCTACAGGTGCTATTGCAGCCTGCGTGGGCAGTTTTAAATTAGCATTTTGACCTGGAAAAAAGACAACTTTTTCCAGGCCCAAACCTTCCTTTTTAATACGTATTAGTTACTCCCAAGGTCAGATGCAGTGCATTTAAAAAGTAGGACATGCATATTTAAAGTTTTACATGTTGTTGAATTGAAACATCTCCAAAGTCGTTTGCGCTGTAGCAAGGCTGGCTCTCCCATTGGGGAAACACTGGGCAATATTATAACAACTTAGAGTGCTTAATTTTGGTTTGGGAGCAAGTAAAAAATGATTCAAGGACAGTTGTTGCTGTAGCTTTGCGTTGGCTGTCTTTGGGGGCTGTCTTTACTGTAGTGTGAGGTCTCACTTTGCCAATTGTCGCTTGTGGTCACTGTCAACGAGAAAAGCAGGTCTCACCAGAAGTTCGTGCTGGCAGTCATCACGGGCAACAGAGTCATGAGACGAATGGGCCCATTAGCAGTCACAGCGAAACCAAACTTCAGGATTTTCTCCTTTTCTTTAGGGTCCTTTCTTGAGGATCAGGGACTCACTCTGGCAGAGGCCAGCAGGGCTCATGCAGGTCTAGTTGCAGCAGGTCATCTGGACAGTTGCAGGGATGACTCTGAAGCTTGTTGTGTCTCTATAGCTCACAAAGGAGGTCAGCCAACTGACCCTTGATGTCACTCCGGTTATACCCAATGCCTGCATACTGCAAACCCGGGTTTACAATTACAACCAAGGAAGGGCTAGGGTTAATAAAGAAGTCACGTTCATCTAAGGCCCCTGGGCCCAATGGAATTCCCATCGACCTATTATAAACCGAGTTGAATCTCTGGGCAGAATGCTTCAGAAAATTGTTTAGTTTGTTTTACAGTCAAGCCACACTCCTCTATCCTGGAAAGGTGCTTTAATACATCCAATTTATAAGAAAGACCACAAGAACGAATCAGAGAATTATCATGTTATTGTCCTACTGGATGCAGAAGGGAAGCTTTTTGCCAACCTTTTATTATCTCACCTGCATGACTGGGCTTTTAACAGCACACTTATCCCTATTAATCAGACTGTATTTAAACCAAGCTGCTTGATTGGTTATAACATTGCAGCTTTTCAATTGCTAGTGAACAAAACATTGAAAAGACACGTCATTATCTGTGTGTTATATTGACTACATGCAAGATTTTGATAAAGATAACAGGGCCAAACTGTGGAGTATATTAATCAGCTGAGGCATCAATCAAACTCTGGCATATTTTTAATGGCATTGCATGCTGACACTTGGATGCAAATAAAGCTTGCATGGGGAGTATTGTCGCCAAGAATACGTACCACAATTGGCCTAAAACAGGGGCATTTCTTAGCACCGTTTGTTATTATCTTTATATATGGCCGACCTATCGCTGTTTTTTGATCATTCGGACAGCCTTGCCCCAAAATTAGGTAATAAGTCCATCAGCTACCTAGCTTATGCAGATGAAATTGTACTTCTTGCATTAACCTCTAGAGCATTACATTCCCAATTTTTGAGGTTATGCAAGTTTAATCAGTTAAATGATCTGCAGGCCAACTGTGACAAAATGAAAATGATGTTTTTGGATGTACAAGAGTATACCCAGGCCTTACACTCGAAGATTATCCTTTAGAAGAAGTGAAACATTATAATTGTCTTGGCTTAACAATTGGCAAGAAGTTCATGTGGGCAACCACCAAGCCAATAAACGAATTAAAGCTCAACTAATTACTCGATCACTGCAAAAACAATTTGTAGTCAAGTAATCTGTCCAGCAGTTACAGTTCTCAAACACAAGCTTATACAAACCCTTTTGCATACTTCCATGGCTTTTAACATTACATTTATAGCAGAGTTGGATAAACTTTACATTAACAAAGATGTTATTACTTGGCCTTCACCTTTCAACCCCTCACTGTAAGATTCGTCTGGAGTTCGCTTTAACTTCATTAGCCCTAAAACAGACTGGTCCAGCTATAAATTATCTATGTGATTGCCTTAATGCCACAGAAAACTAATTGAAATATATATTCAATGCTGAGTATTACAGGTATCAGTAAGGTTTTAAGCCAGAATAACTTACCTTCTCTATCCGCCTTAATTAAACTGCTGCGGGCATCTCAGAAAGGCCTTAAAAAATCAAGCCCTGAAAGCCGCCTCACAACAGATAGATTTAGCCAGCTTATAAAAACTCAGATTACACCTCTGAGACCTACCTGAATTGAGCTCAGTGATATCTCTTCTGTACCTTAAATCCAGCTTGTAAGGTATAGTACTTGAGTTTCCACCTTCTTTATGTACTAAGTTCCCAATTTGTAGGACCGTGGAATAAGAAGTGTCATTCATTAGGACAGTGTTGACTTTGTGGCTATAAGGAAGAATCTTTAGAACATAGTGGGGCATATTCTCAAGGACTCATCTCCGCTTTATCGGCACTTTAGCGCCGCAAAAGTGGCTATAGATTTATCGCCCCATTCACAAGCTGGTGCAAACTGTTGACATCGCCAGTTTACCTGCGATAGCAACCGCAAAACACATCGCCACGGATGAGTGCGACAACTAACGCTAATGATATGCAAAGCAGGCGTTTCCGTGCAAAAACACACAAAAACACCACTCCGCGAGATTCTCAACGACCAGCCAGATCGGCGATGCGAACCAAAAACAGGCGATAAGGCGCGTTAGCAGCAGGGATTTAACACCTGCCTTTTGCTGGTGTTAAGCAGGATGACTATCTGCAGCATGAAAGGGAGCCCAGCCCAGAGCCACATCTGAAGACCAACAGATGCCATGGAGCCAATGATCATGCACCTCGGAGACCCTAGAGGCCCACAACACCGACCGCCACCACCACCACCCCCAGGACCCCCCCCCCCGCACCCCTCTCCCTCCTGGACTACCACCGAGGCAGCGCAGAACAAGACAGCGGACCTTCCGAAAATGGCATGGCCCCTCAGCCACACAAGGGCAGAATGTGGGGAGAGGTGGGAACCAAGTAAGTGTGAAGGAGGCAACTCACCCATGAAGAAGAATACACACAATGCCAAGTGTGGCGGTGATGTGCTGGACAGACCACAGAATGCAGAGCCCAGACATGGCCATGTGGACATATACTGCTGGCGTTTGTAGTGTTGTGGACAGTGGACGCAACCATGTCACCTCAGGCAGTGGGGAAGACCTCGGTCATGTAGCTGTGACGTCCCCCCTGTAAGTGCAAGCGGAGTGGGCTGGGCCGGTGTACGCCAGCCCAGCGTAGGAGTGTGGATAAAAAGGCCGGGGCTCTGGGCGTGGTTCTCTCCCGGGATGGGCAACGCGTCTGCTAGGGCAGCGCACCTCACCCTGCCATGAGTCCGCTGCCGTGACCTCCAGACTCCGCGACACAGGCCCCCAGCACACAGCAACACGGAGATATGTGTGTGCCGGATACTGCATTCGTCCTACACTGCGTTCAGCAGGTCCCACAATTCAAATCGGGCCACATTTCTGTTAATGGAGGAAACCACTAGTCAACAGACATTGCCCCCAGTGTGGCCCGCCCGTGCGACGCATCATCGTTGGCTGTGCACCTGCTAAGCGCTCCAGATGCCACTGACCCTGTGCAACACAAGTGGACGCCACGTGGCTGTGGGCCTTTGCTGACACTGCCTCCGACCTACACTGCGGTCAGCAGGTCCCCCAAGTTAATCTCAGTATTGATTCATTTATGGCAGAGTGTATGAGGCAACAGACATTGCACCCAGTGCGGCCCACATGGACGACGCATGTGCACCTGCTGAGCGCTCCAGGTGCCACTGACACTGTGCTACACAAGCCGACGCCACATGGCAGTTTGGAGGCAGAATTCAGTAGCCAAAAATACAGGGCGACGACCTGCAAGGACAGCAGGTGCCCCTGACCCTGTGCTACACAAGCCGACGATCTGCAAGGACAGCAGGTGCCCCTGACCCTGTGCTACACACGCCGACGCCACGTGGCAGTTTTGAGGCAGAATTCAGTAGCCAAAAATACAGGCCTACGACCATCAAGGGCAGCAGGTGCCCCTGACCCTGTGCTATACAAGCCGACGACCTGCAAGGACAGCAGGTGCCCCTGACCCTGTGCTACACAAGCCGACGACCTGCAAGGACACCAGGTGCCCCTAACCCTGTGCACCATAAGCTGACGCCACGTGGCCGTGGGCCCTTGCTGACCGCTGCCTCCGGCCAACACTGCGGTCAGCAGGTCCCCCAAGTCATATTGAGTCTTGCTTCATTGATGGCGGAGTCCAGTAGGCGACAGACATTGCTTCCAGGGCGGCCCGCCGGACGACGCATCATCGCAGGCCGCGCACCAGTCGAGCGCTTCAGGTGCCACTATCTCAGTGCACTGCAAGTCATGGACCCTTTATGATTGAATCTGTGTGTGTGATCCGATGATCACTGTTCTAGTTGTTGCCAGCACCAACCACTCCCTGAGGGCTGGTTTACACTCACCCGACACCCATCCAGCACAGGCATCACTGGACATGTGACTCTGGTAATAAAAAGGGGCCGGGCGCACGTGCCCGTAGTAACCCTGGGCAAAGCACTACGCTACGCTCGCGTAGTTTGCGAAGTTTGCGCTACTTCGCACAACGCGAATTGCACGTAGCACAGTGCAAACACGCGTAGCGTAGCGTAGCGTAGTGCAGCGGTCATTTTTTGCTTGCTCGCGGTCCTCAACGTCAAGTTGGCGACCGCGAGCAAGCAAAATGAGATCCCGGCGAGACTTTTTCCTCGTTCGCGATCAGCAACATCAAGTTGCCGATCGCGAGCGTGGAAAATAAACCTCCCGGCGAGATTCTCAACGCGGGGAGGTCAGGTTTCTCATTGCGAGTGGTCCCGTATGCTCGCGACCGCTCGCGATGAGAAACTACCAGTCCGCGTTGAGAAAGCTACCGCACGAGTAAAAATCTACTCGAGCGGCAGTAAAAGACAGCTCGCACTGTGCAAGATGCCGTTTTCAATGATTGCACAGTGCGGACAAGCATCCGGCACTGTGCAATCATTGCGAACAGTGCACTACGCAGTTCGCGTAGTGCTACGCGTAGCTCGCGTAGTGCGAACTGCACTTTGCGTAGCTTCGCGTAGCGCTACTTCGCGGACTACGCCCAGGCTTAGCCCGTAGCCAGTTCCACCATACATCTAAGTGTGTCCATGTGGTCATTATGTATGCATGATGGGCCCGGGCCCTACCACATTACACTGTGCTGTGTACAGCGGACGCACCCATGTCACCTCAGGCAGTGGGTAAGATCTTGGACATGTACAGCCCCTGTATGCACAAGCGGAGTGGGCTGGGCCGGCGTACGCCAGTCCAGCGTAGGGGTTCGCAGATTTTTCCCGGGGCACTAGGCGTGGTTCTGTTCTGGCCAGAACAAGGAAGTACGTAATGCGTGTGTCCCTGTTGCAGTGTGGGCGCCACCCGACCCACAATTGTCAATGTTGCAATGTATCATGCACCCAGAGGGCGGGCTCGCACGTACGGGGCAATGAAGGCGCGCAAGACCACTCGGGGTCTTGGCCCATACATGCCAAGTGTTGTGTGTATCTGTATTACCGCAGCATGAGCCAAATGCCTGACCTCAATCGCAGCGTGAGTACAGCCAGCCATGAACTGTAAACCTGTGTCCGCCCTGTCCTTACCATAGGCCTACACTCACGTGGCTGCCTACCCTCAATGGCCAACATCACAGTGTCGTTGTCAGGCTTGTGGACATGCGCTGACAGGCATGACAATGGTGTTCCATAGGAGTGCAAGTGATGCAACCGCGCAGCGCACACAAGTAAAAAGGCACGGTGGTAGGGAGGAGCAGCTGTGAGGCAACGTAACACACAGTGAGGCCGCTCATTTGCCACATGCTAGGCATGTCATACATGATTCCCAAAGTCGCAGACATCCCACCCCCAGCAAGCCTCTACACATTTCATGAATGCAAGCAGATGACAAACTGAGTGTAGGGATGAAAGCTCCTTTGTCTGGACTATCAGGCGGAAGCACATCTGCAGCTCCAACCTGGGAATTGCATGTGCCCGGCACCCCCTTACAGATATGATAGCATTTGATGACGACTCCCACACTACGCACAGCCCGACGTGAGACCAACGTGTACACATCCCACACACAGAAGTCCTTGCTCGAAGTTATCGTGCATGGAATGGCCATCACACTTACTCCCACACCATCCCAGGCCTACAACCGTTGCACACAAACACTGCTCATTGATCCGAGCTGTGGCATTTCATCCACAGCACTGGCGCAGGTCACAACAGTGCCTCTTCAACCAGAGCCATTGACGCAATGGCAGAACATCCCGAACACATGCACAACCCCTGTCACGTGGAACTGTACCGTGCATGTATGCTGCATTTACTGGGGGCACTGCCCTTGGTAGTGCTGCGGATCAGTTACCGGCTGAGCTTTCGCCTTGCCAACGTCACCTGCGTTCAGCCTGTGTTGCATTGTCGCTCGTGCATATTCGAGTGGTCCATGGATGTCTGCCAATCCAACAGGACGGTAGCCGAACTGGATTTCGACATGTGTGTGTGCCCCCTGTTGGCCCACGACCAGTAGTGTCACCGTGACACCCGTCTATGGGATGCCTGGATACTTGGCATACATGCTGGCCACTGGACCTGGTAGATTGCAGAACTCCTCGTGTGCAATGACCACATTGAACCGCTCCCCTATTGGGCTGTAGTGCTAATTGGTGAGAGGGGGTGGACGCAGCACATCTGTCCGGACCTGGTAATGGATTACCTCGCCGTCCTGTTTGATGAAGTCGACAACGACCTCATGTTGGAAATGCTTGCCTACGGAGCTGCACTCGCTTTCATGGACGTGTAACTACGTACCTGCAGCCACAACAGTTTGGAACCCATTGCACATGTCCTGACACCTTGTTGTATCTTGGGGTTCTGGTCACATCTCCCACGACGACAGTGAACATGGCTGCATTCACCTGGACTCCGAATATATGAGCGGATAACAACGCGGGTGAACACACACCTGTGAATGGTGCGGCACTCCCCCGGAGTGGACAGCGGCGCTTGGCAACGTTCCACTTTCTGACATACTGCTGCATTGGTCTGCATGTTGTGGCACTTATCTTGCCTGTACTGACATGCATATGCTAATAAAGTCTAAGCACCTTCACTTGTATTCAACTGTGTTGAGTGTTGATTTGTTTGACAATGTGTGTCTCACTGCCTATCTGGGTCACGGACATACATGCATTTCTACACCATCATGGATGTGGGGTTGTACTAGTACATTATCATCTCACAGTTTCCTGCTTTGCCACATGCGAATGGCCATTTTCCACACACAAGCGGCAGCAGTTGTGTCCTCTGTTCTGTTGTGCTGTTGTTGCTGTTTGTTCAACATTGTTGTAACTGTTGAGGTGCTCTGGTGCTCATGTGTGTGTGCTGCATTGTAGGTGAGTTGCCCCTTCAGCTCTGATTTGGCTGGCCCTTATCCCTTTCAGGCGGTGTGGCTTTCACTGCTGTGCTTATACAGTGATGTGATATTGCAGACTTGGGTACATTGTGCTCTTGGTTGGAGTTGTGACTCTTGGCCATGGTATGCCCGCAGATGTGCTGTACTTAATTGTGCATGTGTGCCATTGTGCCCATCTCCCCCCATCCCCCCTGTCCCTGGTGGTTACTCACCCTGTTGCTGTTGTGTCGGGTCATGTTGAGCAGTGTCCGGTCCCCCAACTCCTGCCACCGTCTCCCCACTGATGACTGTCGACACCATTTCCTCCATCTTGTCCAGCTCCTCCTGTGGCGCTGCACTCCCACCTCCAGACTGCAATGCTGCCTTCTGGTTGTTGGCGAGTTTCAGCTTCGTTTTGCGCTTCACATCATTCCAGCACACCTCTTGAGTTCTCCCATTGTCCTCCTCAGCACTCCGACTGCATTCACCTTGTCCACAATGGACTGCCATATTGCATTTTTTGTTGCCAATGACACAGTGGAGGTGGCGAACTGTTGTTGATGGTGTTCTATCACCTCCGCTTTCAGGATCTGGTTTTCCTGCGGACTGAACTGTGTCCTCCTCTTCTTCTTGTCCTTGCCCTTCCCTGCCCCAAGGTCCCAGGCTGGTCCTCCGGGGGGCTTGTGGGGTTCTGGTTGTCCACTGTACTTGCTCCGGCTGCCTCCATTGTGCTTCGCTGTTGTTTTGTTTTTGTTTGTGTTTTTTTTTTCTGCTTTTGTAGTGATTTTCCCCGCCTGACGTGTGTGAATTGCAGGCCTGGCGCTGCTTCTCGCTGATTGTCTTATCGCGGTCGGGCCCATCGCAGCTTTTTTCGCGTTCGGGTTTGGATTTTTATCGCCGTCCCGGTACTGTTATCGCGGACATTTGCCGCGTTATCGGGAAACTATTGCATGTTACCGCCGTGTTGAGAATGCCATGTTAACACAGAGTTATTTTCCCGTGATAGACGGCGATGTGGAAACTTGTGTTAACCTATTTTGGCGATGTTTATTGCATGTTCTTGAGAATATCCCCCAGTGTGTGTTTGTGTACATCTTTACTATCCGCAAGGAAAAAATTCTAAGCCTGGGCGTAGTTCGCGAAGTAGCGCTACGCGAAGCTACGCAAAGTGCAGTTCGCACTACGCGAGCTACGCGTAGCACTACGCGAACTGCGTAGTGCGCTGTTCACAATGATTGCACAGTGCCGGATGCTTGTCCGCACTGTGCAATAATTGAAAACGGCATCTTGCACAGTGCGAGCTGTCTTTTACTGCCGCTCGAGTAGATTTTTACTCGAGCGGCAGCTTTCTCAACGCGGACTGGTAGTTTCTCATCGCGAGCGGTCGCGAGCATACGCGACCACTCGCAATGAGAAACCTGACCTCCCGCGTTGAGAATCTCGCCGGGAGGTTTATTTTCCACGCTCGCGATCGGCAACTTGATGTTGCTGATCGCGAACGAGGAAAAGTCTCGCCGGGATGTCATTTGCTTGCTCGCGGTCGCCAACTTGACGTTGAGGACCGCGAGCAAGCAAAAAATGACCGCTGCACTACGCTACGCGTGTTTGCACTGTGCTACGTGCAATTCGCGTTGTGCGAAGTAGCGCAAACTTCGCAAACTACGCGAGCGTAGCGTAGTGCTTTGCCCAGGGTTAAAAAATACTTGAAGTCCACTGTCATAAAAGCAATCTGTAGAGAAATTCATGAAGCAATCAGACACTGTTTCTCTACTAATGATGTGCAATTTATTGGGAAGTTTATGAAATTTTTAGACTTTGCTTATCATTATTTTGGTTAATTTATGTATTTTTTTAAGTTCATGGTTTATTTTCTATCTTTCTAGTATTTATATTGATTTTATTGTTTTATGATTGTAATTGGAGTTTTATTTTATCTATGCAATAAACATTATTAATTCACTCTGGTTAGCCTGGGATGAAGGCAATGAGGTCCAATCTTTCCTATCAGACAGCAAGGCAGTCCTTGAAGCAGCAGAGCAGTTATCTGCCAGCAGAGCATTCCTTCTTCTGTAACTTACACAGCTCCAGGAGTGTTTTGAAGAGTGGCTGTGGAGGTCCAATATTTATACCTGGTGCCAGCCTTTGTGTGGGGGAACTTCCTGTCCTACCCCACATCTGACTCTGGAAAGTTCTTCCCCTTCCCCTGTCAAGGCTCCAAACTAACTTGGGGTGACAAAATGCAGTGGAGGATTGGTGTGAGTTTCCTTTGTTTGTGAGGAGGCAAATCCCTTTCAAGTGTAAGTTAGACTGGATACAGCTCCTCTTTATTCACCGTGCCAGGATGGGGCATCCTGTCCACACCTAAGCCCCTCTTTGTGTCAATGTCTGGAAGAAATACAGAAATTCCAAAAGCAGAGCCATTCACAGTCATGTGTCCCAAGGCACTGGCAGAAGACACAAATGGTTGGGACAAAAAATGCAAACTTTCTAAAAGTGCCATTTTCAGAATTGTGACCTAAAATCTGACCTTACCATGAAAGAGGATTTAAAATTGCAATTCATTTGAGTGTAACTAGTATATCTCTATCTGCTCCTAATCCAAAGTTTGCCCTTATTGAATGTAATAAGATAACTAGGCCAGGACGGTGTTCACAGAGTTCTGCTACACGGAACTCCGGGAAAAGCTGAAAAACTCTGCTGTGCCGATTTCTTCAAGCGGTGGAGCGTGACAAGTCGCATTGCTTGTGCTGATGTTTAGTGCAGGGAGTTTGTCCCACACTGTAAAATCCACGTGAACGACTCCATGCATAGCGCAAGAGGGAGCTGTTTCTTTCTGCCGCCCGCGGCAGCTTCCTCAACGTGAGTGACAGGTTTCTTAATGCGAGCGGTAGCGACGTGCCGCTACCGCCCGCATTGAGAAATCTCAACGGGAGGTGGTCTAGCGTACGAATTTCCTCGCTCGCCAACTTAACGTTGGCGAGTCGCGTGAGAGGAAAATCTCTGCTTCGCACCGCTATGCAGAGTTTTTGGGAACTCTGCACTCTATACAGAGTGGGCAAAACTCTGCAAACTCCATGAGCGGAGTGGAATTTTACGCCCAGGCCCAAACATAAGTCAGTGTTGGTAAATGGGCAAGATAAACCTTACAGCAGTGAAAATTACTGTAGGAGTTTTTCACCACCAGGACATGTAAAACTTAAGAACACATGTCCTAATTTGTAAATACAGTTCACCCTGCCCTATGAACCTTTAGGGCCTGCCTTAGGGATGTCTTTTAAGTACTAAAGAGGAAGGTTTGGGCCTGGCACAAGGTTTATTTTTCCAGGTTGAATTGTCAGTTTAAATCTGAGATACAGGCTGCAGTGGCAGGCTTAAAACATGTTTTAAAAGGTTACTTTAGTTGGTGGCACAATGAATGCTGCAGGACAACTAGTTGGTTTGTAGAAAACAAGGGGACCCCAATATGTGAACCTGGGGTAGTAGAATATGTTTAAAGAACAATGGTTCAGGGATGGCCTCAAAGGTCCAAAGTGAAAACGGTGACCCGGAGCGGGGCACTGTTGTTTGAATAAAGTTAATTTTCAGAACGAAAATGGTGAACCAGCAAGGGGCACTACTGTTTACATGTATGAGATTTAAATTTAGTCAGGAGCAAAAAAGGATTTACAAAGGGTCATGTGTGTCAGAAAATGATGGACATTTATTGTTCAGATATGCTTAGTATTCAGGTGCTCACACATTAAGTGAAAGAAAGCGTGACGTGAGTAGTGATAGTGAGTTTTTAAAAAAGGCATCGCATTGACAACAATATAGTTGAACTCCACAAATAATTTATACACAGTGAGTGGAGTTCATGTTGTAGAGTGGTCGACGACGTTTCGAACCCAATTAGTGGGGTTCATCTTCAGGACATAGGTGAGCTAGTTAATGGCGAAAAAGAGGATCTGTTAATTCCACAGATACCCTCGGGTAGACTGATGGTAGTTAAATTTGAATAGTGTGCTCGTAGCTTGCACGTAATTGGTGGAAGGTCTGGCAGCTGGGCAGAAAATTATTTATGTGATTAGAAATGCAAAAGGCTGTACTGCTGGGCGGTGCAGAGATACGCGATGGCAGTGTTAATTTTGTTAATCCTGGCGACAGGGCAATGAATGGGGGCCTGAAGACATGAAACCGGTAGCGTCCTCCTGCTGCCGTGGCTGGTTGTGAATGCAGCTCCTGCATTCACAACCAGCCACATAAATAATTTTCTGCCCAGCTGCCAGACCTTCGACCAATTACGTGCAAGCTACGAGCACACTATTCATATTGAACTACCATCAGTCTACCCGAGGGTATCTGTGGAATTAACAGATCCTCTTTTTCACCATTAACTAGCTCACCTATGTCCTGAAGATGAACCCCACTAATTGGGTTTGAAACATCGTCGACCACTCTACAACATGAACTCCACTCACTGTGTATAAATTATTTGTGGAGTTCAACTATATTGTTGTCAATGCGATGCCTTTTTTTAAAAACTCACTATCACTACTCACGTCACGCTTTCTTTCACTTAATGTGTGAGCACCTGAATACTAAGCATATCTGAAAAATAAATGTCCGTCATTTTCTGACACACCTGACCCTTTGTAAATCCATTTTTGCTCCTGACTAAATCTAAATCTCATACATGTAAACAGTAGTGCCCCTTGCTGGGTCACCATTTTTGTTCTGAAAATTAACCTTATTCAAACAACAGTGCCCCGCTCCGGGTCACCGTTTTCACTTTGGACCTTTGAGGCCATCCCTGAACCATTGTTCTTTAAACATATGCAGGACAACTAGTAGCATTTAATTTATGGGCCTTAGGTGCATCTAGTACTATCTACTAGTGACTTACAAGTAAATAAATGTACCAATCCGGTGTATGCCAATTTTACCATGCTTGATGGAGAAAGCACAAGTACTTTAGCCTTGGTTAGCAGTGGTAAAGTGCACAGAGTCCTGAAAGCCAAGAAAAACGGGTTCAGCAAAACAGGATGAAGGAAGGCAAAATGTTTGGGGGAATATCTCTTCTAGGATCTCAGGTATAACACCCACCCACAAGCTGGAAATGGGCATAACAGTGGCAACCTCAGTACCTCTCTCAGAACACTCTGTGACCTATGAAATCAGAGGAAGGACTTCCCTGCTATCTAAGCCTGAAGGAAGACTGGACCTGCTTGCTTTGAATCCAGGATCCAAGTGTTATGTGCCTGAGGTAGGCCCACATAGAACAGACGCCCTCTTTTATCATGGACACATTTTCTTATGTTGCCTTACCCTTCACACAATAATCTTTTACACAAATTTGCGTGCATGACAATGTTGGATTAATTTCTCTGAAACTGCTTTGATTACAGATTCTGCTTTGCCTAACATTATCACGATTCCTTGAACACCATGTACAAGGCCTCGAAACACATTGTACAAATGTCATTCTATTTTTCATCCACAGGGCGACATGGCTATCTTTAGAACAAAACAATGCTGGCCACATACAGAACTCGCATGGATGCTTTTCATTATAAATAACAAGCATTTGTGGGTTTAGGCAGAGTAGCGCTTTGCTGATATTGACGAAGTCTCTACATACTGATGCTTTGGCCCAGCAGCTAGTTGACTTCTTTTGCAAGAGTGTCCAGCTCGTGACCATGACGGGGGCTTGCAATCTTTGTTGGATCATCCAGTAAGGGGATTCTTGGCTGTGCATACACACACTTGCCCTAGACACTTAGGTTAGGAACCGCATAGTAGGAGTACAACCAATTCTCTATATTGTTTTTATGCCTGTTGTTTTACAGCCATGGTGGAACTTTTTATTCTGTTCACCATTCTGGTGCTTCTAATAACTTTCATTTGCTTCTCTCTATTGATCATTGGAGAACATATATTTTTTACAAGAATCACACTGGTTCAATAAATATTGAAAATGTCCCTCTGTGTATTCCTTGTATATTGTTTTCTCTGAGAGTACTAGAGCACGAGTGAATGAGCAAAAGGGTTCTTGATCTGTTTCCATGCTTCCTGGGGGAGTAGGGTTGTCATGTTCAGTGGCTGCCAGAACCATTTGCTGCCCAACTAGGTTTAGGGGGCTTATGGCGGCACTGTGAACTAGCTGGTCTATAGGACAACATATCCTGAGCGAGTGCATAAAAATCAGACTGGCATAATCCCAACGTTTTGCTATCCACGAACGCACAGTTCCTAGCGTAGGGTGGAAACTACATGACATGGCACCACCAACGTTAGTTAGGTTCTTATTTAATGGATCACCTGAATTGTTCAATCGTGTCTTCTCAGAGACCTCTACTTACCTCCAACCGCAAACGTCCATCGTGGTAGGGAAATCCTCATCTGCTGAGTAGGTAACACCTATGTATTGGCTGTAGGTAGTTCTGTCTTGAAAGGATCTATTATTCCTCCTGTGTTACCGTCTCAGCAATTAATTTTCACAAAATATGTCTGACAACGAAAGAAATTGAGCATTAAATAAAGCTGAGCACAGCAGACATGCAGTTACCCTGAAAGTATTACACCATGGCCTTCCGGCCAGGGGTAGAAATGTTACCTTCGTGGTTGAGGCACATGAAACATTTAGGATAGAGGTGTTCTATTCTTGGGTTACATTCCCAGGTACAGACAATGTTATACAGCTATTTCACACCTACACTGAGGATGAAATACCAGATGAGTACTCTCCATATGAAGAAATAGAGATACCTCTCACTTACCAAGAACACATAAATTGGTTTAAAGGTGCCCTCCCTTACACAACAGCAAACATTGAACTTGGTCCACTCAGCAATGAGGGAGCAACATGGCCAGTCATGGCCACCGCATCCTAATGTTGATAATTTATCAACAGCAGAGGTGCCATTGACTGCTGTATCGGTGGTGGGTGTCCGAGCTCGGTGAGCTCGGCGGTCCAACCTCCATAATACGAGTTGGGTGTATTGGCTTTGCGAAGACCACCACTGAATCGCTGAGACGGACAGCAGACCGCCGATTGCCAGGTTCGCGGTCGGGGGAAAGGCAGCCACCATAGGGCGGTACAGGGAAGCTGCAATGCCGTGCATATTACGAATTGCCTGTTCCACGAGCAGACCACTGCGGTCCGACCACCTGCTTCAAGGTGGCGATGATGAAGGATATGGGGTGCATACTCACCCCCTTCCTCTTCTTCCAGGCAGATTCCGATGCAGATTCCTTTCTCCAGGTCCCCCCTTTTCAGCAGGATCTTCATCCCGAGGATCATGACCCTGTTTGCAGGAATCTTCAGGTGAGTCTTTTCGAAACATATACTCATTGCCAGGACTGCCCACATATAGGCTGAACCTCGGTAATGGGTATATGAAATGTTTCCATTTATATCATGCATATGTCTGCATCCAACAGATATACAGTTGAAATGCACACATAGCATCAATATATTTGTAAATAATACTCACCACCACTGCAAGATCCCCACCTCCACTCCACTGGCCCTGTGGGCAACTCATAATATGGTGTTATTTGGACCGCCAGTGCTATGGGCTGCTGGCGGAGGCAGACACGGTCCTACAGCGTTCGGACCGCCAAACTCGTAATAAGGCCCTTAGTAACAATATACAGAAGTCTTATACAGTTTGTTATGTGAACATTGACACTTAACCCCACGGTAGCTGCTCATGCTGCACAACCACAATTGGCTACCCTGGGCATCAGTCCACAAACACTAAATGTGTTAATGGGAAGCGTTCCCTTCAAGCGGGAGAAGATTCTGTTCTGGATTGCACAAAAAACAAGCCAGCTTGAGGCAGTGTTTCCCCATATGGGCTTACAAGAAAAACATAGAACATTAACTAATTGCTTGCCGATGGCAATGGCTCCACCTGTGGAAGACTGCACAACTTGGGGTACGGTCTTTGCTGAAGTACATACCAGAACACATGGTACCCCTTCTCTGGCTGTTTTGCCTGAGGTGCTGAAACAGCTCCAGAATGATTAGGGGGCAGCACCTTCCCTGGACTTGGGGATGATACTGATGGACAATTTTACCACAGTATCCATCATTATGTTAAGTAACCTATTGGGGGAAGCTGCAGCGTTGGATATACGTCAAAGCTTAAGGGATTGACTTGAGCGAATTACCTAAAATTATCAAAGAAACTATACGACGCTAGGTAGAGATAATTTGGGAGCCAAACCTGAGGAACCACAACTAAATGGTAATTCTGAGAAGGTTAACTCTAAGCAAGCACCCGATTCTTCAACGAAGAAGTGGAATAATAAAAAGATAAAGACAAAATAAAATCACTGGGGGGTCTCCTCAAAAAGAAGCCACTACAAAACGATATAATCTCTAAAACCATAATATTGTTGCTTGGATATGAATTTTCCTTAAAGAAATGAAAAGACAAGAGGCGTTTTGCAAAAAAGGAACAAGTTGGTTTAATTAAATGCAGCAGCTGGGAGAGCCTCAACAGAATGCATCGAAGGAACATCTCTTGGCTTCCAAAATTTTGGCTGGTTTTATGCATCTTGTGAAGTACCATAAAATGATTTCCCCCATTCTTAAAAGGCATTACATTCATAAATTTGACAGATTTGGCCATCTGATAAGGACACTGATGGCTCTCGACCTCAGGGAGAGCTAGTGTGGGCCAGTGTGTATGTATCCAGATGCTCTGCATGAGGAACGCGTGATCCCTATGTGTGGCGTGCATGTCGTGTCCTGATTGGCTGAGTGTTTCTATCTACATGTGGCATCTAGCTTTGTGGTATTTTTTGGGAATGCGAGCCTTTGGCCAAACGTGTTATATTGGGGGCCAATTGCTGCAGACCTGTTTGTGGTGCAACTATCTATCTGTGGGATCAATCAAGGTATTTCCTGGGCGTGTGTTTATCTTTAGGTTAAGAGAGACCTCACCTGTGACCTGTTATTCGATATGTGTGGGTGCAGGTTGCAGGGCCTGTCTGACAATGTATGTCTGACTCAGGGTTGATGGGGAGGTCACCTTGGGTAAATCCGACAGCAGTAGTAAGAGTTAACTGCAACTCCTAAAAATAGTATAGCAGACACTGGTGTCATTTTTATCCACATTCTCAATAGCTCGTGTACAGTTGTCATAGCATACATTGGCATTGTTTTTACCGATATTGACATAGTTATTCATTTGTAGATCATGACATACATTGACATCACTTTTACTGGTAACAACATTGTCATTTGTACATGGATTAATGCATACATTGACATTGCTACTGCGGATATCATCTTTGTTGTGAAGGAATTGATTATGACCCACACTGATATTGTTTTTATGAGCAATGACATTGTCATATGGGCACTGTTTATGGCACACATTGGCATTGCATTTATTGATATTGCCGTTGTCTCGCCTGCATACATCATGGCACTCATTTACATTGTATTTTCCAACACTATTAGACCAGCTGATAGGTATCAAGATACTGATACATGTTTGTCTTGTTCATTTCAGGACTCATCCGATAAACGTTTGGAGAGAGGTGGATGGTCAGAGTGCAGATGGGAGGAGCACGTGAAACTAAAGAAGGACTCACACCACTCATCTGACTACATAATAAAGCAGGAAGATAAACATAAACCTTCCAAGCCTCAATTCAAAATGAAGAAGGTAGCCAGACTGACGGTTAGGCATGCCCCGGACATTGAAGACTCTGCTTTCAAGCAGGGAATGGGCAGTGACAATGTAAGACAACGTAGCAGAAGTAACGATAGTTCACCAGAACCTGAAGGACTTTCTGGTGGGAGTAGCGCCGAGTGAGCATATCACGGTGGAAACACCTGATACAAGGGTGAGTATCCCCCTTGCTTATACAAAATACAACTACGGTTGGAGGGAAACATGCCCAGGTTTATTAATGTTCTCTTTTGGGAGGACTTGACACAAGGTTACGATATTAATTTGGCTGAATGATTGGCCACCTGATTTCATAATGAATTGCCCAAATGGGTAAACAGTAATTTTGCCTGCTTTCTCTGACCTTGTTCCAGAATCAGTGAAACATTCATACGCTAAGGAGAGGGCGCTAGCACTAGCTCCTGGGTTATACTGCAACCATGTGGAGTGGGATGACAGTTCTCTATATCATGATATACCATTGAGGACAACCCCACAATCTCAAACATGAATCTAAAAAGCAAGTTAGGGAAATCCTTGAACAACTTGAATACCAAGGTGCAATAGAAAATTGCACCTCTTCTTCGAACAATCCTTTGTTTCCAGTAATGAAACTGGATCATTCATATCGTCTAGTAATAGATTACAGATACTTAAACACAGTTACTTGCACATTTGCAGTAAAAAGTGCACACAAATCAACAACATTGTGCGGAAGAAATACAAAACATCACTAAATCTTGAATTTCATTTATAGTGCCTGGAAGCAGATATTTGACTGCCTTCAGTGCGCTTGGCTTTCAGAGGTCATTCTGTCCATTGCCCCAGGGATTTAAGAATAGCCCGGGCTGTTTTCAGCCAGAGTGATAGAGCTACTACAAAATTTTGACGCCCAGGTATTGTCTTATATCGATGACATTTATCTGACCAATGATGACCGTATGGAACACTTGACAAGAGTGGATCGCATAATATTGGGATTTGCTCACATGGGCTACAAATTCAATTTATTGCCTACCTCAATGTCCTCTTTCTGGGATATGAGCTGTCAGGTGAAGGCAAAAGCCTTGCAAAACACTTCCTGGAGAAATGTGCGCTTCTTCAACCACCAACAACATTGAAAAGACTATGATCCATTTTGGGATTCCTAAATTTTGGCAGGACATACATTCCAGATTGCGCAGCATGAACAAGAATATCCTCTGCCCAATGAAATAATGCATCCAGATCGCTATGATTACGTTATATACACTGATGGGTCTGCCCAGCCTGCTGAAGGGACAAAGCTCAGCTCAGGTCTGTGCACAATCATAAAAGGGCACATGCATGGTGGAGAATTCCATCCTGGGAAAACCTACACACAGTCACTGGGTGACTGCACAGCACAGCTGACAGAACTAAAGGCTCTAATAATGTCACTAGAAAATGCAGATCATGGATTCCTAGCACTCAAAGGGGCATATTTAAAAGCGGATATTGCCACCAGAATGTCACTTTTAGCGCAGTTCTCGTGGTGATAGCCCCTTCTCCTTATTTACAAAGAAGCGTTCTTAACGCCGCCTTGTAAATAAGGGCCCTTTTTCACGCTTCACTTAGCATGAAACGGGCGTGCAATGGGTGCTGCAGTGGGGGTTCCACCGCAACACCCATCGCTTTTTGACTCTGCCTCAGAATTACAAGGCTGAGGCAGCACCAAAAACTAATGCCTGGGAAAACCTACCTGGTCTTTGTATGGAGATACAAGAAGAACTTATTAATTTCTCCTCATATTTTGCTCTCTGCAGCACACATAGAAAGAGCAAATCTCCTCACATACAAATTGTGTATGTGCAGGAAGGTGTGCCTTCCTGCACATAAACAATCACCCCTGCAGCGCAGGCACCCTTGCTGCATGGCGGCAGGGTGCCTGTGCTGGCACTATGCAGCTTTTTTAGCATCAGCGCTAGGGGAAATGCAGGGGTGTGCTGTATTCTTGTGAATATGGCGCACCCCTGTGTTTTAAAAATGTTGGAGCGTGGAATTGCTGAATTTGGCATAACAACTAACTCCGAAATTTTTTTGTAAATGTGCCCCATAGTGTGTGATTTGTACTAATGTGTCAAGTCCTATAATGAAGACCTACACTTTTGGAGTCACTATGGATTCAGAGATTCAAAGGGTTGCACAAATAAGCACAAGCTGATTTGGGAGAAGTGGCAAAGCTGAAAGATTGCTTGCTACAGACTCATGTCATTCATACATTGAGTCATCAACATGTTGGCGTTCACGTTGCAGGGAACTCCATGGCTGATGAGGCCATAAAAGAAACAGTTTGTACTGATGCAATTGCTGCAATCACTTGTTCTATCATGAGAATAGGCAGATACATAATGGTGGCTGTCAACGCTGAATGCGATGGCACCCACCTGCCAAAAGACTTTCCACTCAAGCATTCCTATAAGTTAGATGCACAAAACATGCCATATGCTCACATTCCTGAAGTGGGGGATAAAGAAATACCAATCACAGATCACAGACTGGGGTTGATAGTAGCTGCACACAAGGATCTGGTTTCTACACATGTGGGGGTGGCAGCTACAATTTCATTACTACAGCAGTGCTATTGGTGGCTGGTCTCTACAAACAGACCAAGGACTTTGTCCTTAAATGCGGCATCTGCCAGCAGATTAAAGGCTCTACCGCAGCATGTCTACCACAGACACCTCTATTGATTTCAAACAAGCCATTGGCTTGTGTCTATTTGGAGCACTGCTGTCCCCTACAATCAAATGGGGCTTACAAGTACATCTTGGTGGCAGTGGATTCCTGCTCTAGATTCCTGTGGGTATGGCCCCAGTGGTTGGCTGATGCCTGAACTGTTATAAAGAATCTGCGAGTCTTTAATGGGACATATGCAATTGGCACATTACACTCTGTCCAGGGTCCGGGGTTTAGCTCTAGGGCTTACAAATATGCCATGGGACACTTGGGTGAAACTCCTCACCCTATCATCCCGATGGAAATTCAGTAGTGGAGAGGAAAAACCATAAATTAAGCAGTCTTTAACAGCAAGGGTCCTAGGCCTAGGTCGCAGTTGGGTCCATCACCTATATGGGGTCCAGAGGGCTTTAAATAACATGCCAAGTAAATCTCTGGGTGGTCGGACTTCTTATGAGATCCTGTTTGAGGTAAAAATGTGGGTCCCAGACCGCGACAATCCCAGCACAGTGGAGGCAGAAACACCATTTGACATCAATGAATGTTTGGCTGTTTTACAGGAACTGAACGATTTCCGGGATGAACAAAGCAATGTCAAGTAAAACGCACTTCAACTGGAGAAGTGAAGGTAGTACCGGCAAGACCTAGCTTGGTTCCAAATGTTGAGGATTTGGTCAGGGTGAAAATTGTGGACAAAAAAGAGTTTAGGCCATCCTACCTGTACCTGTCCTTGCTGTTTGAAGTACCAGAACTGTACTTCTTCCAACCCTTGTCGGTCGCAAAGACAAACAATTTGTCTCCATTGATCTGATCGAACCTCACTATGTGGCCGATTCTCAACAGTAAGCCACGTGGGCTCCTGGGTATCTACCTGCCTCCTCTCGCTACTGTTCAGGAAGTTCAGATGGAAGTTTTGATAACTGAAGAAGCATCCACTCTCGCACTAGGGAAACCAACCAACAACAACAAAGTTTATCTTCTACCTGTTGCAACTACAACAACTGTACAGTCAACTAGTACAGAAACACAAATTTCGATTTGGAAACCTAACAAGAATAAAGTCTACTTCAATGTACCACAGATCAAGTCATCTCTCAGTTCTACAAACATTGCCAAGCTGCCAAAAATGGATCGGACAGCCTTCAGCTATTTCATCAACTTTGATGACTTATCATCGGTTTTAACTGATCCAACTCCTCCAACACCACTGCCTCTCCCATTTAGGCTCAAAGTGCGTGTTTTCTTTCTTTGGCTGAAAAGGACACATTGTAGTTTCTCCTTGGTTACATCTTTGGATTACATTTGGGTTGCTTTTCCTGCTCCTCTGTATTGGTTTGGTAACTGTCTTTTTCCTGCTTTTAAATGGACACTATCTTCCAGAACGCTCTGCAGTACAACTGGTGATCTTGGTACTCAAACCACATGCATCATTACACCATGAACGACCTAGTGAACATTAAAGTGGTTACAGTTCCCAAGGGGATTGTATGGGATAAGGTATCGAATGATGTATATGGCCCCACTGAACTGCTACAAATTCCATATTTGTTCAAAGTTATTTTCAATGATGTCATTACCTCTAGTATTGTTTCTGATGATTCTGCATAAATCATGCATGAATTGCTAGAACTTCTAGAGCTTTCTACTGTGTTTTCCTCTGATGAATTGTATGATGGTACGTCTAATTATGATGACATGTTTTGTTTTCAACATTATGGTCATCATTTCCTGCCTAAAGCCAGTGTTCCGCATGTGGTTTGCATTTACACTCAATTGGAACATTTCCCTACACCACCACAGGGTACTTCAAAAACAATTGCACAGAAGTTTACTTATTTTTCTGGTTGTGACACATCTGACCCGGCCTCATATTATTATAGGCTTGTATCAACACCTGCAAAGAAAAATATGCTAAATGACACCAAGATGATATGTTCTGCATATTTTCTTTCCTAGCTGTCAGTACAGGGTTTTGACTTCTGGAGGGACACTATAGATGTAAAGTCATTTTGGGGAACGAGTGACTGGCAGTTTCAGGGAACTGAGGCTTTGTTTAGAGCATGCTTGATACCACAACAAATGATTTTCCTGAATAAACCTGTACAACAAACATCATGTCTTGGAATAGCCTAAATGAAAGACTTGAACACATTATGAATTCCTTCATTTGCACGATTTGACAATTGGAAAAAATTTACACATTACAGTGAAGATACATTAGATGCCAAGCTACGTAATGGTATGTGCAATTCATCTGACCCCAATTGGAAGGGATGGGTGGTTTGGCCACTGGACACTAATGGGTGTCAGGCTCGATTCTTAGGTAGCACCAAGGGTTTCAAGGCTAATAGATGAAGGAAGTGGCCCGTTTAGGGTCACCTGGGCACTAATGACCACCTCTCGGCCTTCCATACCAAATGAAGAGTCGGTCAAACAGTAGAGAATACAAACCAATAACTGTTTATTCATATACACTAAGAGCGGAGCCCGGTCTGCCCAGTCGCTAGGAGTGCTGCAGAGGGGACTGAAATCAACAAGCATAGAGATACATTATGTGCATTTCGTAACTGGGCTAAAACATGCCCACAGTGGAATTTTCCAGGCAGGTGCAGCTAAACAGTAAAAGACATAAAAATGGTTTCAGCGGTTCTATCATTTACAAAGTATCTCAATTCCAAGGTTGTCCATTCGGGCCCTACACTAGTGGGAGAGGGCCTCTATCTGGTGAGAAAGGTATGCACTAATAGGAACAGTGTACTCATTACAGGAACAAGTCTAACATGGCAGAAACGAAACTTATAGTGGAGCATTTCTCGGAATCAAACTAAACCAGTTTCGAACAGAATAAAATGGCGCCTGCAAAGAAAATGGTGCAGCGAATGCTAGCTATCATAGGGCAATACGCAAATATGAACATTTCTAGTCTAACAGACCCTCCTTTAGCATGAGCTAAAACATTTTCTAACAGCAACAAGGAAAACAGGAAACCATAAGCAATAATACAAATTCAGAACAATAAATCCTTATGAGCCCTCCATGTTTTCAGCATCAGGAAAGGAAACTGTGAGGAGGGAGGAAGTCTCGAAAATGCCCTCATCTATATTCATGAGCTCCTCTATTTCTCTCTGTGCCATAATTGCAGCATTGGTATCATGAATTGATATTTTCAGTTTAGGGGTGAGAATAGTGGTGCAATAGGAGCAATAGAAGGAGAGACACTGAATAAGAGCACAGCAAGACATCAATATCACAATCATGTAAATCACTCTTTCAAGAATTCAGCCCCAGCTACCAAAATTAGACCAACTCCAATTTCCACTTTCCATTCCCTTGACATTCTTCAGGATGTCCAGAATGTGCTTGGTAATATTCTTTTCCATATTCTTGATCCCTACTACACACTGGTCTCCCACTACCGCGCATACACCACCACTCTTAGCTAAAATGAAATCAACTGTGTATCTAGTCTGCTCTGAATATATTCGCATGCTTTCCAACTGAGTGGTGATGTCGCGTAAAGCTGCCACGGTAGTATTAGATAAAATTCGTAACTTGCACACAAAATATTCTCTAGCTTTCTCACCCCTTGCCATAGAGGTACCACCCAAAGTGAAAATAGAAGAAAGGATGTATACAAAAGTGATCCCATTACTATAAGTATTGACCTCTATATCGGTCACTCCTTCAGAGAATTCTTTGGTCAAAGTCCTTTTAACCCAGCGGACATTAGGCTTAGCATATTTACAGGGCATACCTAAGGGCAACACCATCCCAAGAGCTACATCGTCTGTACCATTATTGATGTTGGAATATGTACCGTTAGACAAAAGTAAAACCCCGGGTGTGTATAGATCGGCCCTTCATAATCTACTGCAGCATATCTAGTGTTCATTCCGAAAGTACTCGGATCTTTGTCATTCACTAAAGGGATCGTATTTTTGTACAACACTATTCCAGAACAATTGATACACAAAGAAGTTTCCGTGCTATTCACGATAGGGCAACAAGCAGGGTAATAACCAGCCTCCCGGGTGACTATCAATTCCTTGTAATGCCAGCCCACCAAAGTGACATTCTGTTTTTCCATATAAAAATTGTCGCAATATGTATTATTATCACAACCTGGATAACCCATTCCCAGTGGCTTTCTATAATATAAACAAGGTCCTGGATAGCCAAAACCAAAAACTCCCTTCACTTCTGTAAATTGCGGTGGACGAGTATATATATAATTTACAAGTGACAATGGATATGCAGTCCATAAACTAGTGACAGATTCAGTGGGGTAGCAAGCTGTCCCTTCTCCAAAGAATCTCTTGTGTGTGTCTAGAAATACATTACTCGGGGCTGTCCTTTTATTTCTTGTCGGGGAAATAACCTTACCTTTGTTACGTAAAGGCACATCCTGATCATTTTCCAAAACCCATGACACCCCAAACAATATTATTAGCAACAAAACCACAAGAGCACACATATTATTTTCTGTTGCGTGTCCACACAATATTATGCTGGGCCACAAGAATCACCAGCTGCTCTTCCTCAGCAACCTGTCTACCAAAGGGATACATAACGGATAATAAAAAATAATGGGGGGGCAAAATGCAAAGAAAATATACAAGTTCCAAGTGTCTGTCAGAGCCTCACTGGTACAGGCTCCTATTGTCCATCAATACGTTGGCGCTCTTGAGCACCGGCGGTGGAACTTGCTCTGGCCTAAGCTCTTTTAATGTATCCCACATCAATGAAGATGGTATACCTTCAAGGTATACTCCGGCCTTCCCTAACTAATGTTCAAACAACTAGAATAAAGTAAGCAAAAATCCTTCACTAATTTCAGCTAATTCCGTTGGTACTATAACTCGGTACAACCTGTCTTATGCAGTCCATCCCTAATCTCTTTTCTCCTTAGACTCAGTATCCCTCAGCCAAGGGCGCAAATTGTACCTGGTAGCCCCAGGCACCATATGATCAGCGAACAAAGGCTCTTGGATAGCTCGTATTTTCGAAGGAACAGCCACGTTCAACACATCCTCATTTTCTTTATCCGTTTGCGTCCACGTTAGCTGAACATCGCTGAAAGGGACAAACCTGGGCACCTGTTCGCACTCCGTGTCCCCAATTCCGTCTTTGACCCACTGGTCGTAAGGTAATGGCAAGGGAATCCTCCGACAGTGGGTCGCGTGGACCCAGTTCTTACGGCCAGCAACCTTCACAGAAGTACGTTTAACCAACAAAACCTGCTCAGGACCTTTCCAGCATGGCTCCAAACTTTTCTTCCTCTGGAAGGTGAGCAGCCAAACAAAGTCACTAGGCTGGATATCATGGCCGGGTCCCTCTGGTGTAGAAGGTAGGGACTCCTTCCTGTTGGTGAATAGATCGCAAACTTTTTGTTAACTGGCCAAGGTTACCGAGCAACACAGGGTACTCAAAATCAGAGAACCTACGAGAACGCGGGACGCCTCAGGCTTTTGCCAGGCGCCCACACACGACCTTGTCGTAAGGCGACAATCCTGTCCTAGAATGTGCTGTCATTCTTGGTGACAAAAGAGCTAATGGTAAAGCATCCGGCCACTTTAACCCTGTGGTCTCCTGTATTTTTGCCAATTTCAGTTTGAGAGTACCATTGTACTTCTCAACCAAATCCGCTGACTGTGGATGATTTTCAGCATGAAATTTTTGTTTTACATGGAGACCCTCACAAATCAATTGAATCACTTTCGCATTAAAATGACTTGCGTTGTCACTCCAGATAACTCGGGGCAAGCCGAAACGAGGAAAGAACTCCTTCAGGAGTACCTTTGCAGTCATAATGGCTGTATTATCTTTAGTGGGGTAAGCCTCGACCCATTTACTAAATGCACATACAACCACCAAAACATACTTAAGATTATTGCATCTCTCTAATTCAATATAGTCCATATGAAGGACTTCAAAAGGAAAAGTGGGTGGTGCAAAATTACCAGGTGTTGCCCGGGTACCCTCCCTGGATTATGCATCATGCAGACCATGCAATATTTCACTAAATGCGCAGCCGTCCTAGAGATATTGTCATTCTGCCACACAGGGGCTAACAGCTTACAAATGTCTTTTGCACTAATATGAGTTGGACCATGTGCCATAGTAACCACAGGAAGAACATATGCATCTGGCAACATCCATCTCTGCTTCCCTGATTTATCGATCCAACATCCTTCCTCATTCAACTGTGCTGTACTTTCCTGCCATTCCGCTAATTCTTCCATTGTGGCTTCACTTTGTATCTCCTTTACACTTTCAAGGGTATTCTCAAGCATGACAACTTCAGTGACCCACCTAGCTGGACCTGCTGCAAACATGAGTTTCATCTTTGTTTCGGCCGTTTCCATAGCTGTCTGATCTGCAAAAGCATTTTCTCTAATCACATCATCAGTAACCTTCCCGTGGGCACTACATTTAATTATGGCCAATTTCTTGGGGAGCGTTAAAGTGGACAAAAGCCTCAATATGAGGTCCCCATGCGGAATCTTGGTGCCATGAGAAGTAAGGAACCCTCTTTCAGCCCACAGTCTCAATCAATCAATCAATCAATCACAGAATTTGTAGAGCGCACTACTTACCCGCGAGGGTCTCAAGGCGCTGGGGGGAGGGAAGGGGGGGGATGCTGATACTGGTCGAACAGCCAGGTCTTGAGTAGCCTCCTGAAGGTCAGCAGGTCTTGGGTCTTTCGTAGGCTTAGTGGAAGGGTGTTCCAGGTCTTGGCGGCGAGGTGTGAGAAGGATCTGCCGCCGGTGGTTGTTCTTCGAATGCGGGGGACGGTGGCGAGGGAGAGGTCGGCGGAGCGGAGCTGGCGGTTGGGGACGTAGAAGAAGAGTCGTCTGTTGAGGTAGGCTGGGCCAGTTTTGTGGAGTGCCTTGTGTGCGTGGGTGAGGAGTTTGAAGGTGATCCTCCTGTCGACGGGGAGCCAGTGCAGGTTCCTCAAGTCGGGGGTGATGTGGCTGTGGCGTGGTACGTCGAGGATCAGTCGTGCGGAGGCGTTTTGTATGCGTTGCAGTCGCTTGATGAGCTTGGCCGGGGCTCCCGTGTAGAGGGCGTTCCCATAGTCTAGTCTGCTACTGACGAGGGCCTGGGTGACTGTTCTTCTTGTGTCTGTCGGGATCCACCTGTAGATCTTGCGAAGCATGCGGAGTGTGTTGAAGCAGGAGGAGGAGACTGCGTTGACTTGCTTGGTCATGGAGAGCGTTGAGTCGAGGATGACTCCCAGGTTGCGTGCGTGGTCGGTGGGTGTCGGGGCTGCTCCCAGCGTCGTAGGCCACCAGGAGTCGTCCCAGGCTGAGGGGTTGGAGCCGAGGATGAGGACCTCCGTTTTGTCCGTGTTCAGCTTTAGTCGGCTGATCTTCATCCAATCGGCGACGGCCTTCATTCCGTCATGGAGTTTGGCTTTGGCGGCGAGGGGGTCCTTGGTGAGGGAGAGGATCAGTTGAGTGTCGTCGGCGTAGGAGATAATGTTGAGGTCGTGTTGTCTGGCGATGCGTGCGAGCGGGGCCATGTAGATGTTGAACAGTGTTGGGCTGAGGGACGATCCCTGGGGTACGCCGCAGATGATCTCAGAGGCTTCGGATCGGAAAGGTGGGAGGCGGACTCTCTGGGTTCTGCCGTCGAGGAAGGAGGTGGTCCATTCCAGGGCCTTGTCTCGGATCCCTGCGTCGTGGAGGCGTGCGCGTAGAGTGCGGTGGCAGACAGTGTCGAAGGCGGCGGAGAGGTCCAGCAGGATGAGGGCTGCGGTCTCACCATTGTCCAGCAGGATCCTGATGTCGTCGGTGGCGGCGATGAAGGCAGTCTCAGTGCTGTGGTTGCTGCGGAACCCTGATTGGGATGGGTCCAGGATGCTGTTTTCTTCGAGGTATCGGGTTAGCTGTTTGTTGACGATCTTCTCGATGACCTTGGCTAGGAACAGAAGCAGAGAGATGGGCCGGAAGTTCTTGAGGTCTCTCGGGTCCGCCTTGGGTTTTTTGAGTAGGGCGTTGATCTCTGCGTGTTTCCAGCTCTCTGGGAAGGTCGCGGTCTCGAAGGAGAGGTTGATGATGTTGCACAGGTGGGGTGCGATGGAGCTGCTGGCTTTGTTGAAGATGTGGTGCGGGAAAGGGTCTGACGGGGAGCCGGAGTGTATTGTGCTCATGGTCTTGATGGTGTCCTCGATGTTCACGCTGGCCCAGGCTGGCAGGGGGTCGTGGTCGATGGTGTGTGGCGGGTCTGGTGTATCGATCTTAGTTGGGGTTGTCTGGGTGTTGAAGCTGTCGTGGATGTCGGCGATCTTGCGGTGTAAGAAGGTGGCGAGGGAATCGCACAGGGGTTGCGACGGCGGGATGTCGTTGGTGTTGGAGCTGGGATTGGAGAGTTCCTTCACGATGTTGAAAAGCTCCTTGCTGTTGTGTGCGTTGTTGTCGAGGCGGTCTTTGAAGGAGATTCTCTTGGCGGACCTGATGAGGTGGTGGTGGTTACGGATGGCGTCTTTGTGGGCTGTGTGGCTGTCCGGTGTCTTATCGCTGTGCCATTTCTTCTCTAGTTTCCGGCAGGTGCGCTTGGAAGCTAGGAGTTCCGAGGTGAACCAGCTGGCTCTTTTGGTGGTGTCGCTGTAGGTGAGCTTTTTAGCGGGGCGAGGGTGTTGGCGTAGTCGTCCATCCATCGTCTGAGGTTGCAGGCAGCGTCGTCGGTGTTGGATGGGTCGGAGGGAGGGCTGAGAGCGAGGGTTGCCCGGAGTTGGTCTTCGGTGACTTTGCTCCAGCAGCGGCGTGGGATCTGTTGGGTGCGGTGGTGTGTGGTGGGTTTCTGGAAGGTGAAATGGATGCAGCGGTGGTCGGTCCAGAGGAGTTCCGTGGTGTGGCTGAAGGAGACGTGGGAGCTTGAGGAGAAGATGGGGTCAAGCGTGTGGCCGGCGGAGTGGGTCGGTGTTGTGACGAGCTGGCTCAGGCCGAGGTTGGCGAGGCTGTCGATCAGGGTGGTGGAGTTGCTGTCGTTGTTGTTCTCCAGGTGAAAGTTCAGGTCTCCGAGGAGGATGTAGTCGGTAGAGGTCAGGGCGTGCGTGCTGATGAAGTCGGCGATGGAGTCGCTGAACTGGGGTCGGGGCCCAGGGGGTCTGTAGACAAGGGTGCCTCTAAGGGTGGTGTTGGGGTCCGTGTGGATCTGGAAGTGCATGTGTTCGGCGGTGCTGGGAGTGTCGTCGGTGCTGGTCAAGACCCTGATGGTGTTCTTGTGGACGATGGCGATTCCTCCTCCTACTGCGTTGACGCGGTCTCTGCGGGTGATCTTATAGCCGTCTGGGATGGCTATGGCGATGTCGGGGGCGGAGGAGTCGTTCATCCAGGTCTCTGTCAGGAAGGCGACGTCTGGTGATGATGTGTCGAGCAGGTCCCAGAGCTCGACGGCGTGTTTGCGTGCGGAGCGGGTGTTCAGTAGGATGCACCGGAGGTGGTTGAGGTCCTTCTTGGCGGGCGCCTCGGTGGCTCTGAGGCTGGTGTAGCTGCAGTTCCGGCAGCTGAAAGGACCATGGGTGCGTTTCGGGGCGGCCTTGAAGCAGTTGTGCGTCCGTCCGGGGTTGAGGGCGTGGAGTGTGGTGGCATCGTATCGGCGTCGGTCCTCGAGGCTGGAGCGGGGGGCGCGCGGTCCAGGGGTTCTGGCGCTGGGCGCGGTCCAGTCGCGGACGGGCGCAGACGGGCTTGCCTTAGGCGCGCCTTTGGCGCGCCAGCGGCCGCCATATGTGGGGAGGTGGGAGGGAGGAGCAGCTGGGAGGCAGGGGCAGCGAATGGTCAGTCAAGGGGGCGGGGCCGCAGGGGACGCAGCGGCGGGAATGGAGAGAGGCAGCGGGGGCACAGAAGGAAAAATGGGGAGGAAACAAACAGAGAAATACGGGCACAGTACAATGGGGCAGCGAGGGGCACAGAAGGAAAAAAGGAGAGAAAGCAAACAGAGAAATACGGTCACAGTACAATGGGGCAGCGAGGGGCACAGAAGGAAAAAAAGGAGAGAAAGCAAACAGAGAAATACGGGCACAGTACAATGGGGCAGCGAGGGGCACAGAAGGAAAAAAGGAGAGAAAGCAAACAGAGAAATACGGGCACAGTACAATGGGGCAGCGAGGGGCACAGAAGGAAAAATGGGGAGAAAGCAAACAGAGAAATACGGGCACAGTACAATGGGGCAGCGAGGGGCACAGAAGGAAAAAAGGAGAGAAAGCAAACAGAGAAATACGGTCACAGTACAATGGGGCAGCGAGGGGCACAGAAGGAAAAAAAGGAGAGAAAGCAAACAGAGAAATACGGGCACAGTACAATGGGGCAGCGAGGGGCACAGAAGGAAAAAAGGAGAGAAAGCAAACAGAGAAATACGGGCACAGTACAATGGGGCAGCGAGGGGCACAGAAGGAAAAATGGGGAGAAAGCAAACAGAGAAATACGGTCACAATACAATGGGGCAGCGAGTGGCACAGAAGGAAAAAAAGGAGAGAAAGCAAACAGAGAAATACGGGCACAGTACAATGGGGCAGCGAGGGGCACAGAAGGAAAAAAGGAGAGAAAGCAAACAGAGAAATACGGGCACAGTACAATGGGGCAGCGAGGGGCACCGAAGGAAAAATGGGGAGAAAGCAAACAGAGAAATACGGGCACAGTACAATGGGGCAGCGAGGGGCACAGAAGGAAAAAAGGAGAGAAAGCAAACAGAGAAATACGGGCACAGTACAATGGGGCAGCGAGGGGCACAGAAGGAAAAAAGGAGAGAAAGCAAACAGAGAAATACGGTCACAGTACAATGGGGCAGCGAGGGGCACAGAAGGAAAAAAAGGAGAGAAAGCAAACAGAGAAATACGGGCACAGTACAATGGGGCAGCGAGGGGCACAGAAGGAAAAAAGGAGAGAAAGCAAACAGAGAAATACGGGCACAGTACAATGGGGCAGCGAGGGGCACAGAAGGAAAAATGGAGAGACAGAAAGCAAGAAATACGGGCACCGAGGCCACAAGCCTAGGGGCGAGCTTACCAGCAGCAGCAGCGGGCGGACAACACAGGCGGAGCTGTGTGGTGAGGGAGCGACCTACCTGGCAAGGTCAAGGGTCGCTCTCCTCACCGCGCAGCGGCAGCCATATATGGGGAGGTGGGAGGGAGGAGCAGCTGGGAGGCGGGAGGCAGGGGCAGCGAATGGTCAGTCAAGGGGCGGGGCCGCAGGGACGCAGCGGCGGGAATGGAGAGAGGCAGCGGGGGCACAGAAGGAAAAATGGGGAGGAAACAAACAGAGAAATACGGGCACAGTACAATGGGGCAGCGAGGGGCACAGAAGGAAAAAAGGAGAGAAAGCAAACAGAGAAATACGGTCACAGTACAATGGGGCAGCGAGGGGCACAGAAGGAAAAAAAGGAGAGAAAGCAAACAGAGAAATACGGGCACAGTACAATGGGGCAGCGAGGGGCACAGAAGGAAAAAAGGAGAGAAAGCAAACAGAGAAATACGGGCACAGTACAATGGGGCAGCGAGGGGCACAGAAGGAAAAATGGGGAGAAAGCAAACAGAGAAATACGGGCACAGTACAATGGGGCAGCGAGGGGCACAGAAGGAAAAAAGGAGAGAAAGCAAACAGAGAAATACGGTCACAGTACAATGGGGCAGCGAGGGGCACAGAAGGAAAAAAAGGAGAGAAAGCAAACAGAGAAATACGGGCACAGTACAATGGGGCAGCGAGGGGCACAGAAGGAAAAAAGGAGAGAAAGCAAACAGAGAAATACGGGCACAGTACAATGGGGCAGCGAGGGGCACAGAAGGAAAAATGGGGAGAAAGCAAACAGAGAAATACGGTCACAGTACAATGGGGCAGCGAGGGGCACAGAAGGAAAAAAAGGAGAGAAAGCAAACAGAGAAATACGGGCACAGTACAATGGGGCAGCGAGGGGCACAGAAGGAAAAAAGGAGAGAAAGCAAACAGAGAAATACGGGCACAGTACAATGGGGCAGCGAGGGGCACAGAAGGAAAAATGGGGAGAAAGCAAACAGAGAAATACGGGCACAGTACAATGGGGCAGCGAGGGGCACAGAAGGAAAAAAGGAGAGAAAGCAAACAGAGAAATACGGGCACAGTACAATGGGGCAGCGAGGGGCACAGAAGGAAAAAAGGAGAGAAAGCAAACAGAGAAATACGGTCACAGTACAATGGGGCAGCGAGGGGCACAGAAGGAAAAAAAGGAGAGAAAGCAAACAGAGAAATACGGGCACAGTACAATGGGGCAGCGAGGGCCACAGAAGGAAAAAAGGAGAGAAAGCAAACAGAGAAATACGGGCACAGTACAATGGGGCAGCGAGGGGCACACAAGGAAAAATGGAGAGACAGAAAGCAAGAAATACGGGCACCGAGGCCACAAGCGGAGGGGCGAGCTTACCAGCAGCAGCAGCGGGCGGACAACACAGGCGGAGCTGTGTTGTGGGGGAGCGACATACCTGGCAAGGTCAAGGGTCGCTCCCTTGAGGTCAAGGGTCGCTCCCAAAATTATGCGCGACCCCGAAGGCATTCTGGCTGTCAGTATAAATGTTGACAACCAGCCCTTCACTCAATTCGCAAGCTCGAATAAGAGCAGCAAGCTCAGCAGCTTATGCCGACTGATAGGGGACCGGTGATGTCTCTACCACCGTATGCAATGTAGTGACAGCATAAGCTGCCATCGTGGTGCCATCTGGTAACTTAAAACAAGAGCCATTGACATATAGTTCTCCTTGGGCGTCAGATAAGGGAACATCAGTTAGGTCTACCCGTCCCTTTGTCTCTTCTTCCGTCCGGAAGATACAATCATGTTTATCAACTGCATCGTTCTCAGAAGGGAGGGGTATTAACATGGCTGGATTCAGAGTAGCACATCTTTTAATCGTAATATGCTTAGCAAAGAGTGTCAATTCATAACCGGTGAGACGTGCACTGGTGAGGTGCTGTGTCTTTTTCTTATTCAAAAGTGTATCCACAGCATGGGGTACCATGACTGTGAGGTCAGTATCAAGCATGAGTCCAGCCGATTGTCTTATTGAAGTGGCCACAGCCGCGACCACTCTCAGACAACTCGGGAGTGCCCTTGCGATGGGATCAAGCTCAGCAAAGAAATAAGCACACAGCCTCTGCTTATCCACAAACTTTTGTGTTAGGACAGAAAGCGTTCAGCCAGCCATCTCGTGGACATAGAGCACAAACGATTTGCCATAGTTAGGTGTGCCAAGCACTGGAGCCGAACAAAGCGCAGTTTTCAATTGCTCAAAAGACTGCTGCCATTCGGACGTCCAAGGCAAAGGCTCATGCACTCCTTTCGTTGTTAATGCAAGCAAAGGTTTAATTAGTAATGAATAGTTAGGTATCCATTGACGACAGTAGAAAGTGATACCTATAAAAGCGCGCACATCTTTTTGAGTTTGTGGAACGGGCATTTTAACAATGGTACTGATGCGCTCAGCGGTCAACCTACTACCCTCCTTCGACAGTAGGTGACCTAAATAGGTGACCTCCTGTCGACAATACTGAAATTTAGAAAGGGAAACCTTATGTCCATGATGGGACAAATGCAACAACAATTTGACTGTACTATCTTTGCAACCCTGTTCCGTATCAGAAGCAATAAGGAGGTCATCAACATACTGCACTAATACATTACCTGGAGGAAGCGTTAAGGAATCCAACTGACCTTTTAATGCTTGACTATAAATACTAGGGCTCGCTGTATAGCCCTGAGGAGCGCAACAGAATCTAAAACTCCTACCAGCCAGTGTGAACCCAAATAAATATCTACTGTCTGGATGGATAGGAATTCTAAAAAAAGCATTTTTCAAATTAATAACAGAAAAGAATTTAGCAGTAGAAGGAATCATCGTCAAAAGCGTAGTAATATCAGGAACCACAGGGAACTGTGGAATCACTATCTTATTAACCTCATGCAGATCAATCACAAAACAATAAACATTATCATCGTCTTCAGAGGAGCCTGAGGGTGTCCTTTTAAGAATCGGAAGAATAGGACTATTACAAATATTGGCAGACATTTCTTCAACTACTCCCTTTTATATCAAATCCTGAATAATCGGAAGAAGAGCCCGTTCTCCTGCCTGCTGTATCTTATACTGAGACATGCAAGACAATACAGCATTCTCTTTAACTTGTATAGAAACTGGTGGTATATACAACAGCCCTACATTTGTGTCACCTGTAGCCAATAGAGTCGGTGGGACATCAGCAAATTCAGCTGGGAGGGGTGCATCCTGAGACAAACACTGTTCAGTACTCCCACCCAGACCCATAGTAATATAGGCACATGCAGGAGAGCAATAGATAGTAGAATGCAACATCTTCAACAAATCCAAACCCATCAAATTCTCACCACAGTTGGATGTCAATGAAAAAAAAAGATTCCACAGTGAAAGGACCAACAGTCAATGCAAGGGGGTGTGAAATGGGGTTTACAACCAGTACACCTGAAAAACCCACCGAAACATTATTGTGGCCAGACAGAGCCGCCCCAGGGACCATATGTCGAGAAACAGAACTCTTGGACGCACCTGTGTCTACCAAAAATTCCTTAGTCGAGCCTTGCAAATCCGCTGTGACATAAGGACCACGCTGATCTACAGGTATCTGAACTTTTCCCTCTCCCTGTCCCTGGCTGTCCTAGCTATAAGACATACCTGTCACCTCATCCATATCTTAATCATCATGATAATACTGTCCATCACGAGGGCCATCAAAGTAATTATCAGAGCGACCCTGTGAAAATGTAGCATTCTGAGCTCTCTCAGTCCCATGACCTCTCCCACCAGAACCTCGCCCTCTAGGAGCTGCAACTTTCTGTAAAAGCACAGGGCACTGGTCACGCCAATGACCTTCCTCCTTACAATACGCACACTGATTTGGCCCTAAAGGTGTCGTTGAAGGCTGCCTACTGGTACGTGGAAGCTGTCTGGAAGGACCACCCCGTCCCCTACTATTTCCCCTAAACGCTTGCTGCAACAACACCTTCATTTTTAAATCCTTGTGTTTCTTATCAGTCCTATCCTTTTTCTCCTGATCTCGGTGTTCATAATACTGGGCCAAATTCGAAATAACAGAGGGAGAAGACGTGGACCAAGTACTCTCAGACGCCTGTAAACGAGTCGTAATTTCAGGAAGAAGGTTAGAAACAAACCTGTCAACAAACAATCAAACTCCTCCCTCAAAAGACATATCCAGCCCACTATAGTCCAAAAACGTATCTTCAAACCGGGTAAGTAAATCAGACACACTCTCATCCTTCTTCTGTTGACAAGCTGTCAATTTGTCCCAGCTTACCTTCTTAGGTGGAATAAGTGAATGCATGTACGTAATAACACGACCTGGCAAAGCGAGTATCAAGGCTCGGGGTTTATCACCTGGATTCCGTTACTGATCCCATCCTTTAATCACATCCCATGTACCACCCAACTCCGCGACATGGTCTTGAGTATGAACCTGTCTCCAAACATCAACCGGAATGAAAAGACCAAAAAACATTTCAATATCAGCAAGAGTCATTACAGTAGAAGAGGCAGCCTCTGTTAATTCTTTATAATAAGCTGTAGGATTTTTCCGAGGGTCAAGCAAATGATTCTTAAGGGCTAAAACCTCACTCCTTTTCCACGGAGTATAGACCCATTGCTCCTGGAAACGGGCCGCTACAGCTGGTCTAGTGACATTACCATGCGGATCCGTTAACTCAGGTATTTCTGGGTGATATATGGGATGGACCTCCCGCATCGGAAACTGAGTTATCTGAGTAGGGTTCCTCTCATGTAGTCTACCCCTGTAGGCAACTAGAGTTGTAACATTCCCAAATACTTGGCCTGGCTCCAAATCATTAGCATATACACGATCTCTAATATCAAATAAAATTTGAGGCGCTTCTGTCCCAATGTGTGTTTGCCAAAGGCTAATCAATGTAGCAGACATATGCTTAAGGGCATGTTGCTGTATTAAGGGTTCAAAATCTCGCGTAACTTCCCAAACATCCTCAACACCATAAATCGCATTACGAGCCCACCGCGCAGCCTGGTCAGCTATTACTTGTTTCTCTTCAACCCCTACCCCAGATCGCACTAACGGGCCTATTCGCTCCTTGAATTTCGTCCAATCTCTATCCTCAAACCCATGTACTGGCGTCTCAGCCTTCAAAGGCGTTGGAGGATGAAAGACCATAGAGGGAGAAGCAACAGAGGTAACAGGCACAATTGTTGTTAACACTTGCACCGGAGGAGAAAGAACGGAAGATACAGGAGTTGAAACAGTAGATGTGCTAGGGGTCAAAGTTGTCAAAGATTGCGAGGACAAAGAAGGAGCGAAAGGTGCCGTAGCCAAAGCCGTCGAAACAACAGCCCTAGATACGGGAATAGCAGAGGCGGACAAAACAGGCTGCTGTGACTGTAAGGGAACGGTGGGATATATCCTCTGCGGGGCATAGGGAGGCGGGAGTTGAGTATCTAACATCTCCTCCACAAAAGTATCGTCTTCTTCTTTAGCCAAATAAGACTTATCAATATGCAACCGAAATCTCCTATCTTCACATTCAATTCCAGACTCTTGTTTTTCTGTATCATATACCACAGCTTTCTGTGTCAATGTTTGCATTTTCCCCTTCCATGCATCTCTTTCCATCTTTAACCGTCTCCATCTAGCCTCCTTTTTCCAAGTTCTGAGGGAGTCAAACATGGACTTTCTACTTCTTTTCTTAAATAATTGCTCCTGTAAAAACCCAATTTTCTGTTCATCAAAAGTACCCGTCAACGGCCTCTGCAACTCGGCATTGTCCCTCGTGTATTTGTGCCATAATGTACTAAGTATAATAGGGCCAAGACCATGCTTCACATACATATCAAAATTAGGGCTGCCTTCAGGAGGCACCGGCTGAGCTTCTTCTTCCAATCGAGTATCTGCAGAACAACAACGACAACACAAATTCCAAATTTTACTGAAACCAGGCATTTTGAAAGGAAAACAAATTCATTATTTTTACCTGGCAAAGTAGTTGCAAGTACTTTTATTAAAACAGTTCTCAGACCGTACCAAACTCAAAACACAATGGTACCATATCCACAAAGAACCAAAACAAACTCACCTGACATCAGTAGTACAAACAAACCAGTTCTCCACTGCCGACTCTTCAGACCAAATGGTCAGATCCAAGGGTTTTGCCATTCAGGACTCCAGTCGGGATGACCACTGGGCGAGGCACCGTCCGGCAGGACAGAAGGGGCAGCTGCAAGCAAATATTACTCTTCGTGCAGGGATCCCTGAGCCGTCAGTCCGACCCGACGATGTCCTCGGCCTCCCTGCAGTCTGCGGAAAGGGGATGGCTCAATCACCCGAAGGAGTCCCTGTTCGGGCGCCAACTGAAGGAAGTGACCCGTTTAGGTTCACCAGGGTCAATAATGACCACCTCTCAGCCTTCCATACCAAATGAAGAGTCGGTCAAACAGTAGAGAATACAAACCAATAACTGTTTATTTGTATACACTAAGAGCGGAGCCCGGTCTGCCCAATCGCTAGGAGTGCTGCTGAGGGGACTGAAATCAACAAGCATAGAGATACATTATGTACATTTCGTAACTGGGCTAAAACACGCCCACAGTGGAAATTTCCAGGCAGTTGCAGCTAAACAGTAAAAGACAAAAAAACGGTTTCAGCGGTTCTATCATTTACAAAGTATCTCAATTCCAAGGTCGTCCATTCGGGCCCGTCACCAGACTAGTGGGAGAGGGCCTCTATCTGGTGAGAAAGGTATGCACTAATAGGAACAGTGTACTCATTACGGGAACAAGTCTAACATGGCAGAAACAAAACTTACAGTGGAGCATTTCTCGGAATCAAACTAAACCAGTTTCGAATAGCCTAAAATGGCACCTGCAAAGAATATGGCACAGTGAATGTTAACTTACATAGGACAATGCGCAATCGTGAACATTTCTTATCTAACATAGACTTGACATGCGTTATGTACAATCTGAACATTCGGGGTGGTGATAACTTAAAATGCTGGAAAATTGTGTCTTGATTGGCTAAAAACCTCAGCACTGTCTCAGGTGAAACGACACTTGTCCCTTTTGTCTAATGACCTGGATCTCAGAGACTTTTTAATGGGTCCCCAGAAGCGACGTCAAAAACCATTCTTGTATGCAATATACAATGAAATATGGAATGTCTCTCAGCAGGATGCGGCTGAAAAGCTGGACAAAATTGACATGGTTAATTTAGAAAAGGCTTTGGCAGTGGTGGACAATGGTATGACCATTTTATCCTTTAGAATATACTCTTTGGGCAACATAGTGTCTTCTGCAATAGACATTATACAGCAGGACATGTACAGCATGGGCAATCACAACTTAGGTAGGGGTGGGCGGTACACTCTGCTCCGCCAGCTAAGTTTATGGTGTTTTGTCACTCCACACACCGTTTAGAGTATGAAGTTTTTGTAAAAAGTAGCTCCGCCATGTGGCAGATTGGAATGTAAAGCCCACCCAAAGTTTAATATGGAGTCCTTCTAGATCTCTGACGCAGGTTGCTTGCCTGCTGTAGCCCCTCTCCTCTCTTTGGTGTGAGGCGAGTGCAGCACTCTATCTTCAGCTCCGTCTCGACTGCACCGCCCTTCCCATCATGCTGCATGTGGTTGTACTTGGAGATGAGGGACAGAGAGACATCAAAAACTGAGAGTGGAACAAGAGCCCTGGACATGGCCTCATGAGGAACCACCTGCAGCTGATCCCTTTACCGTAAGCCGTGGTCTTCACTAAACTTCTACAATGACTGCTGTGGAGGGAGTCTTTAGTAATTGTTTATGTGGCGTAACTACAGCTCAGCTCTGATATGGGGGTGGGACCGACTGCAGTCCAGCATGAGTATCGTATTATAATATGCTCATTGGGCCTCATTAGGATTACAGGCGCCCACTCCTGAACACGAACCGCGCAAAGCCCCACCGTGTGTAATAAAGCCATTATTTGACAAGGGGCATCTGCCCAGCCCTCTTGCTGGGCCATTAATTGCTTCCCCTTGTTATTTTAATTGGAGCAGCCCCGGCAGGCTTATCTAGCTTCAATAATGTAACTACCATTGCCTCCCTGAGTGTAGAGGGAGTTTCTCTCTGTCAAAAACCTCTAACAGAATTGCTAGGATATGCCTCCTGGCACGAGGCAGCTAGGTACATAGATTATTGCATTTTTTATTTCTTCTATTTAAAGTGGTGCCATCTAGAATTCACTGTCTGAATACCCAAGACAGATCCCAGTCAGCTTGTTGAGTTAATCTCCTATTTCAGGAACTGGTCTTGTTAATTGACATGAAGATGAAGGCCCATGTTCTGGACACAGAGTTGCATGGTGGCACTGTACAGATAGCAGGGTTGGAACTCTGCCTGCTTCAGTTACTTTGCGGAATTTCGCCCAACCCTAAACTTAGGTCTATTATGCTATTGAGCTGAACTCTTCAAACATTACGCTACGGCCACGTGCCATGGTGACATATTAACACCACTAGTCCGTTTTCAGCATAGCAACTAAAGGGACAGCATATTCTCATGGCACAAACGGTGCTAAGTTCGCCATGTTACACATAGAAAAACTAGAGAAAATACCTTTCACCATTGCGGAAACGCCATCCGCAGATTGGATAATCCATGGGTATACTACTTTGCCAATTTCAACATTCCACTTCCAATGTCTGCAACCCCACCAAGTAGGCAGATCTGAAGCGTGAGGGGAGGTGTACGTAAACAAGTATTGGGAACTACCGTTCAAGTATAGATGCAGAAATGAGGAAGCTGAAGTCTTTCTCAGTGGTTCCAACTGTGAGAACACTTTAAGAGGGTCCTTAGTCTGCAAAGACATTTCACTTCATGGGGCTTGTAATGCGCCTGTGGTGAAACCCGTCTTGTTGCCATAAAAGTTCCTCAGTGGCTGTGATTTGTCCGGCTTTCAGATTGCTCTCTAATGGGAGCTATTTTAAGCTTTACTGTCAAAGGCTGTTGTGGGATGAAACTTGGCATCGCCTATCTGGTGACAGTAAATTTCATAGTTACTTGTTAAACTCAAATTCTGTTTCCACCTGCCCGCACAGATGGGGATGCAACGTTGTGGCCTTCGATAGGCAATTCCAATATACGCTCTGAAGCTCTGAGCAAACTGAAAGCCATGCTGTTTCAAAAAGATGTGGCCTTAACATCCGCTAAAGAGGCGTTTGATCTCCAGGTTGCAACGTACTCTTCAGAGATACAGGAGGTACTTCATAATAATTTCCTACTGCACTTTGGGGAGCTGGTCCACCGTATTTTCAACATGTCTGATACGAAGGGAATAGTGCACTTTTTTAAGTCTATAGGCTCTGGTACTACCTTCCAGACAGTTTTCGGGGTCATTCCATCTTTCATACACTCCGTGCTCTGAAGCATTTATGGAGGTCTTCCTCTTGTCTTGCTCCTAATTGTTGGGACTGTGATCTTATTTTTTCTGCTCTGCAATGGATGTCCCAGTTCAAAACAAAGTGGGACGAGCCCTGCCATGTGTGCTGGCATGCCGTGAGCGTATGGTACATTGCTTCGGCACACATCTGCTTCAGGAACTGAATGAGCATTGGTTCTTGTCCTTTTGGCCTGTCTGGCTGCACTGTGTGCAACCTGTATTCCACTGTCTGCTGTGAACTTTCAAATGTGCCCTGGATTTATGCCTCGGATCGCAATTGGTTGAGCCGTCGAACATACATGTACTGGTAGACCCTTTAAAGGCTCATTTTTATAGTTGTCCCCACCTTAATCCAATGCTGCTGAATGCATTTTTTGAACCATCCTGGGATGCTTCAGCTCCTAGTGAAATGGATCTTGGCTTTGCGGACCATCTACAGGCTGTGGTCACTCCCTCAGCGACTGCTGTGGGGACTGAATGGGAACACGTATGCTCCATAAACTTGATTAGAGGTGCACCTCGGGGAACATCGTCTGTGGTTGCTGGAACCCAAAAATGTTTTGTACACCACTCGGAACACATAAACAACTGGCTATTTCATATGGTGGAGATCATTTAATTTGGCCTGAGTTCTAACTCCCCAAGTGGTGCCACCCAGGTCCTCGACTCTTGGCTCGTGTTAGAGTGTACTCTTCCTGTCTAAACTACAAAATCTGAAGCTTAGAATATTTTTGCCAACTCCTCCTCCCAAAAACATAAGGGGGAACTGGACCACAGTTGAGCTTAAGCCTTCAGATCACCGGTTGGATTCAACTTGCTGGTTTGCCCAGCTGATGGCGATATGACCTCCAGAAAAGTTTCTAAGTTCGATGGTAGTGGGTTTCAGCAGGACTGGCACCATGTAGCAACCTGTCAGTGTAGTGGCCTTCCCAGGCACTGACTTCACCTGCATGGAGCTTCCCTGCTCCTCAGCAACCTTCCACTGGATCCAGGTGGCAGCCTGTACTGCCAACGACTGATCAATGACCACTTTTCTCATCAAACATTTCAATGCCCGAAGATAAACTTCCAACGGGACCAACCAAGTCCCTGTGTCTGATCTGTGCTCCATCGTGGCCAGCCTTAAGGTTTGACTTCGACACATTCTAGCACACCAGGTAATAGCAGTTGGTGCTGTGTGCTTTTTGGTGCCATTTTCAATTCAAACTTTAAAAATTCATATCTCCGGTCCTTCTTATTGTAGGCCACAACAGAGCTACAGCTTATAATTATTTTTATTGGTTCCTGATTATGCATTCATTTATACAATAAATCTAAAGAAAGAAGAATTGGTATTTTTTTGTACTATCGTGATTCAGAACACATTTTGCGAAATGTGTTCTTTCTTGCACACTGAATTACATTTGGTACCCACAATTGAAGAGATATTCAATTGCTAACAAAAACTGTTCTACCATTCTGTGTTTCCACACTTTTCCAAATAAAAACAGTACCCCACACATATAGTGGGGCTTATCGCCTACAACGGGAATAGCCCCAAAATGCAATGTGGAGTAAATATGTTACTTCTTGAAAAATTATTCGTTTTTGGAGATGTGAGGAGCTGTGGTACTTGGACACTGGCTCAGCCGCCACCAAGGGACACTCACCAAGTCCAGACATTTCCAAAAGCTAGACACTTAGGGGATTCATGGGTAGTGTGTCTAACATGCAGGTGCATGCATGCATTTATATGCATATGTTTTTCTGCTCAGAATACTTTCCAGACTTCAAAATTCCTACTAACCAATATTCCCACACTCCACTCACTAAAATGGTACACCACTTGTGTAGCTGGGCCAATCATACCAGAGAGAAACCAGTCAAAACATGGTCTGTGTGAAGTCAATGTAGCGTTGATCTACTTTTCATATAGTTTGGTCAGTTCCTATCACATGCTTTAGGCCCACCCAGATATGTGAGATACCATTTGTCTTGCGAAACAGATAAGAATGAAAGATGGTAAAATGTTGCCATTGGCTGGAAGTACCTATAATTTTTGCCGACATTAATGAGGAAAAACTTGCATTTTTGACCCATACTTTGATATTTGCAGGGCTTCTTATAAGAGAACTAACTTGGGTCCGTGCAAGCCTCACCATCCATGATTCCCCTGGGTCTCAATTTGCAGAGATACACAGGATTAGTAGAGTTTCCCAGGTGCCAGCCAACACCAGGGCCAAACGTTGCATTCACCCACCATGGAAAGAGCTGGTGTTTTTAAGCACATTTTTGACATTTGCAGGGCATTCATGGTAAGCCAGCATGCTAGGATACATGCAAGCCACATAATCCTGGATTCCCTTCAGTCTCTCGGCTATAGATGTGCCAGGATTGGTAGACTTCCCTAGATAGCAGTTGACAAGAAGCCCCAAAGACTGTAGATAATCCCATTGGCAAGTGAGAGGAAACAGGAATTTGTTTAGGCATATTTTTTACATATGTCCCTAAAAACCCCCATTTTGCTACCCCGGTCAACAATAAAACTATCTAGGGTTCAGCAGTTTTGGTGGATGGTCAATCTCCCCACTCCAGCCCTTTTTTCTTATATTTTTACATTTTATCCTGGTTGTCTAGTGGGATATAGGCACTCCCTGGGAGCAGATTGGCAGTAAACTTGCAATTTGCCCCCACCCACTTGGAGGGCAGAGTGATTACGGAGCTGTGGTGGGGTGGGCGGTGGAGTGCCAGGACAGGCCAGCTCCAACCTGAAACTTAATTAAAGAAATAAATTGAATCAATGTTGGTCTAGTAAGCCTTATAGTCCCTTGGGTGGATTGGAGTAAATCTTTATTTTGCTATCTGGGGAGGCAGAAGTACTGTCATGGGACCATGGTTCAGTGAGTTGTCCAGTGCCAGGAGAGCACAGCCCCCAAACTACCTAGCCCAACATAATAAAAAGCATATTAGAAAAAAGTAATCCGGTAATTCCTGGTGTCTAGTGGTGCTTTCAAGCTTCACTTCTAGACTGAATGCCACTGGCTATTGACTGAACATCATGGAAGAACAGTTGCACACTCCTGACTTGGGTAAGACGTATGAAATCTTCAATTCAAAATCACAGATCTCAAGAACAGACACATGAGGGAATATATATGTATTTTTGGGGTCTCTGAAAATAAGAAGGTATAGATATGATGGTTTTCCTGGAGCACCTTCTGCATGATGCCATTGGTCTCTCTTTCAACCCTACCCTGGAAATCCAAAGAGGTCAATGGTATGAGGGAGAACAAATAAAGGTGACAAATAAGGCCTATCATCACGTCTGTTGCAGTTTCAGCATGCAAGACATTTTGTGCCTGTGGCCAAGAGGAATAGTCTTTTTCCTTTTTCAGTTAACAAGATCCACATTTCTGCAAAGTATTCACTGAAGAGGAATGTCAGGAGGTGTTCATTTCAAGCTCTGAGCCTCACACTGAGGAACTGGGATATATGATTTTGTCTACTAGAGCCAGTGGTAATGTATATCTAGATCGATGGCCACTCCAAAAAATGTCAAGATACGGATGACAAATTCCTGGAGTTTTCAATGGAAATGACATAGAGCTCTCTGTCACATCCTCAAGTTAATCCTGTGAGAACCCGGTGTCCATTAATAATGGCCCAGCCCGAAATGTCTGCTAAGTAATATCAACCTGTCATGAGATGAAAACCTGAACTTGATCACCCTTCAACAGAGTTGTTGTTGAGAGTCTGAGATAAGTCCAGGTTGCCTTTGAATCCTCTGGTACTGGAATAATGCAATGGACTTTATGCTTCTCTGCCTTTCTGATCCTGTTCACAATCCTTTCTGAGATATGTGCTACCTAGGATATCACACTCTATGAACCATACAATGTCTGCTGTGCTCTGGACTCAACCTACATGAACACATTCAAGGGGGAATTGAGCGCATAGTGGTATATCTGCAATGGGCATGCTGTACTGTTCATCTAATATATATACACAATTGGGTTCTATAGCAAAACAAGACATAACCACCACCTAATGCATGCTTCCTTCACTTACTTGCCATGCATCATATGGAGTTTTCCAGTTCCTTGTTTCACTGTGTCATCACTAGAGACTACCTTCTGCCAGTTCCATATATGGCATCTAGGTTGTTATTCCCCCTCATGATTACAGAAACCCCTGAATTTTAGGGATGTAGGGCTGACAAGCCTTAACAAAGCCTGACTATTAAAGTTCTCCCTAGAGTCTTCAGGAAAGGAGCTTGCATTTCTACCTGTTGTAGCCTCATTCCTTTTCCACTTCACCTCCCCACTCCCCACCTCCATTCTTACCATGCACTCATGCAAGCCCTGATCAATGATACTTCTCAGCCTGTAAACATAATATTGGTTAAATGTAATTGTTAAATGCCAATGGGCTGTCGAGCTGAGTGAAGCAAAAAAACAAAACACTTAAATATGTGGCTAGCAAATTAGCACACATGGTCCAGTTACAAGAAACCTGTCTTTCTGTGAAAGAATCTGAGGAAACCTAAGAAAAAATGGTTTATATTCCTCAGCCCCTTGCCTCTGGATGATGACCCGCATCAAGCCACAGCTTCTGAATGAGTGGGGTTGACATCCTCTTTCACAAAGTTTTTCCTTTCCAATTACTAAAATCATGGTTGTTCCCAGAAGGGAGGTTCTTATTCGAAAAGTTAAATTGCAGAACTCTTCCTTTGTGGTAGGCTCAACATATGCCTCCCATGGGTATACGTACATCTGAAATTATTGTTTCATTAAAAAGGTTCATAGTGGAGGTTTGCAACTCTAGGATTATCTTTGGGGGAGTTGAAGTCTAGCCATTGATGTTGCCATTATATTTCTGGAAAACCTTTCTTTGTGGGGAACCGACACAGGGACATTCTAATTGACCTGATGGCTGATTAACCATCACTCAGAGTTCAATCACCATAACAACCCCTTGCAACCGTTACTTGCCTCTGTGGGGGATATTTACAGATGTGGTATCATCTCGCATATATGGCACCATATAATGAGAGTGCTAATAAAAACCGATGTCAAGACAAATGCAATACTTGTGAAAAAGAAACTTCAAATTCAAATTACAGAAGATGATTGCTCTTATTGAATAATCGAGATAAGAGAGTAGTCCAAATAAACCTTAACTTCTTTAAAGTGATTCAAGGCTGGCACTGGTGACTTAAAGGGCTGTACAGGGCAACTTTTGTTACTGGATATTCCAGTAATTAAGATACAACTGTGTTCCTATTCCTTGGTCCTCTACTGCACTTGAATAATACCAGGAAGGCAGATGAACATATACATAACTCATGGTTCCTCATTGTCCCTGCTCAACAATGTCTGAAATTCAGGGTCTGAACAATCGCAAGAGGCAATGTTTGAGCGCATCATTGGTAGTTGCAAAAATCTGTTCCCTGCAGAGACAGATGTCCCAAATTGGGGATCTGAAATGATGGTAGTTGCCACTCATGAGAAACTATTATACAGACTCAATGATCAGTAGCAAACATTTTAGCCATTTTTTAAATATTACTAGTTGGATAGACTTTACCGAATAGGACGGAATGGCGGTATAGTTGATAGGGAATGGGCGCCTAAAAGGGTAATTCCACTTTATATTATAATTGTTTTTACAGTTGTTACGGTGCTGTAAGGTAGAGAGGACCACCAGCCTCTCTAAAATCTGTGGCCCAGGCAACAATCAACTTAATTACTGATCCCCAGCACACGTAATATATAAATGACAGCAGTTGCATTCGTTAGTCACACAAAACTTTAAAAAGAATCAATCCCAGTTATTTCTTTGCCTGTACCCGTACCCGAGAAATCCGGTGTGAGGGGAGAGGACGCTTATCGGCAACTCTGAATAAGTTACTGAACCAAGATATTGGAGGACAAGATTATTTATTTGAAGCCTAGAAGCTATACTAATTACCCCACGCCGCAGGACAGTGTGGGATGGAATTATCACCACACTTCAAACGTTGTAACAGTGAATATTGAAGCCTTGAAAAAGTCGCATGTACAACTATACTGAGGCGACGAAACATGTGTTGGCCTGGAATCTATTCACAAAGAAAAGCTCGAAGAAGGAATAAAAGGGCAAATAAATAACTGGGATTGATTCTTTTTGAAATTTTGTGTGACTAACGAATGCAACTGCTGTTATTTATATATTACGTGTGCTGGGGATCAGACTTTACCGAATGGCCACGAGTATTATTTATTTTGTATGTTTCATAATGGTAATCAATGTTTACAGTATCATAACACTGACAGTACAAGATACATTTGAATTTGTCAGCGATAGATTGTTTGCTGAATTTGACATGTCCCTTCATTTCCCCTGCTCTGTATCTCTTATGTCCAGATAACTAGAATAGATTCTGTCCTCGTGTTGGTTGGTATTAAATTGATATTCAGCAGGAGAGGGCACCGGGTTCTCATCCTGCAACAATGTGGGACTCTATCCAGTCTGAAAAAATATACATTTTACTGGGTCCTCTTTTCCATGACTTAATTCTTTCTTGTACCATGGATCATGTGTCAGGGGTATCCCCTCCTACTTTTGCCCTGCCTGCTGCTTTCCTGGATATTTGATATTATGGAACCTGTTGGCAATATTCCCACAGTTGAGGTTTCGCCTCATGTCCTGCTCTCTTTTGATCCCCTTTACAGTTATCTTCCTTTCTTTATTGCCACCTTTTATAGATCCGTCAACCTATGGTTGACCATTCTTGATGTTGTCTATGCCGTGAAGGGATTGGCATCAAACAACATTCAGATCTACTTTTGAGTTCTCACTACCTAGCGATGCAGCTAATTTCTGGTAATGCACTTTTAGTGCCTCCATTTAGTCTATCCTACCAGTTCTCATACCCTCCTCTGGTCTGATGTTTCTTCTCACCACTCCTTTTTCCTATAATCACCACTTTCTTATTGTATTGGTTTGTTAACTTCTTAAATGCCTAATTTATCTTGTTTCTGATTTCTCACCCTACTATAATTGTACTGGAATTATTATAAAAGAAAGATTGCTAAGACTGTAGACAAATCTCTCAAAAGTAGCATATATAATTCCTTGGCTTATACCTTTGCTATGTCAAAATGCATTAAAGGATATACTTTCTACCTTTCTTCTTTCCTTGGAATAATAATAAAGGACAAATATTGAAAAATTATTTTGTAAACTACAGTACAGCAAACCAATGGTTAAAAGTGAATTATGGAATTTGTTCTTCATTTTATTCATTGTTTAAATAGATTTTGAAGTTTTGAAAACCTTAACGTTTTGGTACATTAGGTGTTAGGAGATAATGCACTGGAACCACATTGTAGGAATTTTAAACCCACATTACAATTGCATTTATTTCACTGTATTTGAGCTGGACGTGATTTAAATGTGCAATCCTAATGCCGTATATAATTAGCTTAATATAAGCAGTCATTGAAAATATTGTCCGCACTTTAATAAAAAATCTGACAGCTGTCATTCTTTTGACGACATTGCATAGGGAATAGGGTTATCAGTCCCTATCATACAGCTATTCCTGTTTATGTATGAATCCGTGCTACTATGCTTGCTCACAACGCAATTTTGTGTCCTTTAATCATAGATTCATAAACAAACCCATTAAAAATGTCAGTCGTTGCTTTCTTTTTTAGCCAATTTTATTTTGCGAAGTTGTTTATCCTGCTCTATAAGACGGCGTACAGTTGTAATAATAATGAAAAACTAAAGTGGTGAAAAAGCAGTTATTCGGTGCATAAAGGACTTGTCAATTCTTGCATTTAGAAAATTACCACTTGCTAGAAGTGGAGGACTGGATACGAGCTAGAAAAAGGCTTGCCGGTATCCGGACACAGAACCTCAAACATGAACAGCTCACTGAACGCTGATGAACGTAGTCTACGGTGTTGGGCACCAAAGGAAGGCATATGATGGCATGGGGCAACAAAGGGGTGGGGGCAGTAGCGGCCCGTGGTGAGAGTGCTGCCGGGCGGTGACACGGGGCGGGGGAGGGGCAGGGTGGGGTGTAGTAAACTACGGAATACGGCCGCACAGAGGTAAGTAAACAAACAAATAAATAAAACGAATTTCGTTGCGCGCGCCGCATCGCATTTGGTGATGCAGCGCGCGCAACGAAATTCATTGTATTTATTTGTTTGTTTACTTACCTCTGTGCGGCCACTTTCCATAGTTTACTACCCCCCACCCTGCCCCTCCCCCGCCCCGCGTCACCGCCCGGCAGCACTCCCACCACAGGCCGCTACTGGGTGGGGGGGTGTGATGGCCAGGGCTGGCTTTAGTGCTGATGGTGCCCGGTGCGACAATGTGTTTTTTGCGATCCCTCAGTGTTCTCCTTCTCTATGGAGAAGTGTCCTTCATCTCTCCAATGCCTCTCTCACACATTCATTTCATTTGTTTTCTAGCGTTACTCATACCAGTGTAGAGTGTCAAACCACATTTCTACCAAACCCAGCAACATTGGCAACATTAAGTTAATGAAATTCTTTGAAAAAAAACATAACATTCCGAGCAATACCATGCAATTTGCATGCAGCTCTTTGATGACAGTTTATGGGTCACTGTTCTATATTAGGATTGTAACTTATGATCTGCAGTAACAAAAGGATCTCTGTGACAAAAGCAGTAACCCACTGAGGTAGCCACCTAAAATACAGTTCTGTGATCTGCATGGTATACATTCTTTGCAGCAGGCATATTAACCCTTTGTGCTAATTTATGATAAATGCCACCCAGGACATGCAACACAATGTTAAACCTTAACAAAGAAGAACTTTTGGAGGTTAAATCCTCCCATGTCAAAGGAGGCGCACCCAGTACATTCATAGGAAAGAACCCTGAAATGAAAATCCGTAGCTTCCTTGTGCTTCTGTGCGGAGGACTGAATATCAGCTATAGAGAAATCCATCAGACAATTGACTGATGACATTGCTCAACTGATGAGAAATCAGAATAGCTATCTCAACACAGATTTCAACGGACAAATGCAGCACAAGCTTTCCTGAAATGGAGTCTCTCCAATGGCAACTGTATTCTTTAAATTCACCAAGAAAAATTGAGCAGGAAAATGATCTTAGAAGAAGAGCACATGGGATTGGGGGAGAAATACCACCATATGAAGGATGAAACCGTTCTCCTACAGCTTCTCAATTATACTGCAATGCAGAAATTCAACAAACATTTATTTATCAAACTAAACAATGTAAGGGAGCATCTTTGGCATCTAGCAGGGTTTCCGTCATATTTAATTACACTTTTAGACATGCATTCGAAATATATATCTCTGATGTGACACAATATCACTCAATATTGTTGGAGGAGCAATATTAGCACTAGTGTACAGACAACCAAAGCATAAAGGGCCAGATAGTACGACCAATTTTTGCATGCGCAAATGGGTTAGCAACCCATTTGCGCATGCTAAAATTGGTATGGCCATGTACTAACACAATTTTGCGAGTCGCAAATTAATTGCGACTCGCAAAAAAGTGTTTAGAGACTCGCTATTTGGAAGGGGCGTTCCCTTCCAAATAGCGACTCTCTAACCCATGTACTGATGTTTTGCAACCACAATTGCGGGCGCAAAATACTCGCAATTACCACCTACTTCAAGTAGGTGGTAATGCATTCGCAAATGGGAAGGGGTCCCCAGGGGACCCCTTCCCCTTTACAAATGCATGCGAAAATAATTTTTAAGAGCAGGCAGTGGTCCCATGGACCACTGCCTGCCCTTAAAAAATGAAACGAAAACGTTTCATTTGTATTTTTTTAAATGCATCCCATTTTCCTTTAAGGAAAACGGGCTGCATTTATAAAAAATAAGCTGCTTTATTTAAAAGCAGTCCCAGACATGGTGGTCTGCTGAGCCCAGCAGGCCACCATCCCTGGGAGGGCCAGCTATTCCCAATGGGGTCCCAAAATGCGAGTAACTCATTAATATTAATGAGCCTCGCATTTTGCGACCCCATTAGGAATCGCAATCAGTGTCTCTGACACTGTTGTACATACTAAATTGCGACTCGCAATTTGCACTCGCAAATGTGCGCAAATTGCGAGTCGCAATTTAGTATGGTTGTACATCTGGCCCAAAATTACCACATTTACTATGTAACCCAGCTTGTGTGTTGGAAAATAAGCATTAAAACAACTATTAATCTATCACACTCCTGCCACTGGCAAGGCGCTGCTTACGGGTATTAAATACTACTCAGTTCAAGAGGGCTTTTTCTCCTGGAAGGATTTGCTACTTTGCTGGGATTTGAAATGTGTGACCTATTAATTGCTACATGTTTTCCTGAGTGAATGATACAAATATCGATTAAAAAATAATGTGCTACTTAACTATTGTGCCAACAATAACGTCACTACAAAAATATCAAATTAATTAGTAATTTATAACTTAGGAGCAGGTTACTGGGTTTGAAGGAGATTGAGGTGGAACGTTATTTATTTTATGTTATATTTTGTTTAATTTTAATTAATTTTATGTTAATTAAATATTTAATTGGTGATTCATTTTGTAGATTGTTTAATTGATCAATTGTTATGTGATGATGATTTATACTATCAATAATACCCATTGAATTATTTTCCATCTTTGGAAATGGGAAATATATACTCAGCCATTTGGGAGTTTTATACATTTTCATTTATCACCAACCCTTCTGTTACAAACAGGATACACTTTGGAATGAGGATTTCTTCCTTTTAATAAATAAAAAGACGTAGCTACTGTAGCTGAATGGGGTGTGGTTCTATAATTCCGCAACATCTTTTGAATTTCCTTCCTCTAATGCAAATCACTACATGCAATCAATTGTACTCTTTCTGATAAAACTTGATTTAATCTTTCTACCAAACCATTTTCTCTTGGATGGCATAGAGCTGAGCGATGCTGACTAACTCCACTGTACCTTAAAAATTCCTCCATTTGACCAGACACAAATTGCGGGCCATTTTCAATTATTATTTCCTTCGGCTACTCTTCATGCATAAACACTTAACCCAAGAATTCCATTACAGCATCAGTATTCACGCAATTCACAAATTTGATCTCTGGCCACTCAGAAAAGTAATCCATCAATACGAAAACATACTTTCCAGACCATCCCTTCTCTAAAAGAGGACCACAAAAATCCAAACTTAATTTTTGCCATTGTCCCTTTGGAAATTCTGTTGGCATAATGGGTTCTTTAGGGGATTTGTGAGACTTATCACTCCTAGTATTAGGTAAACAACCTCTCACATATCTTTCAATTATCCTATCTATGCTCGGCCACAAAAAATGTTCCCTAACTTTTCTCTTCATTCCAAACATCCCTCCATGAGTTTCATGCAATTTCTCAACCATTCGCTTCTTCTATATCTCAGGAACAACCTATTTGTCACCATGATTCAATTTATCATTATTCCACATTAACTCATTCCAATTCCTTACTAACCATCCAACAATAAAGCCCTACATGTTTCCTTTGGCCAACCTTCAACTAGACACTTCTTGATCTCTAGCATCTCTACATTCAGTCCAATCTCTGACATCCACTCTTTCTCTGTAATGGCTCCCTTACAACGTTCGGATACCAAAGCTACAAACGTCATTTCCCTCATCAGCTTAATCTCGCACCTCATACTCATCAGTCTCGAAAGATAAATGTGACAAACCTTCAGCAATAACATTCATGTATCCAGGTACATATTTAACATCAAAAGAAAATACTTGTAAATAATAAAACCACTTTGCTAATCTTGGTGTAGCTTTTTTAGTAGAAAACACCAGAGGTTTATGATCAGTCCTCAATTCAAAGGAGTTTCCCCAAATGAACTTCTTGAAATGTTTAATCTCCTGCCAACATGCCAAGGCTTTTTGTCAATAACACTGTACGTTTTCTCAGCCTCCTTGAGAGCTTGAAAAGCAATAGACACCACTCTTTCTTCCCTAGTTTTTTCTGCAGTAAAACTGCTCCTAAGCCAGACAAACTGGCATCAGTCACCAAAACTGATCGATCATTCACATCAAAAGGTTTCATGTTCACAGCATCAACTATACTACTTTTGATTACCCTAAAAGCAACTTCACATTCTTCTGACCATTCAAACTTCACATTTTTCTTTAACAGTTCCTGTAATTCCTTAGCTATGTCAGAGAAATGTTCAATAAATTTAGCATAATACTCCAGCATTCCCAAAAAAGATCTAAGTTGATCTTAACAAGCAGGAGCTTGAGCATTCTTTATTATCTCAAACAATTTCAATTTCGGACTTATACCACTTCCAGAAATGGTATATCCTAAATATTCCACCTGTTCCATAGCAAATCAAAATGTATTCAAACACACAGTCAATCCAGCATCGCACAGTTTTTCAGCACCCTTTCTAATTCTTCATTATGCTCTTTCCCAACCTTTCCCAGCACCAGAATGTCATCCTGAAAAAACTTTTCATTGGACTCATCAACAAATAAATTCTGCATAATTCTCTGAAAAACTTCAAAAGCAAAAGCCAGGCCAAATGGCATTTGCAGAAATTTACACATACCCTCTGGAGTAATAAAAGATGTGTTTTGAAGACTGCTGCAACTTGATTTGATGATACGCTTGTGATAAATCTAAAGTTGAAAACAATTTAGCTTGTCCAATAGTCAATAACATTTCATTAATATTAAGAAGTGGATACTGATCTACCAATATAGATGTATTAAGATCTCTAAGATCAACACACATGCGAACCCTACCATCAGTGTTTTTCACTCAAACATTCGGACTCAGCAGATTACACTTGTTCAATAAAACCCTCTGCCTCCAGGTGGCTCAATTCTTCCAGCAGAGCTCTTCTCATGGGCACCCCCCTAACTCTATGTTAAACAGGTTTGGCATCATTCATAAATATAAGTTTATGACGGACACTTTTCAGACAACCCAATTTAGATGAAAAAACACTTTGAAACAAATCTTTCCATTCCTGGTTCATGTTTGTTACAGCATCTGTGAACAAACCTTGGTCAGGATAGGTTGGATGCAAAATAATGCCTAACAACCTCTGATCAGACTGAAGCCTCTTCCCAGACAGGGTACCCATAAATGATTATGCCAAATACAGAGCATGGTATCACACGTCTTTATTGTCTGCGTGTAACTGTGAAACTCAACATTCTAAAGCAACCTTCAGTACACTACACTCTATCCGTTATGTCATAGCTCTAAGGAGATTATCAAGAGCCAAAAGGTTTCTGTCATTGGTTACTCACAAGAAACTACATCTCCCCCTCTCTTAAATGAAAACCTACTAATTTTACAAAATATAAGCAGATATATACATTTAAATCTCTTCAATTAATCTCTTTGTCGCTGTAAGTGTTTAACCTGAACGTGTTGTACAAATTTGAGACCTGCCACCATCATGATCCAAGATCTGCTGAGGTGGTGAAAAGGCAGCAGTAGTCACTGGTGCTTCAGAATCAGTCTCTCTTTCACCATAGAGATCTGGTGAACTAGGAATCAAATGCCAAAAGTGAGAAGAGTCCCTGGTGATGGACTTCCCAGGGCACAGGAAAGTTACCTTGTGTCCTTTGTTCAACACCACTTTGAAAGGTTCTGCATCAAAGGAAGCATCCGATTTTCTTTTCTGCATCTGATGCGCCAGCACTCTGTTTTCGCACTGAAAGACGAGGTTTTTCGCATGTCGTCTTCGGTCAGCATATGTTTTCATCTTTTGTTTCTGAACCAAGTCCCTCATACGAGTTGCATTTAATCTCTTTCTCTCTGATTGGTCCACTGGGGTATCTTGGTTGTCATTGCTCTCCTGAACATCAATGTTGCTGGGCTTTCACAGGTGTTGAGCGGCAAGCTATCAATGTAGAGTTTAATACAGATTGTAATTTGAGCTTCTCAAGTATTGCAGGTTGCACAGCTTTCTTTAGTTTGCTCATTAATCTCTTAACTAGTCCATTGGCCTGAGGCCACAGAGGAGTGCTCTTTTGATGCTTATACTCAGATGCTCCAAAAAGTCTTTGAACTCCATACTCTTAAAAAGCCAACCATTTTGAAATTTTAGGATGGCTGGAACACCCCATGTCGCAAAGATGTCATCCAGTCTTTCAATAACTCATTCTTGAGTGGTGGATGAGAAATCCTCAATAATTGGAAATTGCAAGTATTCGTCTACAATCACCATCAGATGAGTGGATCAAAAAAGTCAACGGCTATTCTCTCCCAGTCATATTTCAGGAGTTCTGACATGTTTAGGGTGTGTTGCGTAACTTTTGTAGATAGGCAGTTGGATAACTGACAAGCCTTTAATTCCTTGTAAACTTCCTCATCGAGATATGGAAACCAGACTAGGTCTCGGAGAACTCGTTATGTCACAATGATTACCCTATGTCCTTCGTGGGCCACTTCAATCATTTTCTGCCACAAACTCTCCAGAATCAGGATTCTCAAACCCTCGCCATATAACTCCCTCTTGGGTTATGGACAGTTCATCTTTGCATTTATGAATTTTTGATATTCATCCTCACTGATTAGAGGTCAAGAGTTCTGGTTCCATTACTGATGTGTAATTATATCTTTCAACTTTAGCATGTCACTATTGTGGCTCGTAAAATACACAACAGGGCCACCCCACACTTATTAATTTTTCAAAATAGGCATAGGACTGGGGGGAAACAAAGAGGAACAGTCCACAAAAGAGGTCCTATTGGCCTAAACTTCTCTTCACATAGGAATAAATCCCACTAGAACAGATCCAGATCAGACTCTATATTTTTTAATAGAAACTTTCTTTTTTTTATTTCTTTTCAACAATTTACATCCAATATCTTATTACAGTTCTTACATATGTTTATTTGTATTTCCACATTAACTAAACTCAATTAGTGACTTCTCATTTGTTATTGAGCTATATACATTTATTTTCCTCCTTTAAAAATACATCTAGAGGGCGTGGCCAAGATGGCGGACTGAGAGGTCGCTTGTCCCGGAGGCTCCCTGCTCCCGGCCTACTCGCCCGGCTATAAACTAGCAATTGGCCCGAGTGAAGCGCGGCTTACAGTGAGAAAGTGCGGGGGAATACGGCGGCAGTCTCCGCAAAGCAACAGGAGGCGATTCGAGCCTACCCGAGGGCAAAAACGACGGAGGTGAGCGGGCGGACTCGACACGAGAAAATGGCGCCCAGACCGGAGGATCGGTAGTGTGGGGACGCCGGCAGCGGCAGGAGAGACCCAGAGCAGCGGAGCCACAGAGACGTCCCATCGGGATCAACAACAAACCCTGGGTGCCCGGAGGTGCGGTGGCGCAGGGAGCGGAGCGCCGGCGGACTGAGAGCCCGGCAGCGGCCCACCACGACCGTGAAAGGAATCGGACTCCCCAAGCTGAGCGGGGCCTGTCATCGGCCTGTCACCGCTGCAACGGGACGGGGGGCAGCGCCGCTACGAGAGGGGCCCACGCTGACGAGACGACGGAAGAGGTGAGGAGGGAATGAGGTGATCCGCGCCCCGGGGCTCCAACAGGCTCGGAACACCCGAGGGGCCTGGAGTGCGGGGGAGGAGACGACTACGAGAGCGCACAGGCCCGTCGAGCACCAGGTCGGGCGCTGTGGGCCCGAGCAGGGGGAACTGCGAAGAGGGGGATCGTGACTCCCGCACCTATTGTCGCCGGAAGAGAGCAAGTCCACCAAAGGGACCTCAAAAGGACCAGGCAGGCATAGTAGGGGCCTGCACCAGTGAGCTAGGGAGAGAGAATCCAGGGACCCCCGGACGGCACACAGAGCGCCGAGGCCTGAGAACTGAGAGGCCACAACGCACACAGGGAGCGGTGGCAGGGACAAGACAAGCCTAGAGCACCCTACTACGGAGGGGCCACTACGCGAAGAAGGCAAGCGGTGAGGGGGGTGTAGAGATCAGTAACGATCCCCCGACACCGGGTTAAAAGAGACAACCAACTCCTCCGTGAGCAGGCCCCACAATTACGCAGAGTGGAAGGGGGGGGAAATACCGCTAACAGGCCAGGACGGTGGCCGCCGGGGGCACAACATAGACGGAGTGTGACAGAAGGTAGAGCAGATTTGGAACGCGACTGACTCCTGTGGGGAGAAAGGAGAGGCCTCGTGTGCACTCCCGTCATTAGGATAGTCGAGAGAGTCTGAGTCTGTGTCCGACTATAGAGCGACGCGGGGGAAGGTGGAGAGGCGGAGAGGGGAACAGAGGAGCCAACACTCGGCTAGATCAGTCGGCTGGCGGAGGAGAGGGGACTTAGCCGGCAACAGCCGCCACGTGGACGGCTCGAGAGTGAGAGGTGCCTACTGGGGGAGGCGGCACGCCGTCGGTCGCCGGGGGGACCCCCCTGCCCGTCTCCCATACGGGGCTCGAGTGACAGAGGCGACTTGAGATCCCCACCTGTTGGCAGGCCCAGCAATGTCCTCGGTGAGGAAGAGAGGGGAGAGAACTCTGAAGGAAATGCTAACCAGAGGACCCCTGCCTACGGACAAAGGTAACAGAACATCTCCTCCCCAGAAAACCCAACCAGACCCGGAAGACGGGGAGGTCCCCATCACCCGCTCCTTCTTGGAGTCGCTTTTCAACGTCCTTCGAGACGACTTCCAGACCCTTAAGAGTGAAGTGGCGGGGGAGGTCCGCGAGATTCGCCGAGATGTTGACGCAATAGGTGAAAGAGTAGCGGCAATAGAGGGAAATGACATCACCAAAGGGGAAGAAGTCGAGCAACTCCAACAAGAGGTGATCCGCCTGCGAGATCAACAACTGGATCTCCAGGCACACGCCGAAGATCTCGAAAACCGCTCACGAAGAAACAACATTCGCGTCAGGGGAGTCCCTTCGAAAATGGAAGGATCAGATGTGAACCAGTACCTCCAAGGCTTGTTTAGAGACATACTAGGGGAGCCTCAAGACTTTCCTATCCGCATAGACAGAGCACACCGAGTTGGTCTGGCGAGACGGGCCCCTGCTCCTCCGCCAGACATCCTTGCCTTCCTACCGGATTTTCCTCTCAAAGAAAGAATACTGCGGGAGGCACGGTCGAAACAACCTCTACAATATCAGGGACTTTCCATTGCCCTATACCAGGACCTCGCCGCTAGTACGCTTCAAAAAAGGAGAGACTTTAGGGAAGTGACTACCCACCTAAGAACACAAGGAGTGGCATACTCATGGGGACACCCTTTCCGCCTTATCTTTAAAATGAACGGCAAACTGCACCAACTCCGATCCTTCCAGGAAGCATGTAAGATCCTGGGCTTGGAACAAAGAACCACGGAAGAGTCACCCAGTCGCTCACAGAATCTGCCGAGGAATGAGTGGCGGACAGTGGGGGGCAAACGCTCCCCCAATACAGAACTACGTCCAAGCTCAGACACAATGGCGCAAGAGAGACTGCTGGCGCTAGAAACGGTACAGAAAGAAACCGCGCCGACGACCCCACCATGACTGCACCAGAGGGACCTTTTTTCTTAGCATTGGTATTGCAATGGCCGGGGGGGGCTCGGGGCGGGGGCCCGGGACACTTGGTCCACACACTTACCCCGATTCTTTACTTACCACATGCCCAGGGTTTCGTACGAAGGGCAATGGACAATGAGGGGACTCTGGGGTTTACAAGTTGGGGTTAGGGAGGGTAGAAGAGGTCAGGGTGGGGGAGGGGGCGACAGAGTTTTTATTCGTTACCGGGTTGGGGGGACGAGGGAGTTGGGGAAAGGGGCGGGGGGGAACCGGTGTGCTGCCTACGGGGGGGATACATATGAGAATCGCGAACACAGGAAGGGGCTTGGAGGACATAAGAGGTGGTCTCCACCAGTCATAGCTGTTGACCACATGACTACCCTATGTCAAGGTCCGCTTTGCAGATACTAACTCTTAATGTGCGGGGACTGAACAATCCCATTAAAAGAAGAGCGGTGCTATCCTATCTAGAGAACTCGGGGGCGTCGGTGTGCCTCTTGCAGGAGACACATCTCCTCTCCAGGGATTGGCACCGCATGAAAACCCGAGCCTTTCCCCACCAATTCTACTCATCTACTTCAGATAAGAAAGCGGGGGTGGCCATTCTGATATCTAAATCATTCCCGGGAACGATGGGGGTCAAAGTGGCGGAGGTGAAGGGCCGGTTACTAGCCTACACACTTTGGGTGGGGGGTGCCCCTCTGGTGGTGGGCTCGGTCTATGCCCCGAACTCGGGACAAGAACAATTTTTGAAGCTGGCACTATCCGAGGTCTTATGTTCGCAGGAACGGAAAGTGGTCATAGGAGGGGACCTGAATCTGGTCATGGACGCTGAGAAAGATAGATCGGGGCAACGATATGGCCAAACAGGGGCAATTTCTAAGGCAGGAAAGGACTGGCTAAAGGATAGGGGTCTCCTGGACTTCTGGAGGGTGTCTCACCCCCATCTCACACAATTTTCCTATTACTCCCATGCACACCATACATACGCTAGGCTAGACCACTTCATAGGGACCACAGAAGTACATACAATGGTGGACACAGTAAATATCACACCAGCAGCCCTCTCGGACCATGACGCAGTGGTAATGATTCTCTCTATCCCCTCAGTTAAGCGACCTCCAGGGAGGTGGAGACTCCGAGAAAATTTGCTTTCCAGAGCAGGGGTGTCCCAACAACTACAACAATGCATCTCTAATTACCTCGCGATAAATGACTCCCCAGACACGCCTCTTTCAGCTCTCTGGGGGCGTTGAAGGCCGTGGTGAGAGGCGAACTAATCGCTATCTCTGCCGCCGAAACCAAAGAACGCAGAGAAAAACGGGAACTCCTTACGGAGAAAGTGTTAGAACTGGAACGCATACACCAGCGGCTAGGCGCGCCGCGGATATGGCGTCAACTAAAAGCAGCACGAGCACAGCTAGGATCATTAGACCTTGACAGAGCCGAATACGCGGCCCTTCGACTGAAGCACTTATACTATGTGGGGGCGACAAAACGGGACGACTCTTAGCTAGTAAGCTCAGGGCCCGAGTCCAACGGGCCAAAATACAAACGCTCCGGAATGATGATGGGGAACCAGTTGAGGGAGATGACAAGATTGCTGCGGTCCTTCGGGACTTTTATTCCACGCTCTACGGGGAAACCTCACAGCCAGGTGGTGATGGGGCCACATACCTCCAGGGGGCAGCCACGTCGGCGCTGGACGCCGCGGGAGCTGAAGCACTAGACGCGCCCATTACGATAGCGGAGGTGATTGGAGCCATTTCCCGTCTTAAACCCTTGAAGTCGCCGGGCCCGGACGGGTTCTCGGCGGGATTTTATAAGGCCCTCTGCCCACTTCTAGCTCCGATTCTCACGCCGCTTTTAATTCCTTCCAGGGACCTGGGACTATACCTAGGGACATGCTGACGGCAGACATCGTAGTCATCCCTAAACCGGGGAAAGACGCAACCCAATGTAGTTCTTACCGCCCAATTTCCCTCCTCAATCTCGATCTGAAGTTGTTCACGGGGATCCTAGCAGCTCGATTAGGCCCGCGCCTGCCCGGAATCATTGAACCGGACCAGTCGGGTTTCATCTCCAATCGTCAAAGCAGTGACAACACTAAACGAATACTGCATTTGATAGATAAGGCCCATCGCACTACCATGAACGCCCTACTGCTATCGGTCGACGCAGAAAAAGCGTTCGACAGAGTCAGTTGGGACTTCCTAGACAAAACTTTAGTTCATTTCGGCGTGGGGGATCGCTTCCGAACATGGGTAGCGAGTTGCTACTACAAGCCCGCGGCAGTAATTAGGGTAAATGGCGTGACCTCCCGACCCTTCGAGATACAGAGAGGTACGAGACAGGGATGCCCTCTGTCACCCCTTCTTTTCGCCCTATACGTAGAACCGCTAGCGCAACGAATCCGAGACAACCCTGATATTTTAGGTATCCCTTTCGGGGGGGAACAGCATACCGTGAGCCTATATGCCGATGATATCCTGGCAACTTTGGAGTCCCCTGAACGCTCAGTCCCAGCCTTCTTGCAAGAACTGACCGCCTTCGGTCAAGTGTCCGGCTTCAAGATAAACGTACAGAAATCCATGGTTTTACATCTAGGGAGTGGAGCAGAACAACGGGAAGAAGAGCGCCCACAATATGGTGAGTTGCAGTCTCGTGACTCAATTACCTACCTGGGGATAGAACTCGCTCCCTCTGTGGCGCGCACGGTCACACAGAACTATACTAAACTCCTCGCCCAAATTCAGAAAGATCTTAGACAATGGCAAAAACATTCTTTATCATTACTAGGCCGCATAGCCGCTATCAAAATGAATATCTTGCCCAAAGCTCTCTACATCTTTCAGACCATACAGGCCTGGCCCCCACCGGGGACCCTACACAAACTCCAGAACGCGGTGCAACAATTCATCTGGGCTGGGGCCCGCCCGCGCATGCGTAGGGATCTTTCACACCGACCCCCAGACGAGGGAGGATTGGGTATCCCAAATTTCTTAGAATATTTCAGAGCGGTGCAACTTCGACACTTAGTGGAGTGGAGCAGACCCGAGTCCGAAAAAAGATGGCTGTTCCAGGACCGAGCACTGGCGAAACTCTCCTTGTGGAAGGTGCCTTTCCTCAAACGGTCAGATAGACCACCAAATCTCAGGGGCTCCCCAGTCACCAATACGCTGCTAAGAGTCTGGGACTCGGTGGCGGTCAAACGCGGATTCACATCCTTTCCCTCACCAATGACTCCCATATTCGATAACCCGGAGTTTTTACCAGGGCTTGAAGAACGAGCGTTTCCGCAATGGCGAACCACGGAATGCAGGTCGGCGGGACACCTCTTCGATCTGGAGGGGTTTCTGCCGTTGGCGGAATTACAACAACTCTATACAATTTCCGCCCCGCAACGCTACCAATGCTTTCAGATCCGCCACTGGCTCCTCCATCCCGAGGTGAGACCGCTAGTCCACAGGCAGCTCACCACGTATGAGAGATGGTTATTAACCAAAGAGTCGGATAAAAAGATGATCTCTGACTTATATAACATGTTGCGTCCACCAGTTCCCTCCTTACCCTCTGCGGGACAGAGGCGATGGATGCGGGAACTCGGCAGGGAATTAACGGCGAAGGAGTGGCAAGCGATATATTTTCGGGCTAACCACACAGCCCGCAATACAGCTAGCAGAGAAGCGGCGGTCAAAGTGGTTACCTACTGGTACCTAACACCGGCCAGACTACACAAAGGGAACCCTGATCGAAGCCCGACTTGTTGGAGGGGCTGTGACGAAGAGGGCACACTGACGCACCTACTATGGGACTGTAAAGAAGTGACTGACTACTGGGGTGCCATCTTAGATGACATAGATAAGCAATTCGAGACTGAAATTCCCCGACTCCCCGCATACACGTTACTGGGGTTGCCCAATCCACTCACTTACCCCCTGAAGTCGATTAGGGGTAAACAGATGGGTCTGGCGATGGGGGCAGCTACTCAACACATTCTCTCATTATGGGGGACACAGACCCGACCAACACACACAGGTTGGCTACATAAACTTTGGTACCTTATAGGTATGGAGCGGATCCAGGCCACTCTGACGAACTCTACAGATACTTTCCGCACCATCTGGCGTCCACTGCTGTCCCTGTTAGAACTTGAAATGACTGAATTAACATGCCCTAAATACCTACGTATCCTAAGGCTCACCGAAAGGGGACACACCGACGAGCCATCTTCACCTGCTCACTAATACAAGACTCCCACATTAGGTTCCTCAGAATCACTTCTTCAGCACACCGGTTCGGGGAGGGGGGAAGAGGGGCTAGGGAAGGGGAGGGGGTCAGGGAGTTTCTTTCGTTTGTTGTTGATTCACACATTAGCATCATATATTGCGGACTGCAGACACCCCAGGCAACACCCCCCATGAGTCTACCTCCATGCTCGGCCAGAACCGGCCTCAAGATGATGCATTTATATGTCTACGGATGTGACGAAAATGGGAGGGAGGACGATCATATATGTATCTTAGGGGTTTGTCTGTTGTAACCAAAGCTACATCATTATTTTGATATGTTTGAAAACAATAAAAAACAGAGTTAAACCATAAAAATACATCTATTTCAAAATGTAACCACCCCCATTCTCCCTCCTTATACACACTCTCCTCTGACATCCCATTCACACCACATATCATACGCTCATCATACAGCAATCCAGAGAGACAAGATCCCTCATACACTGGCGGAGTCTATTCTCTTCTCTCCTTCTGGTGTAGTGACCCCGGACTGGATATACCAACAGTCAACGCACGTTTCAGTGGTTCTAAAATGTCTTATCTACCACACTCTTCAGGACCGTATTAAACTTAAATATATGTACAACTCATCAGAAGGACAAACAGGGAAATTTTTCTCATTTCAGGAGAAAGTCCTATGTGAAGAGTAGTTTAGGCTAGTAGGCCCTCTTTTGTGGACTATTGTGACTTGTGTCAGTGATGACCTGGGCCAACGAAATGGCAGCTGGTTTGTTTGATTTTATGATGAAGTTGATATAATCTTCAGCTGTCTTGGATGGAGTGCCATGAACTTTAATGGGCACTCTGGAAAAGTAGTCAGCAGGGTTCTGATCCTTTCCTGGATGATGCACAATGTTATAATTGTACTCTTGTAGCCGTAGCCCACAACGTTCAGTGCAAGGAGGCATCTTGGCCTTTGGATTGCCAAATATTATTAGTAAAGCTTGATGATCAGTCATTAGCATAAAAGACTTTCCGTACAGGAATACATGGAAGTTTTTCCACGCTCATACCATGGCTAAACTTTCTTTCTCAGGTTGTGAGTAAGCAGGCTCTGGTTAGGACAAACTTCTACTTGCATATGCCACAATACGCCTTTGAGCATTTGGGTGTCCTCTGTGCTGGGCAAGGAAAGCGCACAACCCAACTGGGCTTGCATCAACAAAAACCTCTGTAGGAAGTTTCCGATTGAAATAAGCCATTTCAGTGGCATTCTCAATGGCTTGTTTGATTTTCTTAAAACTGTTCTCAGATTCATGTAACCAATAAAATGAAACATTCTTTTGTCGTCAACTCTCTCAATGGAGTACTTACAGTAGCAAAGTCTTGTATATATCTAGAACAGTAGCTGACCATGCCAAGAAATGAACGCACTATTGAAACATCTTGTGGGGGGTCAGCATTTGACAGCGCTTCTACTTTAGCAGGATAAGGTGTCTTACCTCCATCAGAAAAGATATGGCCAAAGAAATTTAACTTTGTCTCATGGAACTCACATTTATCTGCATTCAAAGTCAAACCTGCATCAGCCAGTAAAAGAAATACTTGTGTGAGAGCCTTATCGTGCTCCTTTTGGATAGCTCCAAAAACCAATATGTTATCACTATAATTGAACGCATTCATGACAGGCTGTATGATACATTGAATGGAGTGATGTCTTGAAAAGGTTCTGCACCAAAGTGTAGCCTTTTTTATCAAAACAGATCAACATTTGTAGAAAAGGTTGTGATGTACCTACAGTTTGCTTTGAGTTCCAACTGATGATAAACTTTATTCAAATCAAGGTGAGAGAAAACCGTTGCACCATTTAATTGTGTTATCATATCAGCAATGTGTGGACCTGAATGTCGTATTCATTCTATTGCCTTGTTTGCCTGACGCATGTCAACGCATATGCATACTGCTCCTTCACTGTTCATTTTGGGCACTACCACGATGGGAGAAACCCACGGTGTTGGACCAGTAGAACGCTCAATGATATCATGCTTAAGAAATTATTTGAATTCTTTTTCAACAGCATCTTGTATATAGAAAGCAATTTGCCTATGTCTTTGAGCATCAGGACGGACGTCCTCATTAATATGCAACTTTACTTTCATAGTCTTAAGCTTTCCCAAATCATGAAGCAATGAAGGGAACTCACTTACTATTTCATGGTGAGCATTCATGTTGTAGTTCATGGAAATCAGTCCCATATAAGCAGCAATGCTGAAGCTGAGTAAACGGGCACTTGACACTGTCCCCTGAAGCACATGAAAAGGTGCTTACACCTTCATTTTCTTGTGTTTCATTGTCGCTACAAATTAACCTTAAATCTTTGAGGGTGTTGATGCAGCCCATGTATAAACTTTGCTGTTTGACATCATAAGTTGTGGTAAGAGATGCAATTCATTATAATTCTCCTCAGACATAATGCTTATCGACACACTACTGTCAGTGATGAAAGGTATTGAAAACCCATTTACTTTCAGTGTAATTTTCGGTCAATATTTGAACGATTTTGGTGGTTTGGCAAATCAACTTTTATTTGAGTGACATTTTTCTTCACATGCAGCCATTCCAACATGCACACGCATTTCTGAAGTAAGTATCAACATGGCACAACCCTCTTCTTCACTTTCACTTGAAACTGATACTGATGAACTGTTTGATGATGATTTAGATGACAATCAACTTTGTTCAGTGTCAATTTGTTGTACCTGATGTCTCTGCTCTGCCATGTGGGTCTGACTCGAACGTTGCTTCTGGAACGTTCCGGCTGCCATTTTGTCTTTGCGCCATGACGCAATTGTTTTTTCCTTTGCTTTGCACACCGTCATGGAATGGTTCTTCTTCCCACAGCCCTTACATATCTGTCCAATCACGGGACATTTGTCTTCCTGTGGAAACAAAAATCCACATCTAAATCATACTTTCTTTTTACATGCAGACACTAGCTTGTGTCTTTCAGTCTTTTGCTTTGATGTACATTTCAAACTCATGACTGATTAATTCTGGGCACCTCCGCCCCCCATGTCAGCAACTTTTCGATTGGCACGCTCTTCAGCTCTAGCAGCCATTAACACTCATTCCACACTCAAAGTTCCTCCCAGCATTCGCCTTCTGAATGAATCGAACAAGCATCCATAAATGACCCTGAGACGTATGGCTTCTTCATTATTAAATTAATTGAACTTACAGTGTTTGATGAGTGTATCAAGTCTCTCTACAAATTCATCAATGGTTTTGACAACTTTCTGTCTTTCTTGACTGAAAATATACCTTTGGTTCAAGGTTTGTTTAATCTGACAGTATGTGATTTGTTTGTCAGTTTGTAGCATTTTCCTTTTGACTTCCATTATGCCATCACCAGCCACATTTTTTAGATATTTGCTAATCTTTTTGTTATCAGTCTCTCAATTACTTCAATGAAATTGTCAAATTTCTCAATCCATGTAGTGCATTGATCATCAATATTTTTCTTTTTCGCAGTATTGAATGATGATGGTGGTTTAAAGAAAGCTGCAGCGTTGTAACCACTATGGAACTTAATAAAGCAGGACATGGCAGTCTTTCAGCCACCGTTTCTAGCTCATTCTCTCTGATACCTTGTAACCTACTGTCCTTTGGATCATCCTTGATGATAACTGATAAGGTGATTTTCTTCTTGGTCTTCATCGAAACATCAACCTGTTACTACTCATAATCCCTTGCTGGCTTTCACTCTTCAAAGAACTGTGGAATTGTTCTGAACCCCACTCAGGGGCTTTGGTGGCTCACCTCTTCCGGTATGGATGGCTCCGTAAGCACAACCCTGGGCACTTCTCCTTGGGCTGCCTTGCCCTGTGCTGTGGGATGAAGACTCCCTTTAATTACTTCTGGTAGGCAGATGACTATTTCTTGCATCTGGGCTGCTTTGCTTTTAGCATCTCTGTGCACTTGTTTATACCTAGTTGATCTATGCCTCGCAGCACTTGTAAATGCAGCATCATCTTGTGCTAGGCTGTCGCTTTGTACTTTTTGACTCTGGGTTGATCTCTGTTTGGCAGCACTTGCAATAGTATCACTCTTATTATGTATAGCTCTAAGTCACATAGTAGCACAGTACCTTTAAGTATGGCCTGAATAACAGGTTCTCGACCAATGATCTGTAGATTCTCTGTAAATGCTTTTGGTTTCAGTGGCTGGAACTGTACTTTGACTCCACATGCATTCAGCATCGATTCCATACTAAGATGACGGCACACGTGGCATGCATAAGCAGTTTGCCTGGACCACGGCAAACTCTCTGAGAGAGCACTGTCAATCTTTGGGTTACTTACCCCCATCTCATCCCCATTTGTAGCGTCTTCCCAGCTGGGGCACCAATAAATGAGTACACCACACAATTGGTATCACACTTCTTTTTTTATCTGTGTGTAACTGTGAAACTCAACATTCTAAAGCAACCTTCACTGCAATACACTCTATCTGTTACATCATAGCTCTACGGAGTTCATCAGGAGCCAAAAGGGATCCATCATTGTTAACTCGCAAGACACTACATCAACTATCCCAAAAGATTTTTGCCAACACTTACAACATACACTGTAGATTGCATACACTGTCAGTTAAAGTCAATGTCAGTGGTAAAACACCCAAACAAAGGTAATTTCTTCCCACAATAACCTCCACAATGGCCTCCAATAATTCAATTTCACCCAACTTCTTGAATGTTGCCTCATCAATTATAGTGTATGGAGAGGAAGAATCCGCCCAAACCTCAACAACCTTTCCTTGAATGTGACTCTCACACTTGCATCGACAATATGATTCTATCAAGGTGTTCACTTCCATCTCAGCAACCACCAACACTTCATAATCTTCACTGTTAGATTATTTATCATCACATACTACATTCACTCTACTCTCCTGTTCTTGCTCCCTACAAACTCGAGAAAATGACCCTTCTATTTCCATTTCAAACATTTAACACCAACAGCTGGACTGTTTGCAGCTGATGTAATATGCTTTTTACTGCCACAACAGTTGCATTTTCATGACAACTTCTTTCCTTCCTTCTGTTCTTCCTTTGTTGAAACTCTCAATTTATCATTATGCAAATTTGTCTGCTTCAACTCCAACTTCTTAAATTTCAGCCATCCCTACCACGTTAGAAGCCACACACTCCCTATCAAGTCCATCATGGCTTAACTCCTTCACATACTGGGAGGTACTTTTGACACTTTTTTGCTATCCTAATAGCCTTTTCAAGAGATGTTTCTTTCATATTAAGAAGTTTGTCTTGAATGTAACTATCGTTGATCCAATTTACCAATTGGTCTCTGATAATTTTATCCCGCAGTTCCTTAAATCTACATGTAGATGTTAACGTTCTTAACACTGCAGCATATTGATCCACAGACTCTCCCACCATTTGTCCATGAGAAAATAATTTATGCTGCTCCACTACCATATTTATTTTGGCCTTATAATTCTCCTCCAATGCCCTCATGGCTTTCTAAAATTAATCTTCTTCATCCTCTATATCCATCTCATCTCCTTTTGAATTACTGGGAGGAATAGGTAACTGTTAAAAAATGTCTTCCTTCAACCCCCAAATTATGTTATAATACGGCCAATTTACACTTAGGTAAAAATACCTCTTCTCCAATAGCTTCTAAATATGTCTTGAATGCCTCTCACCAGTCTTCCCATAACATTGAGCGATCACTAGGAGAAGGCAAGAATGCAGGAGGAGGAATTATGCATTCTAAATTTGCGATTATACAGAATAATAGACATATGCCAGAAACTTATATATAATGTCTGTCTCAGTACACTTGACACAATCTACTGGATGTTATATAGTCAATCCAATTACAGTTCCAGCACAGGTTCCAGTTGCTGCAACTCCAACATTTACTTCCAGGAGTAATCCTATTAAGTTTTAGTGTGCATTACCTGAGGTCTTCATCTGTGACACAAATTAGACAAAATGTCCTGATGTATTCCCTGCTCCGTGACTGCGCATGACTTACAATCGGCAGGCTGTACAAATACAAGTGAATTCTCAGGCCTCAAAACTCATTTTGTGACAGAAGTCAAGCAACAATACTTTAACACGTAATTGCTGTGTCAACAAAGGCCTCACCTCACTCTGTGATGGAAGTCAGACAATGATGCTTTGATACCTTCCTTCTGCGTCACAAAGAAGCTGCCGGCAACATTGACATGCGCTGAGTAATTCGGCACATGTCTGCTCCCAACCACACCAGCACAGTGCGTGTTCCTCAGCAAGCACATGGCAATGCCAAAATCCTGTATATTGAATATTTCAATAAATCACTGGGAGACCTGAAAATCCTGGCTCTCCTTTTCAATTTAATATGAAGGCACCTTTTTTGTCTATGACCACCTGCAAGATACCTCCAGAATTACGCTGCCACAGAGATACAGGATTACACCACTATAGAGCACATGTCAAAACAGCAATACATTTTACGAGCTGCCATCCATCCTGGAAGTTTGTGAAAGGATGCTGGAGGACACCAACTCATTACCACTAAAAAAATCCATGTCTTCTCAAATAAGATAAGAATATATGTATTCTTTAAGATTATAAGCACATCCTCCAGCACCACTTTTCAGCAGCAACTGCCATCCCAAGAATCCAGACCATCCGTCATTCCATTACACCATTCCACATTCCATTGCTTATAAATCTAAATTCAACACCGACTCATTAAGATGCTTTGGACCCTAAAGAAAAAGCATACAATATCCCATGGTCTTGGTTGGCCTGTGGTATCTTTAAATGCTGGAGTCATTTACATTTAAACTTATATGAGGAGAAGTCAAACTTCAGATAATTGATCTTTCTCCTCTCTCAGTTGACAAAGTTAGCTATTCTTTAACTGGAAAGAGTCGTCAGGGTTAATGTTTTCAAGGAGGAAGAGAGCATTTTCAGATTAAAGGAAATACAGCAATTAAACCTCATCATATAAACCCCACAGCTATCTATAAAAGACTAAGATATGTATATGTTATTTATTCATGCTCTTTTACTACAGATGTTACACAATGTTCTGACATGTTTAGATCCCAAAACATCAATGTGTGCCTTTTTGACAGTGACAGAAGTGTGACAATTAGTTATGTATTTGTTGAAATTAAATTATCAATAATTTAATTATTTATTACTATGAAGTTTTGAAAACCTCCATATTGTAAGAGTGTTTGGTCACATTACCCCAGAGTTAATATTAATTTGCGAAACGTCTCAGCGCTCAATGAAAAATTTGCAACTTTTCAAGTCTGCGGCATTTTCGGTGGTAGCCTAATCAATTCCCGGAGTATGTTGCTCTGAAAAAAGTGATGGTTCATCACATACATAATGGAATATTGGAAGACACAGGCGAAAACCCATACAGCTACACAAACTTCAACACTCGGGCTCAAGGTATAACGATCAGAACTCTCTCTGGAGTCTTGGCATCCCAGAACTGAAAAGCTTCAATTTTTAACTACATGTTGAATGCAGAGTTGTAGAACTTTATTTTTTCATTGTAAGTTAGCACAGACCTCAACGAAACTGCAGTTAGGTCCAGCTGAAACTTCTATTTTGTAAATAAAAGGTTTTTTTGCACATTTTCTTTCTCTTTTGGTACCTTGAATAGACAGCCCAATATGTTAAACAATAGCAAAAAATGTAATTTGAAAGATCCGTTTGACAGTACTATGTGCTCCCTGGGACTACACTCTAAATATCGAACCCACAATATATTTGAGACTGATTATCGAGGACAAAATATAAAAAAAGAATATTGAATATTAAAGTATAGATTTTCTATACCTAACTCCACATATATGTATACCTATGTGGTACATATGGATACCTATGTGGTGCACAGGTATTCAATGTATATGTAGATGTGGAGCTAGGAACAGTAAATCTATACTTCCCTATATGCACTTTCCTTTCGATATTGTGTCCTTGATATTGTGTCCTCGATAATCTTGTATCTCGAGGTTGTTGGCGTCGATATCCAGTATTACAACAGCTTTCTGGAAGTGGTTAATCACTGTTTGTTATCAGATTGTACAGCTTTGAATGGACTAGAAGAATATCTCACCAAGGCTTGATGCATCAATGACAGGACCATGGCATTCATCCAGGGAAAGAACACAGCTCACAGTGTTTCAGGGTAAGAGAAATGAATGCAAAACAGATATTGTTTTTTTGGCTACTTTTTTCAAGTCCTCCTTGCTAAACGGTTTGAATTTTATTTTTAACCAATGAATTAGATTGCAAATATCCTGATGATTACCTTATGTGTTGGACATATGAACACGCATTAAAAAGTCATTTGTAGGCCTACAATTCGAGATCTGTTTTTAAAATTCAATGTATTGAGCTTGTTATTCTCATATTCTAATTCAGACAACCTGTTAGCTAAATTGCAAGTGACCCACTGCGAGTCCAAATATTCACTCCAGAGTGAAGTATTGCCTTTTTTTTCTTAAAGTCAAATTGTTTGCAATATAGTTGCACCCTTCTATTTTGAAGCAAAGAACAGTAAAGTAATGATGCTATTTATAAATCAGTTAGATCCCATTATTTTTTCATTGGGTTTAATATATTGTTGCCATTTATATTTTCTTTTACATGCTATGTTATGATTTGACATAAACTGAAATGAGAGTAGAAGCGGCCTTTGCAAGTAAGAGCGGTGGGCGGTGGGGCGTGTAGTGGGCGACTCAACAGACAACAAGGGAAAATTAAATATTTAATTTTCCCTCGTCATCGTCTATCGAGTCCCCCCCATCCCCCCTGCCCCATCACCTCACTGCTCCTACTTGCACAGGCTGCTCCTGAATTAGAGGTTGATTTGAAACTGTGCAAATATGTGAAATACTTTCTTCAATTTGCCTAGCATGATTTATTACATTAGTTTATGATACTTTTACTGCAAAAAAATTTAATTTTATGTTACTGTATACGCGCTTTGTGGTTATGCCTCTCAAGGGAATAAATGCAAAGTTCTCATTTTATTGCAAGACCTGAGGCTCCTGTTATGCCTTCTTTTATCTTGCTCTTAATAACAGCAGCAGTCAAGAACCACATACAAAACTCCAAGTCTCATGAGGCCGAAGAGAAAACGGGTCAATGGGAAACAACTGAACAAAGAAGAACCAATAGGTGAGTATCAAACAGTACAACAGCCCTCTTGACTGTGAACAGCTCCTCTTTTCTTGCTGCACGCAGTCATGATAAGTACTCTATTTCATTAATCTATTCATAAATGTCATTTAATGCTTTGTAGTGTTTCATACACGTAACCTAAATAATGTTATCAGTGGTATTTCTTTTTTGTTATTAAAGCTTTTTTATCCCAGTTGTTTTGACCGAGCGATAGTTAACATTTCAGTCTACCTGCACATTGACCGTTACACTTTGTTTTCCTTCGCAGACTCTGTCTGCCCTTTTATTGGGGTTTCTGTGGTCCTTACCATATTTGTGCCTCAGTCAGTTGCCCTTCACAGAGTTTTGTTCCGAGGTGCCCACGTCTCTTCACGGACTTGCCAGGACTCTGCTCGGTCCTTGCAGTTCAGTGTCTCTGAGACTCTTTCGCTTCAAAACGCCACTTCTATCTCCCCGACTATTTTTTCTTGCATTCCAGCTTTGCCTGCCACTGCTATTCCTGTCTTTGTGGAAGTGCTTTAAGGGTAGTTATCGCTCCTTCAAAATATTAACAATTTGTTCCCTGGTTTTAACTGTGGTATACTTTTGTCATTATCTATAATGGAGTTGGATAGTTCCCCTTTTTCTCAGAGACCTGAGAAGGATGGGGACCAACTTAAAAATGATTTGAACAAGTTTATTAACTCATCAGTTGAAAGGGCTGTGTCAGCTTCTATGAGCAACATGTCTAAAAATGTTGAAAGTTCTGTGGCAAATATGTCAAAGACTTCACTGACCAGTTTCGTTACAGATGGACACATTCATTTTTATTAGGCATGGGGAGATTAAGTGACTTGACCAGAATCACAGGATGTTGAGCATCATTGCCGAGACTCGAACCTGGTTCCCCAGCATCGAGGTCGACCGCTCTAGCGGTAAGGCTACATCCTCTCCCCAAAAATGAGCGGTAACCATTAAGAAAGATAGAGTGTGTCTCCCAGGTTTCTTGGAAACAAATAATCGGAGAATGCTTTAAACCACTCTTCATTACATTGTTTGTTATTAAAGCCTGCGATGTTCCATGATAGGAGGCTATAAGTGAGAGTGATCACGCAAGGGGAGGGGGCTCTATCATAAAGTGATGTTGACTGAGCGAACTGGGATCATGAGACAAGCCCATCCTTTTCTCCCCATTTATCCCACTGCGTTCCCTAAGCCTTGAACTCGCCCTGGGAGCTGGTAGATCGATCTGGCAAGGCCTCTGGGTGTCATTCTCCAGTCAATCGCAGGAGTCGAGATTTGATGAGGGAGCAAATCTGGTAAAAGTCATGGGACCATTGATGGCATTGGGCCCAGACCTACTCCCTGTGGTTTTTACCAGATCTGTCTTTGGTGCGATATGGTGTATGCAGCGGGCGGTTTATAAAAAAAACAAGTGGTACAGGTAAAATCTGGGTCAGTACTTTGGGTGCCATGTGGGAATGAGATAATAGATCAGCTACAAACTGAGAATTGTCAAAGTTTAAAACAATGCAATCGCCCTCGTATGATTTTGGAGATGGGCTAACCCAGGATATTCTTCTTTCCATAATAAGATGGTTCCGGGCTAAGTGTCCCAAACTATTATAAGTTGATAACCAGTGGGATGATTTATCCATAAGTTGTGTGGTAGTTTCTTGCAGTGTGGGAACATTTGCCAAGATTAAAACAAAAGGACAAGCGGCTGGAGGGAGATTAAGAGTTTTTGAATGGGTATCACTTATGTGTTCTGGGGAAATAGTCTGCTGTTGGCTAATGGTAGAATTACTATTGTCCCTAATGGGTCTGGGCAGTGCACCCCCTGCCCCGTGGCTGTTAGGAATACAAGTGATCTTCGGCATACGTACAGATAGCCCTTCATGACCTGATTTTGGAGGCATTCCATCTATTGGGGATGCTGCTTTCCCCTTAGTGTGGGGCCCGTTTTTTGTGTCCGGGTTTGTCTCTGTTGTAAGTCCAAAATTAGCTCCGTGCTCATAATATACTATAGGTCCGGCCACAGGGACACTGGTATGGTGTTGGAGGGGCTGCCTCGTTGTAGCGTCATTTTTGGATGTGAAACAAGCTGTATCTAAAATTTACTGGATTTTTATTTCAAGCGAGTCCAGCCGTAACAAGATAGGTTGTAGTATTGAGGTAATCTTGGTAATTAGATCATCTATATTATAATTTTGCGATAAAGTTTCATTAACTGTGATGGCAGGAGTTGTGTTTGTCTGACTAGATATGGACTTTCTAGGTTTCTTGGATTTGGTTAATACTGTATCTTTTATAGTTCATATTTCCCTTTTTGCTGCGATGATTTTTGGGGTGGCAGACACATTGTTAATACGTTGTTGAGATAGGACTAAATGATCAATAGAATGTACCTAGTTAATTACTTGAGGGATAATTTGCTCTTGATGGCCCTGGGTATCATGGCCTACTATGTCATTGGTAGAAATCGGCAGCAAGTCGTTAGAAACAGGACCTCCTTCTTCAGAAGACAATCTTTTTTCGGCCATTGCAATCTCCTGTGCTATTGCGTTCATTGATTTAAGTAAGAAAGTATCAATGGTGGACATGGTAATCCTCGCGGAGGATGTTAAAGTTGCCCTTTTCTTCCCCATGACTAACCTGGAACACCAACAGCGTGCTCAGAAGCTGGAGCCAATGAGTAGTGGTTAAAGGGGGGGCCCAGTCCAGCCTCCTCCGGGTTCCCCCGGGTGTGGACGAACCTGCCCATGGCCCGGGCACGCCCGCCCGTGTCTTGCGCTGCGGGAGAAAGAGGTCGGTCTTGTGGCGTCGGTAGGGTGACGTCACCTCCCGCACCACGTGCAGAGCCTGCTAGGGGACCGAGTCCCACCCCAGCAGGAATGGAGGTACTGAGGGTTGGTGCTGCCTGGGGCCTCGAATGGCCCGTAAGGAAGTCCCGCACTGCAGGAGAGAAGGTCTTGTGCTGCGTTGGGGCTCAAGCGGCCCGTAAAGAGATCCCCAGATCCTTATGTGTTGGTCTGATTTCCACAAGTGTACATACCTCCTTAACTCACTTCACTTCACCTAGGCACACACTATTCCAATTGTTTTCTAAAATCGAACTACCGGCGTTTGTTTTGTCAGGCATAAAATTGAATTTTTTAATAATGATTCCACGATTCCATATTAAAAATGAATATATACTTGTCCTTAGGAGTCGTGTCCTTCAGTTCAACTTTCAGAGTTTCAAAACGTTCATTTTGAACTGGGGGAAAAGATCCTGCTCCACAGTTCAATAACTAACACAAATGCATAATACAGGACTGCTTGTACTTTTACTGGTGCTGTGCATTGGGGTAGTTTTGAAAGGTTTAGGGCCAGATTATGATCTCGCTAGGCAAGCCCTCCATACGACTCTGATCCAAAGGGCTTTCCAAGCGAATTGCGCTCTGTAAGTCCGAACGAACGAGTACGATGCAGCCGTATGCTGACGGACTCGGGTCGCTCAGACTCCAATTGAACTCTATGGGAGCCTGTGTACCTACGCGTACACAGGCTCCCATAGCAAAAAGGGGTGGGTAGGGAAAAGCGTACACGCTGTGGTGGGCACCCCATGTTGCCCGCCACACTGTTCATGCATGGATCGGGGGGACCCAAGGGCCCTTCCTGTGACCGATTCGAAGGGCTCCAGGTGAGGGGGGGCCTGCTACAGCCCCCCAAAGTCCGATTCCGACAGCTGTTTCGTCTCGCTGAGACCAAGGCGATACAGCTGACCGAATCATGCATCGTACTCGCTCAGTCAGAATCCGGCTCCATTGCGAGGCACGATTGGTCTGCGAACGAGTAGGTCGGACAGGAATAGGTTCCGGAAACGATTTGGTCGACGCGGACGAGATCTTCGCATCGTACTTGGTGGTTCGGAGCGGGTGACGACTCGGTCAAAAACATAGGCGCCGAATCAGATTTGCACGTTCCGGTACCCGTCAGGAGGCCTTCCTAACAAGATCGTAATCTGGCCCTTAGTATTTACCATAGGCCTAAAGTCCTGACAAACAGTTACAACAGTCCCTCAATAAAACTGAGTTCGCTGTGAGAAGAAAAAGCTTTATAGCGATGTAGTGTGGCAGGTACCTTCTTCTGAATTATGTAAGGTTTACATTACCTCGTCTCCCTGCCAAATCTTTTTCATGCAGTGGCAGGGCTCAGTCATTTCGCCTGTCCATTTGTAAGAGCAGGTCACCCTGATGTTAAGTCCTTTGGATGTGCAGATAGCATTTTCAAATACATGCATTCATTTTTCAAATTATTGCATTTTGACCAAACTTTATATCAGGGCATGCAAATTATTATCTCAATGAAAGCATATAGTGAACAGAGCTGGCGTGAGGTTATCACTTATTTGCTAAAATAAAATAAAAACTTTGTCTGCTCTGTTCTGTGGAATGAAGCAGCTGCATGTAGAGACAACTATTTGTTACTCAGAAACAACTTAAAAATGTCTTTTGGAATTTATGCACTAAAAAAGTACAGCGGTTCATACTCTTCTGCTGATATTGTTTATAATGTTGCATGACAGTAGCAATAACAGGTGTCATCATCTAAAATTGTAGGCATCTCAATTTCACAAAATCCGTGTACACATACCATTGAATGAAAGTAGGTGTTGCTGAAGTGTTTGGCGCGTAGATCTTACTATTAATGACTTTTCTGGTATAGTCAGAGTCCCCACACACACACAAAAACACTTACTTTGAAATGTGAAAAACGTTGAATTTGCATTTAAAGTTCACTCCTAGTAAAAGAAGGCCTTCTGCCGGCAGTAAATGTCTTGAGGGAAAAAACTGTTATGCTTTGCACGTCTTCATACAGGCGTATAAAAAAGTGCTACTAACCCATCCATCCATGAACTTTTTCACCCTTCAGGAGATTGGAGAAGGTGGGGTTTGTCAATTTTGCTCACTTACAACATTGACCAATAGAAAACCACCTAAGTCGATCTACTCAGACTTTACATAAAAATGCACTAAATCCTTCATTTCCTTAAGCGATATTAGTGGTGTTTTAAATTGCAAAGATTCGTAGTGTTGTAAATGCCACAGCGAAAAGTAATGCATGCAGTGACTTGTGCCTAGTACAGCATGAGAGCTGTTGCACCGGTCCCCTTGGAGACTCTTCAAATTAAGAATTCTTTGTGTGTAAGAATTCATATGTTTCCATACTGTAAAAACTCAGCTAATTAACATGCTAATTAAGACACATTATGCTAATGAATTTTTGCTCTTCTACGGTTTAGAAACACAGTGATGCATTTTGCAAGCAAATGGGATTAAAAGGTGCAATGACAGCTAGCATGAAGAAATAGTGCTCTTGAGAGAGTGAGTACGTGTTCGTTTGAGAGCCCAAGACCTCTGCAGTAAACTCAAGTCTGGGCCCGGGCAACAAAAATCATTCTACGCAGTGCTGTTATGGTCTATATTGGCCGAATAAAGAATTATGGATGATGATGATGTTGAACTACGATAGGGGTCGAGGAAAATGTATTTTTTCTCCTCTAATAGGGTTATCTTTTCATAAAATTACACACATTACGTGAAATACCCTTTGCGTTCGTTTGGATATCGCGAGAGCATAGCTAACGTTCAGAAATCATTTGCGACATCAACGGAAAGTTGAGCAGGAAATGATGTCCTGCGTTCGAGGTACGTATCAGTTTCACTGTCCCTACAAGGTATGTCCTGCTCGAACCTGACTCCAAACGGAAATACTTAGATGAAAATGAGTAAGTAAGCGATAGACCAAAAATTTATGCAAAATGTACCACAGTCAACATCGTGAAACCCATCAAATTTGGGGCTTAAATCAATCGCCTGAACCTAATCCAAATACTTTCTATGCTCATTTTCTGGATGTTCAGAGTGACAAACCCATCAAAGTATTCTGGAAGCCCAGCCTGACACGTTCACATTGATCTTTAGACCCGATGGTGCATGGTAATGCTCAATTTTATTTATGTTTCAAGCTTTACAGGTAGAGCAGACCCCCAGGACAGTGCCAGGGCGCTGCCTATTTGCAGCACTCGCGAGGAGACGGCTGGATAAACCTCCCCAAAACACACACACAGGTCAGTCCTGCATTTAAAAAAAATATTTTTCCTTATAAAATCAGCACACGTTTGCATGATTAAAATTAGACTGTCTTTTTCTGGAAGTCTTCTTGTTATACCTACGCTGTAAGCCAATGTTGTTGAGGCTTGTCCATGTTTAGAGATGTCCTGTCCTATTGTCTCTTAGAAAAAAGAAAAAAAAACGTTTTGAAATGGACTGCTCTGATCAAGCTAAAATTGCCACTGAATGTTTTCAAAGTAGTACAATTTTGCAACATTGCTTTTGTGCTACAATCCCTGGCATTGAATTTTGAAAAAACAATTATAAGATGTCTTCTCATAATTCCCCTAGGGGCAGTGACAAATATATGAGGGATGCTGACAAGAGATCAGACACTGGCATTGTTTGGTTTCTAAAAGGATAGTTATCGCGTTTCTGTGGCGTCCATATTTCTTCCGTCTGAATATAGGTAATCACACGGCACATCAAATCTCTCACAGTAGGACACAAAATGAATGCACGAGCGGCGATGGCAGTAGCTGCTAATATCCCTCTGTTTACTGTGAGGGAGCTTCACACGTGGCTCTAATCCGTGAAAAGGACCTGCCAGCATGTCATGCATTGGCTCTGAGCAGGAGAGTAGGATTATTCAAGCCAATCTAACATATTCTGTCTTGGCTCTTTCTTTAAAAATCAGGCATTAAAATTAAATGTGCTGACTTTGGAACACAAACTCACTTTTACAATAACAAGCTGAATATCCAATGACGTCAATTACCCAAAATGTCATTATGCACCATCGACTCCTGATGGCATGGCAAGAAGGACCCCTTGTCCAACCATTTACCCCACCCATAGTCTCTTATTTCCTGCTAAGGGTCTGGGTATTGGGTAAGGATTGGAAGTTACAAAATGTAAACATGATTCTAAAAGTCATGATTATTAAAGGACAAGCCAGGGCAGCAATGCCTTCCCTCACTACCCCTTGCATGGTGGACTATTTTTTCTTTTCAAGCCCAGCAGTGTGTAATCTTTAAAACAATAAGTGCCAGGGACACCTGCCCATGCCGATGGCGGTCGGACACTCGTCCGACCGCCATCGTAATGAGGGCCTTATTTTCAAAACCTTTTATTTATCATTTTACAAACATTATTCAGAAAAACATCTTTTTAACAAATTTTTTTAAGGAATTAAAGTGTTTATTTCAATTTATGTGCCTTTTTATTTTACAGTTTTCTTGATTTTGTAGTCTTTGTTTGTCATATTAGGCTGTTAGTTGTGTTTATAGTTTCAACCAGTTGGTTATTTTTATAATGAAAATTATTTTTTTACATTTCCCTTGATTTTTCAGTTTTCTGGAGTGATTATGTTTTGCTTTTTTTGTTTTTTTTAATGATTTTTGTAGATTGTTGGACTTATATTTGAATTTATGTATGGATTTTTTGGGCTCTTTTTTATTGGTTTTTTTGAGGATTTTATTTTTGGTGTTGTCATTTCACAAACCCAGGACTTTAGCTACAAAAACATATGTGCTATTTTAGGTATGTTATTGGTTGGTCAATGATAATTTATTTTATATTTTGTCTGTATAATTAATTTCAATGTATGCAATTTTTTATGGTGTTAGCATATTTTTGTAAGTGGTGCAAAAGTGTTCTTTTTATTGTTGAAAATAATGTTGGCTATTATGCCCAGTTTATGATTATACATTTAAATATTAATTATATTACATTTTAATTGTCAATATCAATTTTTGTCTTCTGATTTTTTAATTCCAATTGATATTTTCAATTGACTTTAATGATATATTTTTTTTAAATTATAAATAAATGTTATTGAAGTACGAGTTTGTGATTTAGGTAGGGTAAACTGTGTTTTTGTTTAGTGTACCTTTTGTTTTTCATAATTATATGTTTTTTTGAATGTTTTGATTTCCAACAAAAGGTTATTTTTAAACTTCAGAATAACTACAATAATATATAATGAGTAGTTGTAGTGTACATACATTTGTGTTTGTAGTTATACAATTTTTTTAACATGTTATGTAGTAATTTTTAAGAAACATTGGGGGATATTCTCAAGAACGTGTGATAATTATCGCAAAATTAGCTTAACGCAACTTTGCACATCGCAGTCTATTGCACGAAAATAACGCCGTGTTAACGTTGTATTCTCAACACGGTGGTACCATGCGAAAGTCTCACGCTAACGCGTCAAATGACCGCGATAAAATTACTGTGACGGCAAAAAAACACGAAACACGAACGCGAAAAAAGTTCCGATGTGGCCAAAAGCGATAAAAAAAATCAGCGATAACCAGCGACAGGCCTGCAATTCCCACGCGTCATGCGGGAAAATGCACTATAAAAGCACCGAAAAACACAAACAAAATAATTCAAACTGCGTAGCACCATGGAGGAAGCCGGATCAAGTACAGAGGACGACCAGAACCCCACAAGCCCCCAGGAGGACCAGCCTGGGACCTCGGTGTCACGGAAGGGCAAGGAGAAGAAGATGAAGAAGACGAGGTTCAGTACGCAGGAAAACAGGATCATCATCACGGAGGTGATAGAACACCACCAACAACTGTTCGTCACCTCCAACGTGTCATTGGCAAATAAAAATGCAATATGGCAGTCCATCCAGGACAAGGTGAATGCAGTCGGAGTGAGGAGGAGGACAATTGGAGAGGTCAAGAGGCGCTGGAATGATGCGAAGTGCAAAACCAAGAAGAAACTCGCTGACAACCATCAGGCAGCAATGCAGACTGGAGGTGGCAGTCCAGCGGAACACCAGGAGCTGGATGAGATGGAGGAAATGGTGGCCACAGTCATCAGTGGGGAGACGGTGGCAGGAGTTGGGGGTCCGGACACTGCTCGACATGACCTGAAACAACAGCACCAGGGTGAGTACCGAACAGGGACTGGGGGGACGGGGGGAGATGGGCACAATGGCATGCATGCACAATTAAGTAGAGCACACTGCACACCCACAATGACTCTGGATCATGTCCCTGATCCCCTTGGCACACTGCAGCACACATACAAACAGCAAGTAGGCCCCCGTCCACTATGGGCACAAAGGGGTCCCTCCCCACACAGCACCAATCTCACAACCAACCCATGCACACGTGTCAAAACCAGCAAACCTGCGTGTCTGTGAGCCACCATGACAATGCAAGTGACACTACATGACGAATAGCATGGCTGCAGTCCAATTATCATGACATGGTGCACGCCACGACACTGGGGTGGCTGAGTGTGGAACACATCCGGAAAGGAGCAGGTCACACTCTGACACATCCACGTGCACAAACAACCCCTGACGTCAACAACACATCTGCGGATAAACCATGCGCAAGAGTCCAAAATATGAACAAGAGGCAAAATTAGCCAAGTCTGCAACATCTCAGCACTGTAGAAGCACAGAAGTCAAAGGCACACCGCCTCAAAGGGATAAGGGTCAGCAAAATCACAGCTGCAGGGGCGACTCTCCCACAATACAGCACACACACATAGCAATAACAGCACATCAACATTGACGACAATGTGGTACAAAGTGCAACACTTTCACTACAGAACAGAGGACACAACTTGTTCCGCTTGTGCGTAGAAACTGGCCAATCACATCTGGCATAGCAGGAAACTGTGAGATGAAAATGTACGTGTACAACCTCACATCCGTGATGTAGTTCAAATGTCCACTGTCCCGCATCAAATAGTCAGCTCCTCCCAAACAGTCCCAATGTACATTGTCATGCAGTCTGTATGTAAACTAGAACAATGCGTCAACATACATGTCAACACAATGTTAAAATGTATCTCCCCTTCACATTGCAGAGGGACAATCAACACCTCCTGCAGAGCAGACCAGACAACTCATCAGTGATGATGAAGAGGACCTCAACACCTTCGACACCGACGCCCTACAACAGCTCATGGACATCTTAGGCAACCCACCTCCAGGAGCAGGGCAGCCCAGCTACATCGAAGAGACCCCAACCCCTGCACAGACCACACAGCAGGAAGCACCCTTGACCACGGCTGGCTCCCAGCACCTCACCGAAGCACACATCGCATTCCAAGGCCAGGTGTTAGACTGCCAGATGGAGGTGGCTGAACAGGTGCAGGTGGGTTTCGACCTCATGGCAGCCGAACTAGATTACATACGTGGGTGTCTAATTCCCATCAGGGACCACTTACACTCCCCAATGGACACCCACACTGCGACAGAGACACACGCATTTGCACATTTCCAGTACTGAACCACGCCCAGAGCCCCGGGATAATCATTCACACCCCTACGCTGTACTTGCGTACGCCGGCCCAGTCTACTCCTCTTACGTATAAAGGGGGGGGGACAAAGCTACATGTCCAAGGTCTTACCCACTGCCTGAGGTGACATGGTTGCATCCGCTGTCCACAGCACAATGTAATGTGGTAGGGCCCTGGCCCATCATGCATACATAATGACCACATGGACACACTTAGTTAGATAGTTGAACTGGCTACGGGCACGTGCACCCGGCCACCTTTTATTACCAGGGTCACATGTCCAGTGACGCCTGTGCTGGATGGGTGTGGGGTGGGTGTAAGCCAGCCCTCAGGGAGTCGTTGGTGCTGGCGACAACTTAAACAGCGATCACTATTAAAGCGGAAACAGAAAACACCAACATGACACAAACAACTGCGAAGCATCATGGTGGTAGCTGGAGCAAGTACAGAGGTCACCCAATATTCAATCAGAAGGGTCCGTGAGTTGCAGTGCACTGAGGGAGGGGCACCAGAGCTGAGCGTGCTCATGTGAAGAAATTGTCTAGGATTGTGTCCCTTCGGGATATCCTGCTGCAGCTGCAGTGGGGTGTGTTACACCTGCCTCATCTTCCTCATCATCGTCCCAGGTCTTCCCCACTGCCAGAGGTGACATTGTTGCGTGAGCTGTCCACAGCACAAAACTCAATCAGAAAGGGTCCATGAGTTGTGGTGCACTGAGTTAGTGGCACCTGAAGAGCTGAGCAGGGTATCAAGCTGATGATGGCATCCAAGACAGGTGTGAGCAACTCTGATAGTCTGGCTGTAAGACTCTTTCGACTCTGGCAGTTGTTGGTTGGAGGTGGTCCTGGCGGTGGTGGCGTGTGCAGCCAGCGGTGATGCGTTGTCTGGGCAGGTCAGGACTTGATTTGATGTGTGAGCCCTGGTGGACCGCAGTTGAGCCCAGAGGCAGCGGTCAGCGCAGGGCCACAGACACATGGCGTTGATGACCCCCAGGCCAGCGACTCAGAGGCCATCCAATATTCAATCAGACAGGGTCCATGACTTGAGCTGCACAGAGTTAGTGGCCCCGGATGCACTGCAGCCGGCACAGGCACACCGCCACGGGACGGTGACTTGCGGTGCACTGAGGTAGGGCCACGTGAGCTGAGCGGGTCCTCGTCAAAAGTGAATGTCGCGGAGTGTTTCGGGGACAGTGGAAGGTGTTCTTCCAGGGCATGAAGCAGAGGACAGAACCAAGCAGAAACAGGCAATATGGAGGAGATGAATGCTACAGACTCATGTTTACCACCAAGTCAGTATCAGCTACATGATGATGAAGACAACACCCAGGCCATAGACTCAGACGCCACCAAAGTTCAACCAGAGAGTGTCCATGAATTTCAGGGCACAGAGTTAGTGGCACCAGAGCTGAAAGGGGATGCAGTCTGCGATGAGGCCTGTACAATGGTATAAACTGCCATAATAAAATCAAGACTCAGTTCCAAATATGTGACCTACTTGACCGCAGTGTAGGCCGGAGGCAGCGGTCAGCAGGGGCCCACAGCCATATGTCGTTGGCTTGCGATGCGTAGAGTTAGTGGCACCAGAGCAGTTGTTGGTAGTGTTTGATCACCTCCATAACGATGATCCTTTTTTCCTCCGGACTGAACCGCGTCTTCCTCTTACTCCTCTCCTTGCGTACAATGATATGAACTCGGCCATTGAATAATCAAGACTCAGTTCCAAATGTGTGACCTACTTGACCGCAGTGTAGGCCGAAGGCAGTAGTCAGAAAGGGCCCACAGACACGTGTCGTTGGCTTGCGATGCACAGAGTTGGTGGCACCAGATCGAAGGGAGTACAGTGATATAAATGCTGCCATTAACATATGAACTCGGCCATCATGAAATCAAGACTCAGTTCCAAATGTGTGACCTACTGGACCGCAGTGTTGGCCGGAGGCAGCGGTGGAGTATGTCAACGAGAAAGGAGTGCTGGGGGCCTGTGTTGCGGAGGCCGTGATGGTCTGAGGAGGCTGCCAAGGTTGTGGGCCTCGGGCTTGGAGCTTGCACCGGCACGTGGAGGGCCCTCTTTGACACACGCCGGTGTCGGCAGGTGAGCAGTGAGGCCTGGTTGCGCAGGGGTGGCCAAGACGGGTCTGGGGACCAGCGGCCTGGGGTGCAGCAGGCGCACAGGATCGCAGGCACCGCCGCTCACGGCGTCGGCCTCATGGCGGGCTGAGAGGCGCCGCCCTGGCAGACACGTTGGCCATTCCGGAAGAGAACCACGCCCAGGGCAAATGGCTTTTTACTCACACCCCTACGCTGGCCTGGCGTACGCCGGGCCAGCCCACTCCACTCACGCTTACAGGGGGGGACGTAACAAGCTACATTTTCGCGATCTTCCCCACTGCCTGGGGTGACATGGTTGCGTCCACTGTCCACTACACTCCAAACACCAGCAGTATATGTCGACATGGACATGTCTGTGGTCTGCATACTGCAGTCTGGCCAGCACATCCACGCCACACTTGGCATTGTGTACATTCTCATTCATGGGTCACTTGCCTCCTTTGCACATGCCTGGTTCCCACCTCTCCCCACATTCTGCTATTGTGTGGCTGAGGTGCCATGCTGTTGATGGCTTGTGTACATGGCTAGCCAAGGTTACCACAGTAAGTTGTGCTGTCATGTCTGGTAGGTGGGCATGTTGTTTGGCATGTTGTATGTGAGTTTGTAACGTGTGCATTCCCAGAGTCATGAGTTGCATGACTGTGGAGCTGAGGTGTGTGGTGTGTTCATTTGGTACTTACCAACGAGCAATGCATTCCCATAGGTGCCAGCCTCAAAGCGCTGGTTGATGATGGACCTTCGGAAGATGAAGGAATCATGCACACTGCCTGGGTAGTTGGCGACGACATTGGTGAAGAGTCCCAGGTGGTCCACTATTGCCTGCACATTGATGGAATGCGTGTGCTTCCTGTTGCGGTAATTGTGTACAGTGGCCGCAGGGGGCACGAGGAGTACATGTGTGCAGTCGATTGCCCCCAACACGTGCGGGAAGCCAGCTATGGCATAGAAGCCTTGCTTGGTCTCCAGCTGTTCCTGCGCAGTGTGGGGGAAGTGAAGGTACTGGGGTACCAAGCTGATGATGGCATCCAAGACAGGTGTGACGAACTTGGATAGGGCTGGCTGTGAGACTCCTCCGACTCTGGCAGTTGTTGGTTGGAAGGTACCAGAGGCCAACAGGTGCAGCACAGCCAGCAGCTTTGTCTGCGGAGGGATGTTGGTTGTCCGCTGTGTTGGTACCGTCAGCCTGTGGGCAATGATGGTCAGGATGCGGAGGATGGTTGTCCTTTTGAGCCTGTAGTGGGCAATGACATCCTCTGGTGTTAAGTCTGTGAGGCTGGTGCGTTTTCTGAAGGTCTGCTGTCTTTGTCTGCGCTGCCTCTGTGGTTGTCCGGGGGGGGTGGCGGGCCTGGGTGTGGTGTCGGTGGGTGCTGTGGCCCTCTTGGGGCTCCGAGCTGCATGATCAGTAGCTCCATGGCATCTGTTGTTCTTCAGGTGTGGCTCTGGGCTGGGCTCCCTTTTGTGGTGCAGGTTGTCGTCCGACTTAACACCAGGTAAGAGCAGGTGTTAAATCCCTGCTGCTAACGCACCTTATCGCCTGTTTTGGGATCTTATCGCCGATCTGGCTGGTCGTTGAGAATATTGCGAAGTGGTGTTTTCGCTGCTTTTTGCACAGGAACGCCTACTCTGCATCTCATCAGCGTTAGTTGCCGGTGTCATCCGTGGCGATGTTTTTTGCGGCTGCTATCGCAGGAAAACTGGCGATATCGGCTGTTAGCACCAGCTTGTGAATAGGGCGATAAATCTATCGCCACTTTGGCTGCGATAAAGTGCCGCTAACTCGGCGATAAGTCCTTGAGAATATGCCCCATTATTTGCATTACATTTGAGTTACATAATATCCTAAAAAGTACTTACAATTTGGTTTTATATTTTTATCAACATAAATTTAATATGATTTATTTAAATTAAAAAATGTATGACCTTTTATAACACATATTTTTAAAAACATTTTTAGCATGCTGTTTATCATTTTACAAATATTAAAAAATAAAATATATTTTGACACTGATTTCTGTGGGATGAAAGTCTTTTTACCTTTTCTTGGAATTTTCAGTTTTCCTAGAACATTTATCAATTGTTTCAAACTTTTCATTTTTTTTTGAATTCTTGAATTTTTGAAATCATATTGGATGTTCTTTTTTCTGGCATATTTTTGCATTTTTGGGCTCTTTTATTGTTTTTTTAATTTATGTTTTGTATTGTAATTTCACTGGCCATAACTATAGCTACTAATTCATGTTATTTTATTTTATTTTTTGTGTTTTTGGGTGGGCAATGCTATTTTTTAAACTTTATATTTGTTTATTTATTGTCTATATATATGATTTTTATAGTGTAAGCAAATTTAATTTGGTGGTTGGTATGTGGTTTGTATTTAAACTAGTATTGATTATTTTGAAGGGTTTAATAATTTATTTCTAAATGTTCATTTTAGTGCAGTGTATTTATCAATCTGAATCTGTATCTTTTGATACAATAGTAGTTGGGTGTCTTCTTCCAAGTGTTCCTTGGAAGTAAATGTGCCACCCTTCTACTGCATTATTTGTCTTTCCTTCTTGCGACATGGTGCTGTAATATAATTTCCACCATGGAATGGTATTCATGGATAGGTATCTGTGGTGTGATTGGGCCAGATGACCAACTCAAATGTCCTCAAAAAATCCATTAGTGAAGCTTGTTTTGTAACATGTTGCTGGTAATAGGGGGTTTTATTAGCATATCTTAATGTTTAGTGGCTTCTAGTACAGGGACATATGGTAAAGCTATTAACTTTTAATGTGCAAAGTCTAGCTTAGTTGCATACTCTATGGTCAGGGTTAACCTTTCTACGTGCCTGCATCTGCTCTGGTTAAAGTGATAGTAACACCCCCAAATCACAGTGTGGGGGTAAATGATAAGTAAGGTATAATAGTTGTTAGTTTGCTATTTTTTTATGTGCTATCATTTCATTTTAAGTTGCACTTTATTAGGAAACAGTGCATACACTAATGTAATGTTTGTTTTTTAATATTTTCCATGTATTGTGTATATTTGACTAAATAGTGGACGGTATGACTTAAAAGTGCCATCCATCAACCATTTATTATGTTGTGTTAAGTTTAGCGAACTGGTATTGGGAGCATAAACAGTGATTCTTTAATTGTTATTGAGGTTGTCATATAGTAAAAATGTGTCTTTTTTACATGTGATTAATATCTTTAGTGTATGTTTATCTCTTTAAATGTTTTAAGTGCTACTGGTGTTTCACAAGCAGTTCTATGTGTTCTTGCAATTAAGCGTTTTAGGGTTGGTATTTCAGGGAGTCTGCCTGTTGTTTGTTCAGAAAAGTTTTGTATAATATTTTTGAGTATCATTCTTGTTGGCTCTTGTGAGCTTGCACTGACCTCTTTAGGCCCTGTAAAATCTTATTAGTGTGTGTTTTGACTAGTGGTGCTATAAGCAGTTTCCTCTAATTTTATAACAGGTTCTCTTTTTGGGATTTGTTGTATTTTGCTGTTTCCAACCTTTTACCTGTAGTTTTAGAGTTTAGAAAATATACATTATTTAAAAGAAATAATTAATGTTATATTTGGAGACCGTTCTGTACCGGGCCACAACTGCACTGAGCACTTTAGAGAGTGCCCCATGCCACCGGAGTGCACGGCACACTTTCTTCTGGCCCCTGGAGGTGGGCGAAGCCTATTTCAACCCTGAGCCGGTCCCGCAGCGCGGGAGACCGCTCTGTACCAGGCCGCAACTGCACTGAGTACTTTAGAGACTGAACCTGCCACCGGACTGCACGGCGCACTTTCTTCTGGCCCCTGGAGGTGGGCGAAGCCTATTTCAACCCTGAGCCGGTCCCGCAGCGCGGGAGACCGCTCTGTACTGGGCCGCAACTGCACTGAGCACTTTAAAGACTGCCCCTGCCACCGGACTGCACGGCGCACTTTCTTCTGGCCCCTGGAGGTGGGCGAAGCCTATTTCAACCCTGAGTCGGTCCCGCACTGCGGGATGCGCGCGGGGCGTGCCCGGGCTCGGCCCGGGCGAAGACTGGGCAAAGTCGGGCCCGTCTTAGCCCGTCAGAGACCAGAGGAGGCTGGGCTGGGCCCCCTCTCTTGGTTGTGGGCTCGGGCCTGACTGAGTTCCGCTATACTGGAGTGTTTTTTAGTCAAAGGGAGCCTCGGCTGGTCCAGGATCAAGTAAGGCTGATCTAGTAAGCCCATTTTTGTTTGTAACTTGTTGGTAACTTTGGATGAGCATTGATGAGTCTGACTCCTGCAGCCCATTAATTATGTGACTCGAATTATATTGATTTTGTCTCTGCACTGTCTCCTCATTGGCTATCTTTGGGACGAAGGAGCTCTTTGTTGAACAGTAATACCTGGTTGATATCTCTCGTTAAGGATGACGAAAAGAAAGATTACTGCAAGTCATTCATCACAACTCCCCACTAAGACCAAGGGACCGGGATTGACTCTACTCAACTATCTCACTGGGGCCGTAGGTGCCATTGAGAAGCAAATATCTACGATGGAAGAAACACTGAATTTGGACTCTCTAGGGCCACTAATTAAAGAAAAAGGTCATGTCACGGAGGATAAGGGGGCGGGTGCAACCAGTATTACTGGGTCTATGAATGAAGGGCTACCTCAAAATGGGTGTATACAACTAATTTCTGATGATATATCTAGTAGTGATCTGGAGTCAGAAACTCAGCCCCCCGCCCCAAAAGAGCATGTAACCCTGCTAAAGCAGTGAGCCCCGATATTGTCATAAGAGAAATACAACCTAACTCTCTTGAATTTAGGGCTCCCAAAACTAATACTAAGAAACAGCAGCCTAAAAAAGCGAAAACTTTGATCCGATCCAGTATGGATCAAACTCCTCGCTCCAAGAAGAATCACCCCACCCCCTCTAGTGACATTGGGAATCTAACCACATTATTAACAGATTTAGCAAGCTACGTAAAACAGTCCCTAAGCAGTTTGACAGATAGGCTGAGTAAGATTGAGGTTAGACTAGAGAAAGTGCTCATAGACCAGAGTCCAAGTAATAAGTAGGGTTCTATACACAACCATGAATCAATAAGTGTTCATGCTAGGCTCAATAATATGAGATCTGATTGTCCCTCTAAATCTATGACACTACTCAGTAATGGTCCAAAGGCCCAGGGGATTGGGCCACATTCAAAAACATCAGCTAGTCCTTTAAGTAGCTCACAAAAAAGAGGTTATTCAACTGGGAAAACGGGGATAGAAGGGAAGAGAGACGGCACTGGGGAGGGATATTCATCTGACTTACCCACTAGAGCCCCTCCGATCTCTCCTCCTTATGTGGAGACTTTGGAGGGCTCATATCATCAATTAAATCTACCCCTTGCCGCCACCCCATATACTGTAATCCTGGCAAATGTCCCAAAACTGTGCCAGGGAGAAAACGAAACATGGGTCTCATTACGTAATAAGGCTCTGCACTGGTTGGGGAGCAAGACGGGGTTGGCTAATGCAATGTTCGACAAATTTAAGATGGCCAGGAGAATTGGGTGGATAGGAAATAATAAGAAAACTTTTCAGGGGGATTGTGTTGCTCTTACGTTTAGAACTCCACAATTTGTGGGGGAAATTCTTTGTAGAACCAGGGACAAAAATATCTCTCATTTTGGCATCAATGTTCTCCCGTTGGGTTTCTTCTACCAGCCAGTGCATTGTCTGGGGCAAAATGGGAATTGTTCTGCCATGTTGGGTTTTGGACAATTCAACTATAATATAGATGTCTCAAATAGATTTGCGCCCCTACAAACACTGGATGAGATTGATTGACTAACTACTCAAAGATGCAATAGGGGGCCCAAAGGAGGAACAGCTACTTATACTGCTCCATATCATCTCGTAGTCAAGCAGGATACTGCCCCAGATGGAGCTCTGGGGGTATCTAATGGTAGTGGTTGCCAGGGTATAGGGACAAAAAATGCGCATAGTAGTGCAATCCTAGTGACCAGGGAGAACAACCAAGTTAGTAATGTGTTGCCATCCCAAGAATCTCTATGTTTAACTGAATCACCTCCAGTTAGAGCACAAAGCAAAGATGCCCCAAATGACAATTTAAGCGTGCTCTTTTGGAATATTGCAGGCATTTGTAACAAAGTGAATAATCCTGTCTGGATAGAGTTTATCAGGAAATTTAAAATCCTGTGTTTTCAAGAGACATGGACAGAAGGTGAAATCCACATTAATGGCTTTAAGACATACCATACTCCAGCAGTCCCCTCAGTACATGGGAGAGCCAAAGGGGGAATCTGTATTTATGTTTCTAATTTGATTAGGGCCTCCAAGATTACAATGTTGCTATCCGAAATTTACTATCAAATTATATTAATACATCTAGATAACAATTGTATATTAGCCCTGATAAATTTCTATAATAATGCCCCAAAAACAGCTTAGGGGCAATCCTGAAGAAGCTGAATAGTGGCCTGTATAAATTACAGGAAGATAGTGAGCACGACATGAGGTGATTTTAACACCGGATTATGCCCTCTAAGTGGGGATGGCAAATGTGGTTTATCATTAGAATAAAATGATCCCTATCCTCACTTTTTGCATTCTGATTGTGGGGACCTATTAAATGAGATTTTATTTTCACATGATTTGGGGTTTGCTAACAGTTTGTGCTCTCTCCAAGTTGATTTCGAGCATACGTTTATCGGCAGAGGTTTAAAATCAACAATCAACTTTATTATTTTACCTAGTCGATACGCTTCATGCATCCTAAATTATAAAACCCATAAAAACGTAATAAGCGACCATCTTCCATTGAGTATTAGTCTAGCACTTCCAACAGGTAGGCAGAACCAATATAGTAGTCAAGTAGCTTGGGTTCAGAATCTATCATTGGGGAAGATTAATGGATATACCTTGCGTTGGTCCAGTTGTGAACCTACAGAGTTTAACAAACAAATCGTGACCAAGTCTTATAAATCTATTGTAACCTGTTTGGATGAATCTACTCCCCACGACAGGACATTAGAAGCTTTTGCTCAAATTACATCAGAAATACAAAATCTTCTTAGGGTGGAGTGTAAAGGCGCACAAACACGTAGTCAGGGCTGGTTCGACACAAAATGTTCGTAAGCCTATATTAAATTAAAGACGGCTCTTCATAAACCTATAAGGGACAGTGTGGAAATTCGGGAGTGCAGGAGGGAATATAACCAAGCACTGAAATCACGTAAAAAGGAGTTAAAAGAGAATGCTTGGGTTACCCTTCATGAAGCCTCACTAAACAAAGATAGCGCCGCCTTTTGGCGGGCGGTGAATGCTCCTTTTTTTACTACCCCTAACAAACCATCGATAGAGGTTGCAATAGATGAAAAGCAATGGGTTGACTTTTTCTCTAAGGTCTATAATCCTTATTTAGATGAAGTAAAGGAAATGACCGCGAGTAGCCGAGAGGGATTAATTTTTCATGAATTACCTCCTCTAGATCTTTATTTTACACACGAGGAGGTCATTGGTGCAATAAATGAAAGCAAGGCTCCTGGCCCAGATGGTGTGCCAATTGACTTGTTTAAATCAAATCTGCTCCTCTGGACTCCTTTATTGGCACGGGTACTGCAAGCTTGTTGCTCGGAGGGTTTTAATAAGACCTGGTCCGAGTCAATTATAGTACCCATTTTTAAGAAAGGTGACCGGCAAAATCCAGCCTGCTATCGCCCAATATCTTTATTGGACTCTATGGTGAAGGTAACAGGGCGGATTGTTTTAAACCTGCTTCAAGACTAGGCAGAGGAAAAAAAGATTTTATCAGATGTACAATATGGTTTTAGGCAGGGGCTGGGAACTATGGAGCAAGCTCTTAATCTCAGTATTTTAATAGGGAAATATACCCAGGCTAAAACAGGGAGAATTTATCTAGCATTCGTTGACCTCACAGCCGCTTTTGACTGTGTTATACACCGTAAATTACGGGACATTCTAACTGATATGAGGGTGGATCCCCCATGGTCCGGTTTCTGAGACAGTTGTACAGCGGGGCGACTGCTAAGGTACGACATGGAACCAAGGGGGAATGTACTGCATCGTTCAAAGTGGAAAGGGGGGTTAGACAGGGCTGTGTCCTGGCACCGTTCTTGTTCACTTTATATACGAACGCCTTGGAACAAGTGATGGTGGAAAAGGGAAAGGACCCACCATATATCAACAAACGCCCGATAGCTACCCTTCTCTATGCGGACGATGCAGTATTGATGGCCCGCACACAGATAGGCCTACAAAAAGCACTTTCAACCTATACTGCATTTATGGATAATTTAGGCCTAAAATTGAATGCCAAGAAAACCTACATAATGACATGTGGGAAGGGAAGACAGAAATGTAGGAGTCTGTCTATAGGGGGCAGCAGGGTAGAATCTACCAAGACAATCTCATATCTAGGTATCTTGTTTGATTCTATTGGCTTCTGGGCGTCAGACCGTCAAAAGTAGGAGTCTTCTTTTCATGAAATCTACGGCAGCTGTGGCCAATTTTGCAAAAAAATTGGGCTGAAGGCCTCCAGTGCTGCTCCTCCAGAAATATCAGGCTAAATGCGTGACTATGGCTACTTATGGCGCGGGCGTGTGGGGTTTTCAAGATTCGCAACCCATCCAGATTGTTGAAAATGCCTTTTTGAAGTTTCTTTTAGCGGTCCCAGCTAGCACTTCCGTTTATAATTGCCATAGTGAGCTGGGTGTCCCATATATTGCAGATATTATTAAAGCCCAGCCTGTATTACTATGGCACAGAATTTGGACTTCCACTAGAGCTGGTCTTAATCAAGAAATTATTAAGGATTCCATGAAGTTGGACCAGGCCACTAGGATCGCCTGGTTGAAATATATACAAAACTTCATGTATGACCTTGGGCACCCTGATTATTACAATTCCCCCGAATCTATTAACTCTGTCTCTAGGAAGGAGTTTAAAAGAATTTGCATGACCCACCTGGAGGCAAATAGATTCACTCTGGAAGCAAATAAGCCAACAGTAGAACAGCATCAATTGATCTTAACAACTTATGATATTCAGCCGTACCTACTGTTTAATCCAGTGGTTCCCAAACTGTGCGCCGTGGCTCCCTGGGGAGCAGTGAAACCTAGCCAGGGGAGCCGCGCACCAAGCACTTTAATGAATTTAATGTTGAAGGGTCTGTTGGCTTCAGTTAAACTAATTAGACTAAAATGCATGATGTCGATGATTTGTAAGTCACATGCCTAAAGCTGTAAACATAGTGCTTAATTGATGGCATGTCGAGGTAGATGACCTCCATATTTCACTGGATCCCCACGTTCCAACACTCCCAAAGTAAGCGGAAGATGCCTGATTTATTTTGTTACACTCGTTAATAGTTACGTTTTTTTTCCAAATGCATTTTACACCAATGCAAGTTATCAGGAAAGTATAGTTGTCCTGTCTAGTAAACACACTAAGTATTATTAACCACTTAACCGCGGCAGCAATTCCGCCGCGGTGCAGCGGTTTTATTGAGTGGGCGGGGCCGCATCGGCCAACGGACGTGCGCAGCACTACGGAGGTAGTGCTCGCGACGGCCGTTGGCCGACGGGCGCACGGAAAGGGTTAAGTATTGACATGTGCTCTTGAATCATAGATACTTCCAGTACACATTTCTTTCAGTACACACACATTTCCAGACAGGCCTACTCTCTCCTTGAGCACAGGGTAGTAAAACACCATATACAGCCTAATGCCAACATTTGGAAGCAAGAAAGAGGGACGTTTAAAAAAAATCAGAGGAATTTATTTTACTTGCATTGATTTGGAGTCAATTTTAGGGAGGAGACAGCAAACATAAAGCTGTATGTGGTTTAAAAAATCATGAGTCACCCTGCTGAGACAGGTGTGTTGGCACGTATGACACGGGTAGAAATGGAAGTGCATGCAAATATTCTTCAAGCGCACATACACTTTGGCAATGGGGCCTACATGCATAGGTGTGCTATCTAGCACTGTAAGTGGGATGAAAAAGTTTGAGAGGGTACTCTAAGAAAAGGCATGGGCAAAGAAGTGTAACCAAGAATATTTTATTAGAGGCGCTGCCTTAGTAATACGAAACACCTTGCTTATATGATTATAATACCTTCATCAGCTTCTTCCCAATTATTTTCAGGGAGAAAAATGCAAGTACTCCTGAGGCCGGGCTTACATCCACCCCACCTTTCAAAAAAACGTAACGGTGGGGAGCCACGGGCAATGGCCAATGGGTCAAGGGAGCCACGGGTCGAAAAAGTTTGGGAACCACTGGTTTAATCTAAGCGGGTATGATAGATATGTTTTAACCAGACAGCATAAATAAAAAAAATTATAAAAAAAAGGAGAACAGGCGAGACGTGTTTCGCCCTATGTGGCAAGTTTAGCCAGGGCTTTCTCAAGGCGAATCATGGTGTTTCAGTATTCATAAATACAAAAGGTAACAATGTTAAAATCCAATATGCTTCACAAAAGCGGGTAATAACATCCAAAATAGAAGATATCCCACAACAGTCTGTGCACTCAGAGCGAGGTCCCAGGACAATCCTGATAGCGTGGCGTTTCTGCAGTATAACACTTATAAAAAAAAAAAAAATTACGCTCTAAAAAGAGCCATAAAAAGAGTGAAACTATGTACAATGGATCGACAAAGTGGTGATTTCAAATAAAATGACTAACTCTACTTAAACCAATTTGGACTACTGTTCTGTATTATTAAAAGGAATTATCCATTTGGCTAAAAGAGATTCCCTGGAAGGGAGGAACATACGCTCATTCTCCTATTCATACTATTGCACATGAGATCACAATGTATCAATCTCCATTACATCCCACATGTTGGAATGCTGTCTGTAAATGTATAATTAGAGGAATATCATTCCAGGACCCATGATATGTGTAAAATATTAAGGCATGGTCCATCCCAAATGCATGTTGCCAACATGTATGTTACACTAGCCATTTGTCAAGTGTTGGTACATCGAGATAGAAATGACTACATCTACCATGAGGCCCAGTGACTCTAACTCTAACCAAGATGCAAAAAACCTTTTGCCCCTGCTCACTTGTCTGCCATATTACAACTGATGTTCACGTATCATGGACCGTGCAATATACATACAATGCTCTACTCAAAGACATGTCTACTGTTTTTATTGATGGTGCCCTGGTCTCCTCAAATGAAACTATTGACGGCATAAGTAATACCATACCAAGTGTGTACCTCAAATATATGTAAGCCATGAAGGTAACTCAGCTGATTAGAAGTGGCAGGTGACACATTGACTCTGTACTGTTCTCATGATGAATAATGCTAAATATACAGCCAAGTTGTGTGTTCCCCTGTAATCCAAACAACTAGGCCTTGGAATAGTCAAATACACATGTTACTTCTACACTGTGTTGGCTGAAATGTTTTGGAGATTTCATGTTAATTCCTAATTCCAAAATGATTCACATCAGCACATCTAATGAGCTGCTCAATTCTACTGCATATATTGTATGCCTCAAAAATGTCTTGTAAACAACTTCAGTACCACGCAAATAGATCACAATAGTAATCTCTATCTATCTTGTGTCATCCAAGGTCTCTATTTACTGTGACACAAATGATGTGGATGTAGATGCCACACTTCCACCAATAACTCTGGGCCAGATGTACGACCCTTGGGGTTTGCAACTCGCAATTTGCATTTGTTGGCGACTCGCAAGCACTGATGTACAACAGTGTCTGAGACATTGTTTGCAATTCCCAAATGGGTCGCAAAGGATCTGCCTCATTAATATTCATGGAGGAAGGTCGCATTTTGCAACCCATTGGGAATGGCATTCACTCACAGGGATGGTGGCCTGCTGGGGTCAGCAGACCACCATTTCTGTGACTGCTTTTTAAATAAATTAGTTTATTATTCAAATGCAGCCCATTTTCCTTAATGGAAAGTAGAATGCATTTCAAAAGTAAAAATGAAACATTTCAGATTTTTTTTCAGAGCAAGCGTTGGATGGTGGGACCATTGCCTGCTCTTTAAAAACATTTTTGCTGCCAATCACAAAGGGGGAGGGGTCCCCTGGGGACCCCTGTGCATATGTGACGGGCTTACCACTAATTTGAAATTGATGGTAACTACGATTGTTTGGTGACCGCATTTGCAGTCACAAAACAGTCTTACATAGCCGAAACTAATAAAGTTAATCAAAAGTGTATGAGTAAACTTGCTCATGTAGATTTACACACATTTACTTTTGTGAATAGGACCCATAAGATTTTATAAGTAATTATATCTCTATTAAGATAGTAGAGGAGAGAATAGGAAAGGAAAGTACAGAAAAGCAAGAAGAAAAATATATTTAAAAAAAATGTAATTTATAAAGTAATGCAAGTACTGTGAAATAATGTAAATAACAGATACTCTTGAGTAATAGCTAGTAATATGATAGAAAAATAGATTGCAACACATTAAGAAATATAATATTTTTCCCTAGGTATATTTACGAAGGCGTGGGATCTCCATCTGTTAATTTTCTTGAAATGTTTCCTATACTGTTTAGTAATGTGTAGCCCCACATTACACCTGCTCCCTTGGATAATGGTCCTGTCCAAACAGTGAGCCTCATTTAGAAGGAGCTTGCACCACTGTTGCATCATATTTTTTTACGCATCTTAAGCTATTCTCTGCTCCATATTGCCCCATATTTATAAAGAGATGCCTGAGGCCCAATGAGTCAGTTTTTGTAGGCCTGCGTCAAAAAATATCTGCGCTGGAACCGGCTGGCCATGCAGTTTATAATGTATGTAGGGTAGGCGTTCCCTCGTAAAAACCCACTTAGAACTGACACAGTGATATTTACAAGTTTTTCAATGTGTGACACCTCTTTGAGATTCCAGTACTAAGCCTGGAATGCGTCAAAATTCCTACACCTCTTCAGCCCAGGCGTAGGAAATGACGTAGTGGCTTTTCATTAGGAATTTGACCAGCTGAAGTCACTTTACACACTGAAATAAGTTATCAAATCACATCCCCTCTACTAGTAGTAGATCTACACATGGGACAATCCTGTTGTAGGACCCCTTGACCAACCTGGGACCATGGCACCTATGATACCATCATCCACTGCAGCAAGGCATTGTTATGTTGTGTACTCCATGTAAGGGACAGGCCAGGATTGTCACATTTCCATGGAGGAATGGGTCCCCAGGTCCAGCCAAGCGTACTCCAAAGCACAACAGGTAAGTACACACATAAGATAGGTAACACATAAATTGCCACTTTACATTACAACATATACTTGTATCTACGCACATTCAAGTGTCACTCACTATTGGGCTGATTACAGGTTTGGCGGTGTGGGAGCGGGCCGCCATGCCAGCGTGCCGCTCCCACACAGCCAAACTTAACCGCCTGCCAGATTGAGAGTTTTCTCTTGGTCTGGCGGTCGGTGCTTTGGTGGTCCCAGGCAGTGAGCCATAGAAAGGCACCACAATGGGAACGCCAAAGCCTGTTCCTGCACGGCATGGACTGTGCATCCATGCCATCCAGGAACAGGGAGTGCATGCACACAGGGGCCTCCCTGCATGCATCCCCAGGCCCTGATGCAACATAGGGCCCTGTAGGGCCCCTTAAGTTTCCCCGCGCCACACTTTTCATGGCGAGCTTACCACTGCCCTATGGCGGTTGCAGCTGTCCTATGGCGGTCCGACCACCATACTGGAAATCGGGCAGTCAGACCACCACCGCTCTGCCACCCTGGGTTTGGCAGTCCACGGATTGCCAAACTCAGAATCAGCCCCTTAGTCATAAATACTCAGGCGTCTACATACACATAAGTAGACTATGCCCACTGTAATGTGACACTTAGCCATGCTTCATATTTGTCTGCATTCCATCCAGGACCGTTGTAATGGTGTACAAGGTGACTATTCCACCGTTTGACAGGCCATTACATTAGTCCCCACACATTAGAACTGACATATTACCTCTGCTTTTTGATGCATTGCTGAAGTTGCATCGGTCGTAAGGCCAACTTCAGCAATGCAAACATTTGAGGCTGATGCATTGCGTCAGCCTTCCCACTGATGCATCAGAATTTCTGACACATCCTTGGGGCCTTACACCATGGTGCCTTGTATTGTAAATACAATGTATCCATGGCATTATAATTTGTCTTGACATTGCACAAGAAATGTTGACGCATCGCTGCCACAACGCTGTGATATGTCAATTCTTGTAAATGAGGCCCAGTATGTATTTCAAAATGCCACTTTTGCAAGACATCTGCCTAAGTTACTTTTATTGAAGATGCCAATGAAGTATCCACATGAAATGTGCAGGGTCAGTTATTCCTTCCAGAGTGCATCACTAATATACAACCTCCGCAGCTCTATGTTTACATGGTGCAGCAACACATTCTACACTGTTGTAGGCTTTGGTGAATGATGGTCAACAATTGAGGTACACCTGGAGATATATTGGTGGTTAGAAAGAATAGTAATTTACATATTAAAGAAAACACAGAATCTTTGTCATGTGACAATGTACAACATTCAATGGCAGATACAGTTTTTCAATTTCTCTGGGATGTCATATATTGGCACCACAACCAGAAGAGGGTGAAAGTAAAACCTTTGCTGTAACTTCCAGCAACTTTGAAAATATGGCATTTAGGGATCTAGCTTTAGATCACAACTTTGTCTGACTGTACGAATCCAAAGCTTCCCCTCATGGTCAAGGGCCTGTGGGAAAGGCTTCAAGTGCATTGCTGGTCGGGAGAGTTACAAGGCAGGTGAAGATGTGGGAGCTGTGACACGTGAGAGCCTGGGACCCTGGCACGGTGCATATGAGGTAAAGGGAACAGAACATCCTTGGAAAATATGATCACTGTAGATTACACCAAGAGAATGGGGCCTGGGATGTGCATGTTTGAGGGCTTTCACAGAGAACAGCTGCAATGTGGCACTAAACAAAACACTGCCCATTGCATTGAATCACAGCAATGTTTTTCTACTACTCCATAGAGTCACTAAAGTTGGCCCTCTTTTTTAGGTAAGGTTACTGGTAGCTTTAGCTGTCCTATAAATCTCATATTCTCAACAAAAATTAGCACTAAGAGCAATACACAAAAACATGCTTTTATCAGTCTTTTTCAGCCTTTAGCTTGTTTGGGTGGGCCCCTTTAGATGTTGACAGTCTTATGTCTACACATTTTGAACCCACCCTCAACATTTGTCTATTTAAAATTTTACGATACAGATTTCATTGGCTTTATTTGGTATGTTCTGTTTTGAATACTTGTTTCTACAAAGAAAATCTAACTAATATTTATTTTTATTTTGCTGTCTGAGCTTGACAGCACAGCTGTCGCCAGACCTTATGTGATGAGCAAAAAAGGAGCTTTAGGAAACAGCACTGGAAGAGGAGCTTGGGCTTCACCCACATGTTGATATTGCTCTCTACAAACTTGTGATAGGACATTAGGGGTGTGCTTTTACTTCTCAAAAAAGTTCCTTTGCAGTTCAGTTCATGCACTTTGAAAAGTCCATGCACTGCAACATGATTAAGTTGCTATATACACCATCTTTTCAATAAGCAATGCTTAAACCTCACACCTCTATTAGATATCATTGGCTATGATACACACCACCTTTTCAAAGAAAATAAAAAAACATTTGTGTTGTTTCATTAAAAGAGTTTCATGTTACTTCAGTCATCAGAAGTATGGCTGATTAGAGGCAGCATGATTTGCCAGGCAATTATTGCATGAAAGATGGCCACTAGAAACATCATGATATTTTCACAGCATCATTCAAAAAAGCAGTTCAGCAAACCCAAGAGGATCTTGATGGTAATCCCCTCCACTTAGAAGGGTCATCGCTATGATGATGTGATGACCAGCATAGCCACCAGTGGCTCCAATGTCGCATTACTAAAGTGAGAGGAATCCACAGGGAGTGATGGGGACTATGGGTTGCATATCCTAATGACTTGGGTAATGTGGAGAATCTGAGTCAATCCTGATTGCAAGCAACAGCCCCTTAAAGCCTTGTGCATTTACCTATGGAGTGTCTAAATGGGTCTCCGCGCACTCATCGGCGTGAGACTCAACAGCATGGGCACTCGCTGCAGCTACACCTGCATAACACTCCAGCAAAAGTGACAGGAGGGAGGAGGAGCATGTGTGGAAGCAAACTCTCTGGTGGACAGCAGAGAAAGATAATGTACCATGTTGCTCCATGACAGTTTCTGCTCTGTCCTAGCTCCAGCATCTGGTAGTGTGCAATAACCTGAGTGATGCACGGGGCAGGTGTGGCAGAAAGCCCTGGGGCACTGAGACACATACCAGGTGGGACACTGATTGTGGAGGCAGCTGCTGCCACTGTATGGCTGTATAAGAAGCCTGAAGAAGAGCTCTGTTTCATCATTAAGGGAGTAAGCAGGCACAAGTGAGCTCCAGAAAAGCCTGAAGCTCAATACAAGCATTTGAGGACCCAGTACCATATGTTTATGTATGCTAGCCTAATGAGTAAATAGCTGTCCTGAACAGACTCAATTGAAGCCTTATGAGGGGTCAGATCACCTTGGAGAATTCAACAAGATTTCTGGGGTGCAATACTTGTCTTATGAGGAGCCTGCACTCCTGGGAGAGCTCACTATTTGAGATCCTGGGGGGCGTGGCCAACTGCCATGGGAAATGGCTGCGCATTAGCTCGGCTCCGGCGCACCTCTCCCGGACAATCCAAAAATATGCAAAATGATCCGAGTGTGAAAAGCTGTAACTGACCCCACAAGGTCCTCGCAACTCAGGCATCAATCGAGCCCAGTGCCGAAATGATTGAGTGTGTGTGAGTGGAGTTTCGCCCTGATCTCCGCCAGTGAGAAGCGAGACGCTGACTGCGTCATATCAAGCCCCGGCCGATCGGCGACGACGGAACCGTGACTGCGGGAGAGGAAACTGACTATTCACTGTAGGAGGGCAGCAGAAGCAAAAATAACACAGGGACCTGCCTTCCCGTCTGCCTGGCCCCAGCGAAACTTTAGAGATCGACGCGCCCTGCAGGGCTAACCATACGTGATTAACGCTGTGATTGGCTGGCATAGCAGGCATTATCCGACTCCTGCGGGTGGTGTCTGGGAGATAAGCGGACACGGCGGAGCAGTGTGGATAATAATACACCTCCAGCAACGGCCGGACTGGTAAGAACTGAGGCGGGGCCTGGGTGAACGGTAGGTGTTACTAAGCGCTCCCCATACGGTGCCAAGAAGAAGATGGACGGGGCTCTCACTCAGCGGAGGCCTAGCTGGTGAACTCCGACAGGCAGGACAGTGCCTCGGCCCATGAGCAGGCGGTGGAGAGTAACCAGCGCGTCCTGAACCCCTCAACTGGCACTGAAACACATACTAAGCAAAAAATGGGGAGCGGTCGGGGTGGCCGTAATACGATGCAAACCAAATTAGACAAATATGCGGGGCAAAAGGGACCAGATGACGCACAAGCAACACCGAAACCGGCAGGGGAACAGCAAGATCCCACCCTGCAAGATATACTGGCAGCTATAACATCCGTGCACACATCCTTAGAAAACAGGATTGATACCGTCATTTTGGAGGTTTCATTAATTAGGGCTGACATGCGCAACATGAACAATCGCATCAAGTAGGTGGAATCCGCCTCCAAGGCCTTAGCAACAGATAACGTCCTCCTTAAAAGCCAAGTCGCAGATCTCCAAGCTGTTCAGGACAGAATGGAAAATCAGCTTGACGACTATGAAGGTAGGATGCGACGCAATAACATTCATATACTTGGGGTGCCAGAACGGGCGGAGGGGCAGGCGGCAGACCTATTCGTGGAGGAACTGGTGGTGCACCATCTTCAACCCAAGGGCCTGTCCAACCACTTTTCCATTGAAAGAGCGCATAGAGTACCGGGCGGAAGACCAAAACCCGGCGCGTCGCCCCGGCCCATACTTGCAAGAGTATTTAACTTTTGCGACAGAGACATAATACTTCATACAGCACGAGTGGCCCCTCCGGTCAGTCTCGAAAATAGCAAAATAATTTTTTTTCCAGACTTCACGCTTAAACTGCAAAGGCAGCGTCGAAGCTTTCTAGAAGTGAAACAAGCCCTGCGTGATCAGGAAATCAAATACACCATGTTGTTTCCGGCAAAATTACGTATCGAGTCAGAGGGAAAGAAATGGTTTTTCAATAGTCCAGAGGAAGCATGGGACTGGCTCAACGGATGGCGCACTGTTGAAAAGCGGACCATAAGGAAGGCCGGGGCAGTGGAAATAGGGACAGATTAGGCCGCCACGCAGGAACTTTGACGGATACCAAAACAACGCGAGGCTCACCGGAATTGGTCCAGGAGGATTGAACGCAAAGTGGCATTTGCACACAACCAGAGATCTAAGGCCCCTAATGCCCTCACCCCGAATAAGCTTAACCTAGCATTGAACTGCGTCATACCGAGACTCCAATGCCAACCACTAATGGACGCTCCGAAGATTTAATTTTGCAGCTTGAGACGGGGTATAGTTAACTGCTTGTTTTAACCTCTATGATGTTATACTTAGTTCTAATAACGAAGGACCCCGGGAGTGGGGTTGGATCACGTACCCAAGCATACCAGGGGTGGGCGATAGGCACTCTGCACGGTTGGGGTGGCGGGAGGTTCAGAGCCCGCAATGCAGGGAGGCAGGGAGGGGGAGGGGAAGGGACATCTTGGGGCGGGTAATTGTTTAGTTAGTTCTCTATTGTTATCTTGTTGTGACAGCAGTGAGAGATGCAACGGCATTTACACAAGTACAGCTATGACTAACGCTCCACTCGCACCACCAATCGAAAAACGCACATACACCCTGGACAAGAGGTGACCCACATCACCCACATAAGTCATGTTGGACAATAATATGAAGAGAACGCTCCGTATCCTCACTTGGAACGTTAACGGGTTGGCGGACAAATTAAAAAGAGGGTTTGTGCTTCAATATCTTAAGCGACAGGCCCCCGACACCGCCCTGTTGCAGGAGACACATCTGGTAGGCACGTGCAAAGCATTAGACAGATGGGGATATAGATTAGCAGCCCATGCGGGCTTTACCTCCGGTTCCAGAGGAACAGGCATCCTTATTTGTAAACAATGCCCATATACAATAAACAACACATGGGTAGAGGCCCAGGGTAGATTTGCAGCTGTGGCAGGGACATGGGAGGGGAGGCCACTTAATATACTTTTGATTTACGCCCCCCCTGCATTGAAAAAAACTACACTGGCCGATCTGGGTAAGTTCTTGCTGGACCTCCCTGTGGGAACCCTGGTACTGGGTGGCGATTTCAATCTGACGGTGGATGGTCAGGTCGACTGACGACCCCCACAACGAGATCCACACGACACCTCACAACTGGCAGACTTCCTCTCAGCCTTTGGCCTGGTTGACATCTGGCGGCACCTTAATCCCCAGACGCGTCACTTTACCTTCCACTCGGACGCCCACGGTAGTCAATCTAGAATAGATCATCTGCTTACGCATGTCGGTGATATTTCCCACTTCACAGAGGCTAGGTGTTTGGGACGCGGCATCTCTGATCACTCTCCTGTCCTCACCCAGATAGAATTACCCCATGGGAATAGGCGCACAACCCTGACGATAAACCCATGGTGCCTGAAAATCCCCCATGTTAAGACGGAAGTTATAAAAGGGGTGGATCACTACTTCTCAGAGAACACAAATACAATTGATTCCCAACAGATCCTGTGGGGGGCATTCGAAGCAGTTATTAAAGGCCACACGCTTTCATTAATGGTTCGCCATAAGAAAGAGCTGAGGGCACGGTTGGAGGCCTTAGAACAAGAGGTTCTGGGGCTGGAAGGTACGGTGGCAACCTCGGATGATGATATAGCCATGCACACTCTCAGCATGAAAAGGCAAGATTATGGACAGCTTGCAACGGAGGCAGCTAGATCAAAACAAAAGGCCATCCTGCACAAAATCTATGAGATGGGCGATAAAACTGGGAAGTTGCTTGCATGGCTGGAGAGGCGAGCCACTGCACAGAGATGGGTGCCCCTCATAGAGGGAGAGACTGGAGAGCTGTTGAGAGACCCGCAAAAGATTGCTGAGGCCTTTGCTTCCCACTTTGCTCTAATATATTCCTCCACCACCACTACCATGCTCACTGACTCCAGAGACCTCCTGGCCACTATCCCTGTTACTACTCTTTCCCCAGAGGACCGCGAAACCCTGGAGGGTGACCCAACAGAGGAGGAACTAGCACTTGCCATAAGAGGGATAAAGTCGGGAAAGCCATGGGACCCAACGGGCTCCCAATAGAACTGTTTAAACTTGTGACTTTTAAAATAACGCCTGCGCTCCTGGCTATGTACCTGGAGAACTATCAAAAAGGGTCCCTTCCAAGCGACTCAAGGCTAGCCTCTGTGGTTCTTAAACATAAGCAAGGTAAACAAGCGACGAGGTGCGATCCTATCGACCTATCTCACTGTTAACCGCTGAAGCTAAAATCCTAGCCAAGGTTTTGGCCAACCGATTAATCCCTATCATCTGTAAACTCATACATCTGGACCAATCAGGCTTTATGCCTGGCCGAAACATGGCCCTCAATCTCAGGAGATTGCATGGGGTACTAGGGAGGGTCAATACAATTCAGGAAGATGCTGCCCTGCTGTCATTGGATGCAAAAATGGCATTTGGTACGATCGAATGGCCCTATTTAGTTGCTGTCCTCGAGCGCATGAGTTTCGGCCCCACATTTATAAAGTGGATAAAACTACTATATGCAGAACCGATAGCCCAAATAGTTGTCAATCAACACACATCCCGGCTATTTCGACTAGGGAGGGGAACCAGACAGGGCTGCCCCCTGTCGCCCCTTATGTTTGCCCTGATACTGGAACCATTAGCGACATGGGTGAGAGGGGACCCCATGATCAGAGGGTTGAAATGGACTGAACAACACGAAGATAGAATCTCCCTCTATGCAGACGATGTTTTACTATATGTTGCAGCCCCCACTGCCTCGATCCACAGGATTCTCCAGATTTTTGCAATTTTTAGTAAACATTCAGGCTATACTATTAACTGGACAAAATCCATAATATACATGCTTCTGGGACCCCCACCACGGATGCCCAAAGATAATAACGTCACCGTAGCGACAAAGGGATTCCGATATCTAGGTATATATATAACCCCGCAGCCCTCCCGATTCTATGACATAAATCTCAAGGCCCCACTGACGAGACTCCACAACGATGTGCTCCACTGGAGGACCCTGCCCCTGACTCTCCTGGGCAGGGCAGCGCTGCTTAAAATGTTGGCTCTACCCCGATTTTTGTATGTGTTGCAGAATACCCCCTACAGGGTCCTGGACACATACTTCACCAGTATAGAGAGTAAGGTTAGGACTCTTTTATGGGACGGGAAAAACCCACGTATTGCGACACATAAATTGACGAGAGGGTGGTACGACGGGGGAATTGCCCTACCCAACCTCAAGCAATATTATAGGGCCTTCCAGCTGGCAGTTATCAACCATTGGGTGTACGCCCCACCGTCTGAACCGGCATATCGGACGGACAACTGGATAATGGGCACCGGAGGGCACTCTACTCTAACCCTAAACACCAACGCCTTAAAGACCCCACGGCCCAAACAGTTGCAATTTGGCAACAAGCGACAAAAAAACTGGGGTGGCATTAAAAAATAACTCGGACTACTCCTCTATGGGAGACCGAACAACTTGGTACGCTGAGTAAATGCCCGGGGTTCGATAAATTGGACGTAATTGGTATCTCCTCAGTCGGCGACCTATGGAAGCGTAATGAGATGGTCCCATTTAGAGACCTTCAGGCAGAATACCAACTGGCTGGGTCGGAGGCTTTCTGTTATTTACAAATAGGGCATGCCATAACAACCGCTGTAACAAGCAGTGAAGCTCTACCTGAGGAGTCTCCACTAGAGGACCGACTCCTAACGGAACCCATGTCACGCAAAGCAATATCTCTCACATATCGCAAATTAATAAACAATAAGCCGGATCCATTAATACGACTCCGCCAACTTTGGGAAATTGGCGTTGGGAATCTGGAGGAGAATGACTGGCAAGAAGCACTTTCTTCCCAAAGAGAAGTCACCATCCCAATGAGGCTAAGATTAATTCAATTAAAAACCCTACACAGGGCATATCTCTCGGCAGGCACGCTGGTTAAAATGGGACGGAGACCCGATCCTGGGTGCCTTAGGAAGTGCGCTGAGGAAGGCACATTCTTTCATGTATTCTGGGATTGTCCAGGCATCCGCCCATACTGGGAGAGGATTATCTCCACACTCAAGGAGGTAGGTGGGAAAGATATCACCAATTCCCCACGACTCTGCCTACTAAATATATGGGAGGCCACCGACCTAACCCAAACCGAATGTACATGGGTCTCACTGGGGTTCGCCCTTGCCAAAAGGAACATTGCTCTGAAATGGGGAACCGGGGACTTGCCAACATACCGGGGATGGGCGAATGATATGGACAGTGCAATGATTGCGGAGAAAGAGGTATTTAAGCACAGTGGATGCCCTAAAAAATGGGATCAAAAATGGGCTAAATGGAACGTATCGAGGGGTGATTTATGTTTCTCCCCAGCAGAGGAACTACGAAGGGAAAGGGTGAGAATTGATCTTCTACGGATGTGATGGGGAAGGAGAACTACGTTCCCAAACTAAGTGTACAAACTAATCACTGCTGACCTGCTGTATTGTTTTGATATTACTGGATCTTGTACTATTTATCTGCTGTAGCGTCACAATTGTTCAATAAAAAGAATATTAAAAAATTAAAATATTTGAGATCCTGGGGGGCTTCTAGCCCTGGATGGCTCTATACTTGCCTAAAGTGCCTGCAGTCCTTTGGTAACACTACAGCCTACTGATGTCACTGCAGATGGACGGTTGTTTGTGTAATTTCGAGCAGTCTGTCCATACCAAGTTTGGTACACAGATGATGCCTATAAGTTGTATTTGTCATGTAGTCAGCGTTGATACATTTGTGTGATACCAGCATCCCTGGTCAGTGCTGTGTCATGTTAATGAATGTTCTATAAATTTCACCACTGGTCACAACCTGTGTGATCTTCAGCAAGTCTAAGCTGGGACACTTTCATGCTTGATAGGTGCGCTGCATACACAGGGTGCAGACTGAAACAGCTCTGTTTGACACTGCAGGGCTCTGGTATGACTAGTGCTGAAAACTGATATATAAGCCTTGTAAATCTTCTAAGATATATCGCAGGGGAACAGTGTGGCTTCTGAAACCCGTCCTCCTCTCGTCATTTTCGTACCTAACTGTTGATCCATATACACAAAGATCATGAGTTTGTGATACTGAACAGGGACATTGTGTGGGATGCATTTTGACTGACTGAATTTGGTGTTTTGCCTGTTGAATACTTTGGGATGGTTTCAGTGTGTCAGCTGAGCTGCATGTGCACTTGAGCATAGGACAGAGGGTTGCTCTTTAAGTGTATTCTAGATGACATAAAAATGGGGAGTGTCCTTTAACAGACCTCTGTGAAGTTTTCAAATAACTATACCACATCCTGGTACTTAAAGCCAAAGCCTTCTTTGATACCCCTAACCTGATAAAGATTTTTGACATGATTAATCAGAATGATAGCTTGGAGCTAGGATCATACATGTGAGCACACCAGTCATGGTCAAGAATACATGATCTACCAGGAACTGGGAGAGACAGATTTTAAGGCTTTTCAGTAAAGGAGAATACGATCATGAGACCGAAGATTTTGAGTCAGAGAATTCCAGTATCTGGCCACCAGGAAGGAAATCCCATGGCTGTCCATAAGTGCATAGTTAAGCTGAGGAATCTTTGACAACCTGGAAGAAGAGTAGCTGAGAAGATGGGTAATAGTATGCTGTGTGAATCTGGCTTGAAGATAACAGGGACCGTCTAATGAAAAGCTTATTTGCACAAAACAAATTCATTTAAACATGACTATTTTAGGCCCAAGAATGTGAGGGTGAAGAACAAGGTGGTGGTGAGACCCCAGCTGTGGAGACAAGAAATCAGGAGCCAGTTGGAGAGATTGGTATTACAACTGGCCATAAAAATCTATGTTTGTCTGTGTTAAGTTTCAATTAATTTTGATTCCTCCACAAAACCATGACTAGCAAATAATGCTGAAAATTAGCAAGAGGCTGCAAAGATTGGTCATCAAGCTTGACCAAGACCTGAGTAGCATGTAAATAGAACATAAGGTTGAAACCAAAAGAGAGGATGATGTGGGCCAGGGCAAGAACATGGATACTAAAAAGTATGTGTCTTATCGGAGCAGCACAACAGCCTTCATCTATGATCATTCTGTGTAGGGGTGGGCAGAACCTGCAATGTTTTACTCCACAGAATTCTTCTAAATTACATAAAAACACAGGAAGATTCCACAGAGTTCCACTCACTCCTATCAAAATATATACAGGGACACGAGCCCCCGAATTGATGTATCATTCCTTTAATTTTCAGGAGACTCTTGCATTCTCCATCTCCAGTGTCAACGGTCACTCTATCGCAATAAATACATGACATCAAAGTAACTTGCGTAACGGTACTTAAGCAACAGGACGCGTGGTCTTCTTGACTCTTTAGCCCTAGGCTGTCACTGACAGCCAGAGCCAGGCACAGGCAGCAGTGAGGCAGGGTGCTGCAGGTAGGACTGGGCTGCTTTCGAAGCTGCCTGCTTGGAGACTGGACTATTTAAACCCACAAGGCTCAGAGAGGGGTCAGTGGCTCAGATATCACCCCTAAATCCACAGCATGTTTTAGCACCGACTGCCCCCTGTTTTTCATTAAAAAAAAAAATGTTTTTGTCCTCATTCACGTCAGGTTCCAATGTCTAGTAACTTAGCCCAGTAATGTGAGAAAGAGGCAGGCCTCAAGCAGGAATCAGAAAATAGACATTTTCTCCCTGCATGTACATCTCTCTCAGAGTGTCCGATTTATGGCAGCTGCATCAATTTGAGCTGGGGGAGAGACATTACAGCAAAAACAGAGAGTTATACAGGAGTAATCATTGGGCAAAACTGTAGTCACTTACATCCTCAATAACCATTACTTTCCACTACACCCTAGCCCAATTTTGTAACAGAGCCAAAAACCTTTTCTTCTTAGAGTCTGTCCCTAATAAGTCAATTTTAGACATATAAAACAAGGAATCTAACCACTCCGAGTGTTGAGGCGGGGTACCTCCCACCCAATTTTGATAGATTTCTCTTCTGGCAAATAAAATTGCATAAAACAGCAGGTCTCTAGCAATTTCTAGAACTCCTTCCATTACTCCAAAAATGACCAATGAAAGGCTTACCTTAATTTGTAGCCCCAAAATACCTGAAACTGTAATTTCTACTTCATCCCAAAATCTTCTGATTCCCAGGCATTGGTAAAACATATGAACATCCGTCGCCTTTTCAAGACCACACTTTACCATACCATCGGTCTTCCTTTCCCCATCTTTGACAGCTTCTCAGGTGTTTTATATGCCCTGTGGAGTGAAAAGAAGTGATTTCTCCTTAAAAAAGCAGGCTTGACAATGGAATATAATGTGCGCATCAATGCTTGCCATGTATTTAGTAATTGCACCCTGGGCAAGCATCTTCCCCGCAGTTCTTCTGCCAGACTGAAATCTCCATCCAATGTGCATTGTAGTTCCCAATACCAAAATGAAAGATCCTTATTTCCTGGGGGTTTTCCAACCAGTTTTTCTTCCAAGCCATTTCCAATACCCAAGGCCAGCTTCCGACTTTGTTCCCAACTTTTCAATTGTATATATTTAAATCTTGAGAGTTTGCCCCCCAACAGCTCATTTAACTTGTTCCATGGTATCAGGATTCCGTCTTGAGTAAGATCACCCAAGGCACATACACCTGCATTTCTTATCGGCAGCACCAATTTGTCTTTAAGACACTCTGGAGTCCCTGGAGATTCCCAAATAGGAGTTGAGTAGGAATAATAGTCTAGTTTTGGCCATCATCTAATAGTGTACCACATTCTAGCCAATGCTTGCAGCACATTTAATTAGATTTTTTTTTAAAGTATTTTTTCGGTCTCCAAATGTAAAAAGAAATCTGTCTACGCCCACCTTGCTTTCTTATATCATTGCCAAGAGCATAGTTCCTACTTCTGATCCATCCGATATATTAAAAAGCATTCTGGAGTTTGTCAGTTGGAAGGCCCAAGCATAATATTGGATGCCTGGTAGGGATAATCCCCCTTTCTCCCTTCTTCTCCGCAACTTTATCCATGAGATCCTAATCCCCTTATATGCCCAAATAAAGGCGTTTATCGCCTGCTGGATTTTATCTATTGAGGATTTCTCAAAATGCAGGGGTATTGTATTGAATAGAAAAGTAATTTTTGGCAGTCACCATCTTGACCAGATTAACCCGCTCAAGTATCGTTAGAGGAAGGTGTGCACATCCCTTCATTAACTGCACTATTTCTCTTGATATTTTGCCCAGATTTATTTCTGAAATTTTATTTATATCTTGCACAATTTTTATACCCAGATATCTCATTTCCTTACTAATCAACGGGTTATCCTTTATTTGATTCCATACCATAACCTCTGTTTTCTTCTCACTCTCTAGGTAACCGGACACTTTGCCAAACTCTGAGGCCATCTGTAAGGTGGCCGGCAGAGCCACTGCAAGGTCGGAGGACAAAACCATGAGATCATCTGCATATAATGCTACTTCTTCACCTAACCCCCATGTGAAGAAGGAGAAATGTTAGCTGCCATTCTAAGTTTATGTGCTAAGGTCTCTATATAGAGATTAAATAAGAGGTGCTATAGAGGGCAACCCTAGCTTGTGCCTCTAAATATTTTAAAAGATGAGGATAGGATCCCGTTCACTAAAACTCTTGCTGAGGGATCCTGATATACTAGTTAGATTGCTCTACAAAATTTATCCCTGAGCTTGTATCGTTTCAAAACAATAAACAGGTATGACCACCTTACCCTATCAAAAGCTTTAGAAGCATCTAAAGTTATAACTGCTGGGGGCAGGTCGAATGAGTAGTTACAAAATCGATAGCTCCTATAAGTCCGTGTGTTAACTCATGTAAGTATCTTTCTTTAATGAACCCCTTCTGATCCTTGTATATCACGTCTCCGGCTATCTTACTTAATCTCCCTGCCAGGATTTTTGTAAAGATTTTTGTAATCAGTATTCAGAAGTGACATCGGTCTATACGTTTCACAGCTATGGGGACACCTTCCCTGGCTTCTAAATAAGTGTAATTATTGCCTCATCCCATGATTTTGGTAGCTGTGCCCCTTGATCTAAAATCTCCCTGATCATTGTCAAAAATGGGTGTAACACCTCCCCTAAAATAGCTCCAGCGGTATGCCATCGGGCCCTGCAGCTTTACCCACCTTACTTGACTGTGCAGCCATCCTAACCTCCTCCTCTGTGATATCCTGGTTTAGAATTTGTTTTTGTGTAGAGTCCAGGGGTTTAATAGAGTCTGATAACCAGCCATTCACCTCCTCTTCTAGTACTATTCCCTCTTCCGAATATAGATCCCGGAAGTAGTCTTTAAATGCCTCTTCCATCTCTGTCTCACTGGTCAGCATAGCCCCGGACTGCCCCTCCTTGATATCTTTAATCCGATTTCTATATTGATCTGCCTTCATCTTGCAAGATAATAACTTCCCTGCTCCCTCACCATACTCAAAATGGTCTAACTTACTAGCATCCCATCTTTTTTTAATCCGAGTTTGGAGGATTGCTTCCGTTTGATTTTTCAATAGATGCATTTTTCTCTGCCAAAATCCTACTGTCATCTGCTAGGTTTATTTTTATTTCAGTCTCTAACTTTTCCATTTCATCCTCTAACCGAGACACCTCATTCCTGTTTGTTTATTTCTGTAGCAAACTGCGCTCGTAATCTTACCTCTAATAAAGGCTTTGAAGTGTCTCATATTGTCCCAGTGGGAGCCGAGCCACAACTGATTTTCAGGAATTCTCCTACTTATATTTTCAGAGCTTCCATTACTTCTGTATCTTCTAGTATAGTATGATCTAGTGTCTACCTCCTTTCCGTAAACCTGCTAGTACCCCTGATTGTTATTGTCACTGCTGAATGATCTGACAAATGGGCTGCTCTTATACCCAGTCAGTCAAACCACTTTATTCAGTTGATAAGAACCATAAAAGTATGCAACATATATCACAATTATACAACTCCATATAGTATAAAAAATTGTTAAAAATTCAGATTCATGGTACATGGGCATCATAAAAGGTTAAAAGACACTAGAGACAAAAATTCATATAGGGCAATATAAAATTAATAAACATCAATAATATATTAAATCATTCAAGAATTAAGATGCTATAATAATTTCCTCAAACGCACTGCTGCCACTAAAAAACTCGCAATGTTAAAAATCTCCCATGGGTCATTCAGCATTTGCAGATAATGAGAGAGCTGGTTTAACCTGTATAAAACCTTTTCCTTTCAAAATTGGAACTAAAAACCTCCGTCGGATAATACTAAAGTGCTCACAGATCATAATAAAGTGCATAGTGTCCTGGGTTGAGAGTTGTCACAACTACAGGGGCCTAGATCACACACCCTGCTCCAGCCTTGCGAATTTCCTAAGAGGGTGTGAATTAGGTTAAACGAAACCTGATTAAAAGCCGGCGGTGATAGGGCTTTGTAACTATTTTCAGATAGGGTTCAATCAGAGTTGTTGTTTTTAACATAAAGTAAGCCTTTACTGTGGGTTTCTTTAGCTCCTTCTCCTCCCTCTCGATCGCCAACATGTTCAGAAATTGGGTTTTAACCCAAGTCACATCACCTTTTCTTATTTACGTGAGGGAAATTAAATAGTTCAGGCGCCCTAGTTCACTTAAAACAGTCTTTACATAATGTAGCCATGAAATGCTACTCACATTATCCAGGGCCATACAGTCCCTGATAATCTGATGGTTTAACGTTAGCTCGGGGTTAAGCCAAGTTTTCAACCAACAGCTCACTGGGGCTAGTTTCGATAGATCTGAAACATAACTGACCCCAACCTCTTGATGTATTATAAATGTTGGGGAGGACTGTGGGACAGACAGGAGGGCACATAAAAATTTATTTTCCACTATCTGCGCCCCTTCTCCTGACCTATATTCCCAAATATCGGAACCGTACAGGGCGATGGCCATACATTTAGACTTACTCAAAATGGTCTAACTTACTAGCATCCCATCTTTTTTTAATCCGAGTTTGGAGGATTTCTTCCGTTTGATTTTTCAATAGATGCATTTTTTTCTCTGCCAAAATCCTACTGTCATCTGCTAGGTTTATTTTTATTTCAGTCTCTAACTTTTCCATTTCATCCTCTAACCGAGACACCTCACTCCTGTTTGTTTATTTCTGTAGCAAACTGCGCTCGTAATCTTACCTCTAATAAAGGCTTTGAGCGTGTCTCACATTGTCCCAGTGGGAGCCGAGCCACAACTGATTTTCAGGAATTCTCCTACTTATATTTTCAGAGCTTCCATTACTTCTGTATCTTCTAGTATAGTATGATCTAGTGTCTACCTCCTTTCCGTAAACCTGCTAGTACCCCTGATTGTTATTGTCACTGCTGAATGATCTGACAAATGGGCTGCCTTATACCCAATATCTATGATATCCCCTCTAAGGCTCCAATCTACTAAAAAGTAGTCTATACTTGATCTATGCCCATATTTCTTATTATGAAATGAGGTACCCTGCAAACACCCGACCCTCTCTCTCCACAAATCACAAAGAGCATGTTGTTTCATCATAGACTTCAAAAATGTACGCGATTTGGGAGTAGGTATAGCTCTGCTTTTTTTTGATTTATCTAAATTCAGACCTTCCCTTGGATAACTCACCCATACTTCCTTCTGGACCTCAAGTTAGTCCAATTTTCTTTTTCCAGCACCACAGGCACCCACCACCGAACCATGAACATAAGTAAATTTATATGACCCCCGATACCTCCCTTTACCTTGTTAGAAAAACAGGGCACACCCTGGCCTATGACTTTACTTTTACACATATCATCTACTAGTTTCCCGCTCCACCCTTCTTGATAACCTCTAATAGGTTGTCTGCCTCTTTTGAACTTCTTATCATATGCATTTTATTATTGTGCATAACTCTTAGGGATGCAGGGATTTTAAGCTGTGCTGTCGCCCCAACTTTTTCGAATTCATCTAAGCACTTTCCCAATTCCCATTGTCTGTCTAAAGTGACCTGTGATACATCTGATCTAATCTCAAATGAGAAGTCTTTCCCCTTAATATCTTCAATTTTAATGCACATAAAAGGATTTTTTCTTTTAGAGTGTATGTCTGAAAGTTAAGGAGGATCTTCAGCGGCTTTACCCTGTTTAGATCTTTTCTGAAGGGATCTCTGTGTACCCGTTGAATATCATTGCGATATCTGCCTCACTCTCATCAATCTGAACCGTTGACTTTATAATGGAGACCACAAAAGCATTTTCGTCATCGCCTTCCTTTCCCTCCAGGACATTCCAAATCCTCAAATTATTTTTTCTTAAGTTATTTTCCAGCTGCTCCAGTTTCTCCTGCAGTTCTTGCTCATTCTGCCATAGCGCCTGTATCTCCATTTTACTACTGCTTAGATCTTCTTTCAACTCCCCCACCGTAGTCTCAAGCGTTTGCGTCCTACAAACAAAATATCAATCTTTTTCTCAAGGGCCTCACAAAAACCCCATATCTCACCTTGATTTGCCTCTGATACCGCGAAACCCTTCCTAATATCAACGGTGAGCGAAGAAAACATAGGGGCTTATTTATGAGCCCCTTGTGCCGTTGGTGCATCAAGATGTGTGACACACCAGCGGCACAACCAGCTGTGTGATATTTACAAGCACACGTAAAGCCACCCTGCGTGGCTTTACTTGTGCTTGTAAGTTTCGCCCCTTTTCACGCTATGGTAGAGGTTTTGCTATAGAATAGTAGGGGGGGTTCACTGACGTTACATGTTAGGGGCGTGACATGGGTGTTGCTATGGGTGGTCCCATGCAACACCCATTTCCACTGATGCATTTCCAGATTTACGAGCACTCGTAAACCTGGAAATGCGTCAGAATGCTACGCTATCCCCAGGGGTGGCGTAGCGAGGCGCAACGAGGAGAAATTTTTTATTTCTCTTAGTTTTTTCCTCTTTCAATGCATGCTGCATTCTACAGCATGCATTGGAAGAGGAAATCACCTCAAGTGATTGTTTTTGTGCAGGAAGGTGCCCCTTCCTGCACAAAATATCTCCCCACGACGCAGGCATCCTTGCACCATGGTGCAAGGTTTCCTGCGCCGGCGCATAGAGCAGTTTGTGTGCCAGCGCAGGGAAGAGCACAGAGATGCAACATGTTGTAAATATGTTGCATCCCTGTGCCTCGAAACTAACGCAGCGTGGCGCAGCAAAATTACTTGTGGCACAGCGCTTCATTAGTTTCTCATAAATAAGCCCCCTTGTCTCTAAGGAGCTAGCAGGAACCTCTGCATCTGTTTTTTCGTTCCCTAGTATTTTTAAGGCTATGTCCGATGGAAGTTTCTCCTTATCCTTATCTTGTGTAGAATTAACCAGTTGGAGCCCAGCTTTCTCTATACTAACACCGTTTAGAGCTGTTGCTTGACTAGTCCACTCTGGGCTAGATATACTCCCCTCCACTGCCATCATTGATAGAACTGGTTTATCCCCCACCCTCTCTATAACACCTGTTTCTTGCTCTCGGAGAGTCACCACGGGGGTAAAACCTTAAAGAAGGACCTCAAAGAGGGGGTAATTTTTAACTTACACTCTAAGATTTCATTCCTTCTTTGCACTCTCCCTGTCCTTTGCAGCTCCTTCCTAGCCTTCTCCTTGGATCTACACACCTGGGTTTGGGGTTAAGTCCCTTTCACACTATATTCAGCAGTCAAACAAATTGGGGGAGTATTTGAGGGCTGCTCTGGGAGTTGTTTTTTACTTCCCTCCGTTAAATTAATGACTTTCTTCTTTTGCACAGTTTTAAGCTTGCCTGTAAATTGTTTTCCCCTACCTGGACTGACCCCCCCTACCTCTCACTTGTGTGGCTGTCTTGCCAGTGGGCTGCTTCTCCAGCCTTTCCTCTTTCCTTTTACTGGCAAATAATTCCTCTTTTTGGCTCTGCTCTCAGGACTCTCCCCCGCAGCCAGAGAGTCTTTCAGCTTTCCAGGGACTGCGAGGGCAGCGCATGTGCTGACGCTGCTCCTGCTGACCTGAAGGAGACCTCGCGCTGCTGCCCTGCGGCTCTTCCTGAGCTCCAGGGCGGCCCTGAACCAGCGTGAATCTCCACAGCTGTCCCTGGTCAACAGTCCCTCTGCAGCCTCCGCTGATACTAGTGCAGACACGGTGAGGCACATCAATTCAACGAGGGGGGAGGCCTACAACTCCACCCGGTGGTGCGCGCTCAATGGTGCTCTAGCAATCTGTCCATAGCGTGGCTGCCATGTTCTTCCTGTGCTGACCCGACTACCCCCTGTTGCTTCCTCCTAGCATCGCACCTCACTGCCAAGATCCACCAGCAGAGCTACCTCTGTTGGAATGGAGATTGCTTTTAACCGATTTCCCGTTGCATTGTATGATTTAAGTTAGCATTTGTAGCACCATTTTGCATTCAGCCGCCATTTTGTACCATGATCGAAACTTAGCTTCTGTCTCATTCTGTTTGCCTCAGCAGAAAGCAGCCTCAATGGTTTTTTTTCCATTTCTCCAAGGTTGAGCTTCGCTGTACTAATGAATAGACTGTTTTATTATTGCATACCTTTCTGGTTAGATAGGCCCGCTCCCACCCTTAGAGTGGCGGGCACGGGCAGAATAACCTTGGAACTGAGATAGCATGTACCCGGTCTTCGGATTGTAGCTCATCCTTCTGTGTCTCCTTTGTTCACCTGCTACTGACTGGAATATTCTAGTCTTGGCGTGTCTTTTGGGGTTCTGGATATGTATATCATGTATCTCCATGTTGGGGGGGAGTCAGTTCCTCTGCAGCAATCCAAGGAGGCTGGTCAGACTGGACTCCACTCGAGTGTGTGACTAATAAATAACTTTGGTTTGTATTCTCTACAGTCTGACCGACTCTTCATTTGTTTGGAAGGCTGAGAGGTGACCCAGGTGACCCTATTCAGGTCACTTCCTTCAGTTGGTGCCCGAACAGGGACCCCATCGGGTGTGGTCTTTCCTCGCCCACAGGCGGGTGAGGAGGACGGGGCCACATCAGGTCAGACGGGCGGACCGGGGATCCCTGCACGAGAGAGTCTGGTATTCGCAGCTGCCCCGCCTGTCTGACCGGGCGGTGCCTCGCCCAGTGGTCATCTCGACTGGGGTCCTGAACGGCGAAACCCTTGGATCTGACCGTTTGATCCGAAGAGTCAGCAGTGGAGAATACATTTGTTTGGCCTATGTGCACCAGGTGAGTCTGCTTTGGTTCTTTGTGACTATGGCGCCATTTTGGTTTGTGTTTGGTACGGTCTGAGGATCGTTTTTGGACAAGTGCTTGAATTTGTTTGAGTTCCTTGTGAACAGGGTACCACTTTGGTTTGTATTTGATGAGGTCTGAGGACCAATTTTGGTAAGATATTTGCAAATATCTGCTCGGCATCAATAGTGAACTTGTTTTCGTTTTGAAAGATGCCGTGTATCAGTGAAATGCTTTGTTTGGGCTGTCGTTGTTGTTCTACTGATGCTCGATTGGAAGAAAGTCAGCCAGCCCCACCAGAAGGCACCCCTAATTTTGATATGTATGTCAAACATGGCCATGGCCCTATTATGTTTAGTACGTTATGGCACAAATATACGAGGGACAATGTCGAGTTGCAGATGCTGTTGCTGGGCTCTTTTGATGAACAAAAAATTAATTTCCTGCAGGATAAATTGTTTGCAAAAAGAAGTAGACAGTCGATGTTCGATTCCGTCAGAACATGGCAAAAGGAAGCTAGACAGAGACAAATGAAAGCAGAGAAAGAGGCCCCTAAGTGAAAAATGCAAACGGTGACTCAGAAAGCTGTAGCGTATGAGAGAGAGAGAACAGAAAAAGGGATAGAGTGTGCTGATAGGAAGTTTCGATTGCAATGTGAAAAGCCTTATGTTGCTTGAGATGAAAATGATACATTTGTGGAGGAATTGTTAGATGCTCGACCTCTACCCCCATACGCCCCACAGAAAATATATCCTGCCATCCCGCAGCCACAATTGCCTGTTTCTTCTGCTTCTCCTGTTTCTGTTTCTTCTGTCATTGATCCGGCTGCTTTGGCCACCGCACCTTCTGTCCTTTCTTTGGCTTCGCCTTCAGCACCTGCGATGACTGCTAGTCTTCCTGCTACGCCTATTGTTTCGGCATCTCTCTTTCCAGCTCTTACACCTACTACACAGCCATTGGCGACATTGGTGCCTATTCCCCCTGTTACTACTTCATCCCTTTTCCTTCATTCCCCAACGGTTCTGAGTAGTGGAACGCCTGTATGGGGATTTGGGGCTGGGGACTGGGCGACAGGTAGGGAACGATTGGGGTGAATAATGATACGATCTGATGTGGGCGATGAAGAGAAGAAGGTGGTAGCCAACCAGGCCACTCAGTGGGCTCGTAACCCCATTTACAGCATGGAAGATGTGTGGAGTGTGATGAAAGATTATGAGCCGTTTGTGCAGCAGCATGCCCTTAAGCACATGTCGGCTACTCTGAAGGGACTATGGGAGCAGTGTTTTAACAATGCTGCACCTCAGATTATTTATGATATTAGGGACAATGTGTATGCTGCTGATATGGCACCTGGTCAGGTCTTTGGTAATGTTGCAACACTGGTTGCTTATTGGGGTAGGCTGCATGAGAAGAGCCCGAAGACAGTGTCTCAATTCCCGATGAGGGAAGTCCACCCTATGTATCACCCTGAGATACCAGAGCTACAAGATCAGCATGACGTTGTTACTAGACCCCGGTTAGAGGCCCAGTTTCAGGAACAATGGGCTTATACTCCATGGAAGAGGAGTGAGGTTTTGTCCCTTAAGACTCAGTTACCCGACCCGAGGAAGAATCCTACTGCATATTATTAGGAATTGACAGAGGCCGCTTCATCCACATTGATGACGCTTGCAGATAATGAAATGTTTTTTGGTTTACTGGTACCCGTTGATATTTGGAGGCAGGTACACACACAGGACCATGTTGCAGAATTGGGTGGTACTTGGGATCAGATTAAGGCATGGGACCAGGAGAGGAAGCCTGGTGAGAAGCCTAAGGCCGAGATACTAGCTTTGCCTGGTCGCATTATTACCTATATGCATTCCCTTATTCCACCAAGAAGGGTAGATTGAGATAAGTTAACAGCATGTCGTCAGAAGAAAGATGAAAGTGTGTCTTAATTTTTCACTCGATTTGTGTTTTTGTATTTTAGTGGACAGGACCTGTCGGTGGAGGGAGGTGTCCGATTGTCTGTTAATAGATTTGTCACAAACCTGCTTCCTGAGATCGCGACTTGGTTGCAGGCTTCGGCGGGCACGTGGATTACCTCCTCCCCTTCAGTAATATTGAGTATGGCACAGTATTATGAACACAGAGAAAATGAGGAGAAGGTGGAAAAAAAGCACAAAGAATTGAAGACCAGAGTGCTATTGCAACAGGCTTCTCGAGGGAATGGTAGAGGACGTGGTGGTCTGGACCGACAGCTTCTGCATATTAGCAGGAACACTACACCTGTAGGACTGAATCAGTGTGCATACTCTAAAGAGGAGGGACACTGGCGCAGCGAGTGTCCTGTGCTTTTGCAAAAGGTGGCGGTTCTGAGGGGACGAGGGTCTAGTGGATGGGGGCGTGGAGATGGTGGCCAGGATAGGGTTCAGGCTACTGGGTCATCGAAGGGTCGTACTGACCAGAACTACTTTGACGACCCTAGAGGCAAATAGTACTACCACGATGACTATGATCTGGATGAGGTGACAAGGATGTCTCACAGCTAGGACAGCCAGGGACAGGGTGAGGGACCAGTTCAGATACCTGTGGATCAGCGCGGTCCTTATGTTACTGCAGATTAGCATGGCTCAGCTAAGGATTGTTTGGTGGATACAGGTGCTATGAATAGCTCTATTTCCTGTTCACTGGTCCCCGGGGCAGCTCTGTCTGGCCATAATAATGTTTTGGTAGGATTTTCTGGTGTACCGGTTGTAAGCCCCATTTTCAAACCACTCACGTTGACAATAGGTCCTTTTACTGTGGATTCGCCATTTCTGTTGACCTCTAATTGCGGAGAGAATTTGATGGGCCTAGATTTACTAAAGAAGCTGCATGCGACAATTTATTGTTTCCCGACGGAGTTTACATGTCGATAGGTCCAAATGTGGTCAGCTCTAAGCAGTGTTTATCTAAAGATGCACCCCTCCCTGCTGAATTTAAAGATGTGCCGCCCACGTTGTGGGCGACAGGTGACACGGATGTAGAACTATTGCAGATTCCCCCAGTTTCCATTAAAGTCAAGGACAATGCCATCTTGCCTCGTATTTCCCAGTACAAAAGTTGTTGAGGAGACGACAGCAAATGTGTGCATTAGCCCTATTCTTCCTGTTCTTAAGAGGGCACCTTCAGACTCCTCTGATGATCACCCAGATGTTTATCGTTTTGTGATTGATTGCACGCAGTTAATAAAATAGTGATACCTCAGTTACCGGTGGTCCCTGACATTACTGTCCTTCTGACAATGATTCCTTCCTCTGCTAAATTCTTTTCTGTCATTGATCTGAAAAATGTATTCTTTAGTATCCCGATCCATCCCGACAGCAGGCACTTGTTCGGTTTTACCCTCGCTGGCAGAAGTTTTAGATTCTATCGAGCTCCTCAGGGCTATACAAAGAGCCCTCGTATATATAGTCAAGCCTTGAAGGCCCAATTGGATTTACTCACGCTTTCCCCAGGTAACGTATTGCTCCAATATGTAGATGATATCCTCATTTCTTCTGACACCGAAAAGTGAGGCAAAAACAGTATGGTAAAGTTGTTGCTGCATTTGGCTCACCACAGACACAAAGTGTCCCTTTCTAAATTTCAATATTGTTGACAGGAGGTCACCTACTTAGATCACCTACTATCGAAGGAGGGTAGGAGATTGACCCCTGAGCACATACGCACCATTGGTAAAATGCCAATCCCTAAAACTCAGAGGGATGTGCATGCTTTTATTGGCATCACTTCCTACTGTCGACATTGGATCCCTAATTATACGTTACTAACAAAGCCCCTGCTTGCGCTAACCACTAAAGATGTGCATGAACCCCTGCCTTGGACGCCTGAATGTCAGCAGTCTTTTGAGCAACTAAAAGTCACGCTTTGCTCTGCACCTGTGGTTGGTACACCTGACTACATGAAGCCGTTCATGATGTATGTACACGAGATGGCCGGTTGTGCGCTCTCTGTCTTAACACAGGCCTTTGGAGGTAAGCAACGGCTGTGTGCTTATTTTTCTGCTCTTCTTGACCCTGTCGCAAGAGCCCCCCCGAGCTGTCTAAGAGCGGTCGCAGCAGTGGCCATCTTTATACGACAATCGGCTGGGCTCGTACTTGATACCGACCTCACAGTCATGATACCCCTTGCTGTGGATACACTTTTGAATAAAACCAAGACACAGCACCTCACCAGTACACGTCTGTCCGGTTATGAATTGACCCTTTTTGCACAGCATGTTGCAATTAAAAGATGTGCCACTCTGAACCCAGCCACGTTGCTACCCCTCCCTTCTGAGAGTGAAGAAATTGATATACATGATTGCATTTTTCGGACAGAGGAAGAAGCAAAGGGACGGGTAGACCTGACTGATGTCCCCTTATCTAACCACCTAGGGGAACTATACGTCGATGGCTCTTGTTTTAAGTTACCAGATGGCACTACAACCACTGCATATGTGATCATAACACTGCACACGGTAGTTGAGACATCGCGAGTTCCCTATCAGTCGGCCCAAGCGGCGGAACTCGTTGCCCTTATACGAGCCTGTGAGTTGAGTGAGGGACTGACTGTCAATATTTATACTGACAGTCCGTACTCTTTCGGAGTCGCCCATAACTTTGGGCGACTCTGGGTGGAGAGGGGGTTTCTCACCTCCCATGGGTTGAGAATACATAATGGTCCTCTCATACATAGGCTTTTGTCAGCTCTGACACTCCCCAAGAAATTGGCGATAATCAAATGTAGCACCCACAGGCCAGTAACTGATGATGTTGGTAGAGGGAATGCATTTGCAGGTCAGACAGCTAAGGAGACAGCCCGAACAAAGATGAAAAGAATGCTTGTAGCAGGTCCAGCGAGGTGGGTGCCCGAGGTTACCATGTTTGAGGATACATTGGCAAATGTCAAGGAGATTCAGAGTGAGGCAACGATTGAGGAGTTAGCAGTATGGCAGGAAAGCACAGCACGTTTGGATGAGGACGGGTGTTGGAGGGATAGGTCAGGGAAACAGAGGTGGATGTTACCAGATGCATATGTTCTTCCCGTAGTCACTATGGCGCATGGTACAGCCCATATCAGTGCAAAAGGAGTCTGTAAGTTGTTAGATCCGGTATGGCACAATGACAATATCCCAAAGACGGCTGCCCATTTGGTAAAATACTGTATGGTGTGTATGATGCACAATCCTGGGAAGGGCACCTCTGCACAACCTGGCAATTTTGCACCCCCTACTTTCCCTTTTGAGATCTTCCAGATGGATTATATAGAAATGGATCGGGTCAACAATTTGAAATATGTGTTGGTGGTTGTTTGTGCATTCAGTAAATGGGTTGAGGCTTACCCCACTAAAGAAAATACAGCCATAGCGAATGCAAAGGTACTCATAAAGAAGTTCTTTCCTCGCTTCGGCTTGCCCCGTTTGATTTGGAGTGACAATGGAAGCCACTTTAATGCGAGAGTCATACAGCTGGTTTGCGAGGGACTCCATATCAAACAGAAGTTTCATGCTGCAAATCACCCCAAGTCAGCAGGTTTAGTTGAGAAGTACAACGGTACTCTCAAACTGAAATTGGCTAAGATTCAGGAGAGCACAGGGTTGCAGTGGCCAGAGGCTTTACCATTAGCCCTCTTGTCCACTAGAACAGATGCCCATTCTAGAGTAGGATTGTCACCCTACGAGGTCGTGTTCGGGCGCCCGGCAAATGTCTGGGGCGTCCTGCGTCCTTGGAAATTCTCTGAGATTGAATACCCTTTGTTAGTGGATTATTTGTATGAGTTAACTAAAAGTCTGCGTTCTATTCACCAACAGATCCAAGATGCTCTTCCTACAGCACCTGAGGGGCCCGGGCATAACATTCGGCCCGGGGATTTTATCTTGACGCATAATTTTCAGAGGAAAAGAAGTTTGGAGCTGCGCTGGAAGGGGCCAATCCAGGTGCTGCTCGCCACCCGAAACGCTGTCAAGGTTGCTGGCCGAAAGAATTGGATCCACTGCCAGCACTGCCGGAAAGTGCTTCTCCCTCTGCCTTACGACCAGTGGGTCCTCGACGGCATTGGGGACTCGGAGTGGGAGCAGGTGCCCCACTTTGTCCCCTTCTCAGATGCCCAGCTGACGTGGACCCAAACGGAGGAGCAAAATGATGCAGTGTTGAATGCGGCAGTCCCCCCTGAGGTCAGGAACATCCAGGAGCCCCGTTCTACTTGCCCAACTGTGCTTGAGCCCCAGTCTTTTGGCCCCTCAGTGTCTGATTCCCCTGAGCCCCTTTTTGCTGACCATCTGTACCTGGAGTAGCTGGGTACAATCTGCGCCACGACAGAGGAACAGTGCACTAAAGGAAAAGTCAGATTAGCAGGGATGGACTCGATAAGTCAGGCAACAGTAGCATAGGGACAGACGAGATTGGTGCATTGTTCGGACACTGGACAGGATAGACCGAACGTGCTTCCCTGTAAGGGGGGGTACTTTTATCCTGAGCGACGTGGGATTTCTTCAAGAGCTGGTCCGACAGCTTCACTGCCGGTGCTCAATAGCGCCAACGTTGATGAACAATAGGAGTCTACCAGCGAGGCTCTGACGGACGCTGGGAACATTTGCCCCTTTTGTCTTTTTTGCCATCGGCATTACTGCATTTCCTTTCCTCTGATTAAAATGTATCCATTTGGTCGACCCATTAGTGAGGAAGAGCAGCCGTTTGTTGGATCTGGTTGGTCTAGTTGGTCTACAAAAAGTAAAATAGTTTTTGTCATGATTGTTGTGATTTCACTAATAATAGTTCTTAGTATAGCATGGTTCCTGGAGAAGAAATACCCAGTACATTCCCTGGTTGGTACAACGCCTGTCCCCTCTGAACACATGCTTGTTACTTTGGCCCCCCATAAAGGAGAACATCGCAAAAAATATGTAGACAATGTATTCTTGCAAATGTTGCACCAAGCCCATGATACGTCTAATGTTACTAATTGCTGGATCTGTAGTCTACTCCCCTCAGTTACACATAAGAGTGATATTCTGCTGTCAATGCCATTGTCCTATCTGGGGAGCTGCGAGGGGTGGTTTGAACTATTTACTATGGTGCATTATCACTTTCATTCCTCTGCTATGAATATGACAACTGCTGACTATCGCACAGTGGTAGAATATATACGTTCCCACCAAGGGTTTAATTCTGGAAGGACAAGGGACCCCAGGTACATTGTCCCCATCAGCTTGCATGAACATATATGAGAAGGTAAAGAACGAAACATGGCTTCGAAATGAAATGTTGGATTTCCAGAGGTTCAATGCCACTGAATATTTTTGATCTTTTCAAATACGCAATATTACTAAGGATGAGGCAATGCTGGTGTCAGTAGTCAACACAACAGCTGGCTTCTGTGTCCAGGGAATAGGGAAAGTAAAAGTGGGAGAGAGCAATTGCAATTACACATATACGTTGAGTACGACTAGTAGCCCGCCTTTACTTCCACCACATAATGTTTATTTTGTTTGTGGGTCTCGAGCTTATGTTTGGCTTCCCAGGGGATAGTCATGTATGTGTTACCTCTCTTTCCTTCTCCCCCAGTGTATATAGCACCGTCCAAATACCATAAGGACCATCGATTGCAGCGCAGGAGTGTATACCTGTCCCGAATAAGAAGGGTTATTAACACAGATGATATAGATCAGACAGACACCACTTTGCAGCAGTTTACAGACGCCATGAAAGGTATTATACCCTTTTGGGGCCCTATGTCCAATAGCCTTAATATTCGTCGGCTCACAAGAGTTGTAGAAGGGGTCATTAATACCATAGCTGGAATTTTGACCAATATCACTGCTGAGCTCCAAGCCACGAGACTTGTTGCCTTACAAAACAGGATGGTGTTAGACGTCATCCTTGCTGATCGGGGAGGGGCCTGTCGCGTCATTGGCAGCAGTTGTTGTACATACCGGATCATGCCTCTAATGTTTATGCTGCCATTCAGATGCTGCATAGGCTTGCATCTGACATCCACCAAGAAAATGGTACATGGTCTCTCTCTGGATGGTTCTGGGGTCTATTCACGTCCTGGGGTTGGAAGATCCTTATCTTTCTAGTTGCAATCGCTGGTATATTCTTCACATGTTGCTTGTGTATACACTGTCTTCCTGCCTACTGTACTTATTGTGTAAAAACACTGACACCCAAGCCAAAGGTTCCAGTACAAGACCCTAAGACAACTGCTGTGATGATGATGATGATGATGATGATGATGATGATGAAGGATATTAATGACCTAATGTCAATAGATGACGGTATTTTTGAATATTGATAATGTGTGTCTTAACATGTAGCAGTAGTTTTCCTAATATCTCAGGAGTTACTTACTTTCAGACAGTGGCAAAATTGTTAGAAAATGCTAAAAGGAGGGTCTGTTGGAATGGAGATTGCTTTTAACCAATTTCCCGTTGCATTGTATGATTTAAGTTAGCATTTGCGGCACCATTTTGCATTCAGCTGCCATTTTGTACCATGATCGAAGCTTAGTTTCTGTCTCATTCTGTTTGCCTCAGCAGAAAGCAGCCTCAATGTTTTTTTTCCCTTTCTCCAAGGTTGAGCTTCACTGTACTAATGAATAGACTATTTTATTATTGCATACCTTTCCCGTTAGATAGGCCCGCTCCCACCCTTAGAGTGGCGGTCACGGGCAGAATAACCTTGGAACTGAGATAGCATGTACCCGGTCTTAGGATTGTAGCTCATCCTTCTGTGTCTCCTTTGTTCACCAGCTACTGACTGAAATATTCCAGTCGGGCGTGTCTTTTGGGGTACTGGAAATGTATATCATGTATCTCCATGTAGGGGGGGGAGTCAGTCCCCCGCAGCAATCCAAGGAGGCTGGTCTGACTGGGCTCCGCGCGAGTGTATGACTAATAAATAACTTTGGTTTGTATTCACTACTGTCTGACTCACTCTTCATTTGTTTGGAAGGCTGAGAGGTGGTCGCGAGTGACCCGGGTGACCCTATTCGGGTCACTCCCTTCACCTCTCGTGACACTTCGCCGCCATGTCAAAGGAGGCAAGTCTCACAGCGGCTGCTGGGAAAGAGCAGGAAAAGTAGAACCCCAGCACCTTTCCGAAAGCAATAATAAATGTGCATATATACTGAAGTAGGACTGAACATGTTTAATGATAATGTTCTCATACTTCAATATGCCTCATTAAAACAATATATTTGGCAGGAATATGTTTCTTTATTTCATCCTATTTATATAAAACGTTTTACATCTCTAATTCAGATGGTTTTCATTTTTTACATAAATGAAAAAATTGAATAGAAACTGAAACATTGGTTCAAGGTGGCCGCTCCACTGCTTTAGCACAATCAAGGCTAAGTGGGCTATTGTTCTTTGTCTCTTTTATGTTCATGAACCCCCCCGTGTGCACTTATGAGAGCGGCCATCATGGTGCGGCTGGATCCTGCCTTGCAATGTGACAACTCCGAGCATGGGACAAATTATGACGGGAAAGCATGCGGGAAACAACCTTTACAACGCAGTCATTACAACGCACTACATTTACAATGCAGTCATTACAACGCAACTGCCTTTACATCGCATGCCATTACAACACAGCCATTAGAACGCATGCCACTACAACACATGTCACTACAACGCATGCCATTACAACGCATTACCCCTACACTATCCAACACTTACCCTACTGTTGCACTCACTGGAGTGGGAATAGTAATTGTTACCCCTACACTATCCAACACTTACCCTACTGTTGCACTCACTGGAGTGGGAATAGTAATTTTTACCCCTACACTATCCAACACTAAGCCTACTGTTGCACTCATTGGAGTGGGAATAGTAATTTTTACCCCTACACTATCCAACACTTACCCTACTGTTGCCCTAAAAGTATTATGCATTGTAATAGTATGCGTTGTAGTGGTATGCGTTGTAATGGAATGCGTTGTAAATGTAGTTTCTAAAAATGCGTTGTGATGGCATGCATTGTAAAATCATGCGTTGTAATGGATGTTGCGATGTAAAAACCACGTTGTAAAGGCATGCGTTGTAAATGTTTGCGTTGTAACGTGTCCTATTCAAAGCGTGCAGCCTAACCATGTGGAGAAGGGCTGTAATGTATTTGCTCCTTACGGAATGACAGAATGTGATTATGCAGCATGAAATTACTCTATAAAAAGGCAAGTAATGGATAACATCAAACTGCAGGTGGTACATTTTACATTTTGTTGTACCCATTCTTTTTTTTAAAAAAGATGTAAAATTTGTATTTGCATTGGGGTGGACGCCGGTGAACTCTGCCATGCGGTGTGGGCAGAGTTTTTCCAGAACTCTGCACTCCAAGCTTGAAGCACAGAGTGGCAAAACTAAAACTCCGCTAACTCTGTTGGTGGAGTGGAGATGACCGCCCACCACTATTTCTGTGATAATCTCAAAATAGGACCATGGTGGATTTTATGCTGGGTAAAAGTCTAAAACCCGATTGCATGGCATTGAAAATGTTGTGAAGCTCAAGACTAGCATATAGACAACAAGTTAGCTCTTGTCCCACAATCTTATTTAGAAGATGCATTAAAGAGATGCGCCTAAATTTCTCAATATTACAAGATCTGCAATATTCTAGTGTGAAAGCCCTGAGTCAAGAGAGATCGATCTATTACAAATGTCCCCTAATACTGGTGTGATAATTACCTTATTGAACAGAGGGAAGCTGACATGACAGGTGTGAAGAAGAGAACCAGATGTGACAGAGGAGGATCACTGACAGAATATGGGAAACAAAAATATCATGAGGACAGAATATTGTGTCAAAAATATAAAGGACCAAAATATCAAGAAGTTAAGTGCAAGTAGGTAAGTATAGACTTACAATTCTTATCTCCACATCTACGTACCTTGAAGATATATATATCGTCAAGGTACATATATGTGGAGTTATATATAGTAAAACTTTACTTACTTATAGAAACTTACCTTCACAATATTTTTGTCCTCGATATTTTTGTCACAATATTTAGTCTCACGATATTTGTGTTTCCCATTTTCTATCTAAATACCACAGAGGATACTATCTGTTTATGGTTTGCTAAAGATAGAGGCATAAACTTCGATAGTGGCGTTAAGGCCTGTGTAATTGGTAATGAATTTATATCCCAGTAAGAAGGTAGGGGCAGAAAAGTACATGTAAATGTTGTCGATTTTTTTATAGGAAAAATATAGAAAGTCACCAAAGCAAAGGTTAGAAAACAGCATTCTGGACATAGTAAAATAATTCACAATTTTAAAAAACTCCTATGACAAATTTTTGACCAGAGAAATTGGAGAAGCATTTTAGGCAGGGTGAATAATGCATACTACTTTTTATAGGATAAAAGTGCCTGGAGATGAGCAGATCAGCTGACCGATGAAGAAGCTAGGCACCAAATATGTTGTAGTTTTTTACAGTTACATTTGGCATTTCGGCAAAGCCAGGGGGGTAGAAGTCGTAAATGACTCACTTGAATAGGTTTTTACTAGGATCATTTTATCCAGAAAACTGGCAATCCAATTATGGAAGTCAAAATGGCTATCAACAAGCAAAGTATTCAGAACAGGGCAGACAGTTGATAATGCTGAAGCATAGTTCTAATCTATACAGTTGGGCCAATGAGATTTACTAGTAGACTTACCTTACCTTAGAGGTACTAAGGGCCTTATTTACAACATTTTGGTGCCGGGCAGTGCTGCAGGGCTTCTTGCTGCACTGCCCTGCATCTAAAGAAAATCGCAGGAATGCACTGTTTCTATGAGATACAGCGCATTCCTGTCCTCTATCACTTAGCTGGCGCACAAATGGCTGACTTCTACCAGTGCAGGCACTCTTGCACCATGGTGCAAGGTTGTCTGTCTTGTATGAATAATTGTTTTTGTGCAGGAAGGCACATCTTCCTGCCGAAAAACAATCAATGGAGGCATTTTCCTCTTTCTATTTGTGTTGCAGAATAGCAAAGAGGAAAAAACGGGGAGAAATAAACCTATTTCTCCTCGTTAATCTACCCCTGCAGAGGCGCATGATTTTGACGCATTCCCAGATTTACACTATGTAGTAAATCTGGGAATGTGTCAAAATCCATGGGAGTTTCGTGGTAACACCCCACACCCACCGCAATGCCCATGCACACCTCCCACAGGCAGTGTGAGGTAACTCAGAGACTTGCGTTACGTTGCATTAGACCATATCCACAAGGCCATGAAAAGCAATGTAGGGTGCCTTTGCATTGCCTCGTAGATATGGGTCTGCACTCTGCGCCGCTGGAGCATCAAAAAAGTGATAGCCCGGCAGCTCACAGGGCTTGTAAATAAGTCCCTAAATATATAAGATGTCAAAGGGAAAGAGACAAGAAAATGGGTCAAGATAAAGAAGTGAGGTTTTAACAAACTACCTCAGAGCAAGGAGAAAAAACATGATCAGGCCAATGCTCTGTGATGAGCTGGCCCTGGGAAGATGTTGAGTCTGGTTGAGAGTGCTTAAAAAGTCAATCAGATTGGTGGAGTCTGCACATGAAGGTTGCTCTGCCCAGATATTAAAATAGCTGAGTAATAAGCAGAGAGAATGTTTGTCAATAAATGTGTGTAGCAGATTTGCTATTAGACTGTCGGAATTAAGCGGCTTTATAAATCCCTTATTCGCAACGGACGATGATCATTTCAGGGTTTTTATTGTTGATGTGTGCCACTCATATAAATAATTTCACTTTTTTGCACCAGTGCGTGCCTGCATCCTCTGTCTTTATTTCAAAGGAGTGTGCATGGTTTCTCTGTACACTTTTTACTGTGAACTGCGAATGAGGTCCACATAGTAGTCAAGCATGGGGCCACTGTGCCAGCATGACAGGGAGGGTGTAAGACTAAAGGATCAGGAGGAATGTGGAGTGGACATCAAGTGAATCATGCAATGCAACCCCAATTGTTTTCTATGGTGAGCCAGGTGAGGGCTTTCTCTTTAAGGGATGTTAGTTACTACTAGTACAGCCTGTTATCATTGGTGTTGCCATCCTTTGTGACTTTATGTTGGCAGTACAGTTTATATCTCTGTGAGGTGAAGTACACAAAGCGAGAATGACTTTGCCCAGCAATAGAAAACATTTGTGAAGTGAAGTGAGTGGAAAAGCGATATAATTGTTGGAAACAATGTGTAGGAAAGAGAACTGATTTATGGAGGAGTGTGAAGGGAGGAATAGGATTGGTTAGTCAGACAGTAGAATGCTTGAATTCCACTTTGTAGAGACAACTACGTGGCCCTCTTAATATTTCCTCCTTTCAAAAGAACCAAAGAGAGCCGAAACTTTGGGCAAGAGTGGGAAGGCTGCCAGAAGCAGCAGGCCAGCCGTGGTGCAAAGAGGTGATGGTGCTGGTGGTGATCCTGCCCCAGCCAAAGAAAACGTTCCTGCTGGTGCTGGTGAGTAATATTTATTCTTTATTTCTCAATTTAACTATTCACGGCTTGTGTGTAATATGGCATTCTTTATTTTTCATTTTCCCAATTTCCGATGGCCTCCTTTAATGTCATAATGTCCACATTTCCTCGTGTTTTCTGTGTTCCCTGTTTCCGCAGCTGACTTCCTCCTGTCTGTAGCTTTTTCCCCACCCCACTGTTGCAATGACAGAAACCTTTACCTCACTCCGCTTGTATCTATGCCCCATCTCTATGCGGTGCAGTACACAAAGGGAGTCTGTCTTTGCCCAAAGCTTTCAGAGTGTTTGAATTTCAAAACTGTATGAAGCGAGGAAGAGGCGCAATCTACTCTGTTTTGTTTAGAGTTGAACAGAAGTGAAGTAAAGGATTGCTTAGTTAGGTACTAGATTTGTTTGACTTTAAAATGTCCTCATTTTTAAAAGAGTACATACTACTTTTTTCCCCTCGTTTCAAGTCAGTCCACCACCGTGGACCCCACCTTGCCCTAAAAGCCCGAATTAGCCTCCACTCCTGCCATTCCTGCTGGTGCTGCTGGTAAGTCATACAGAATTTTTTTATGCCTCTAAACTAGTATGCATTAGGGCCTTCTGAATTTTCTTTAACTTCCTCCTATCTATTTAAGTATCCGCTTGAAACATTCAAACCTGCCTCCTTGTGTTTTCTTTTATATTCCCCCAGTTTCTGCTGCTGATTTCCTCCTGTCTGCCAATTTCTTCCCCCGCAATGTTCAGTAACTTTTCTCTCTCCCCTCTTTTACATGACTTGTGTTAACAGAAGATTGCTGGTAATGTATAGAGGAACACAGGCCTAAGTATTCTATTCACACACCATGTACAGAAGGCTTTATTGCGAAAACAGTCCATATCTCAGGTACAGACTAGGGATGGGTATCTTGGACCCCAACAGAATGTCATGTCATACAAGGTTCCACGATGTCATGGTGAGTCATTATGTGAGCACAGCATGGCTGAAACATACCACCATACGTCCTTTCCGTACCCTTCCACCCCATCATTCTTTGTTTTTCTGCCCCTTTTGAACCCATGTCCCAACCAACAATATAAAAATAATATTATACATAGTGTTGAATGGGAGACTACTTACTAGGGTTGGGCGGAATGTTCTATTATGCCCACGAAATTGGCAGAATTTTGGCCACTCTACGTTACTCTTGCAGAGTTCTGGCCAGTTTCCACCAATCGCACATGGGGGAATCTTTCTCCCACGAGGCTCCAGAATATGCGAGCTGGCGAGCGAGAGCAAGATTTAGCATCCCCTAGCACGATTTTCTAATGCAGGCTGTCGCAACAGTCATGATCAAAGGGCCGCCATTCCAGTAAATTTGCTGCAGCTCGAGTAGATTTTCTTCTCGAGCGGCCGAAGCATCAACTCGATTGGCCGCACACCCTGGCTCAATGCATGGTGCTGTTTGCAGTGATTTTCAGCACTGCTTGCACTACCGGTGCTAAATTGCAGCACAAGCAGTCCCAGTGAAACTCTGTGGGTTCCAACCACCCGTTCTATTTACTTGGTCCATTAAACCTTTCAAAGTGATTCTTTTGGGAATGTGTCAAAATCCATGGGTGTTTCGTGGTAACACCCTCCGCAATGCCCATGCACGCATCCCAGATGCAGTGTGAGGCAACGCAGAGACTTGCGCTACGTTTCATTTGACCGTATATATGAGGCCAGGAAAAGCCACGCAGGGTGGCTTTGCGTGGCCTCGTAGATATGGGTCTGCACTCTGTGCCGCTGGGGCATCGACAGGCCGGCAGCTCACGAGGCTTGTAAATAAGTCCCTAAATATATAAGATGTCAAAGGGAAAGAGACGAGAAAATGATTGGGTCAAGATAAAGAAGTAAGGTTTTAACAAAATACCTCAGAGCAAGGAGAAAAAAAATGATTAGGCCAAATAAGGAGGCATAGAGTTCAAAGACAAAATGGCCACAGTGACCATAGACACACTGCCTACACAAAAGGGCCCCGTCACACGGACACAAACAAAAGGACAAATAGAACAAAGAATACAGTTGCCCTCTCCTGCCTGGTGCACCTTCCCCCCTCAGCAAAAACATCTTGAAGCATTGCTCGCAAAGGATTGCACAGATAATATCACCAACAGGCTCATGCAGACACAAAAATAAAAGAAACTACTTTTGCATTTAATTCAGAGCTATCCACAACACCCTAAATGTTTTTCAAAATCATATAGCACTGCAGTGGTTAGAATGTGAAAAATAACCTACATCAAAAATACACACAAGGCCTAGCAGGGCAAACCTGGCCCCAAACAGTAAAACAACATCACTGTAAAATGGTGATCAAACCAGTAAAAATATACGAAAAAATCCATACAAAAATTGAGACAATTTATATGTAATATAGCCTTGGGCCTCCACTATCCAAAAAGTGAAAACATTTCTATTTCCCCTTTAAAAAAGTTAATCCTATCGCACATGGGCCCCGTAGCCCTAGTCCAAACCCCAGGCCACCAACAAAGATACAAAAATTCAAAAAGTAAAACAAAATACTGGTGCATGCCCTCTCTCAAACAACAAACCTTTTTCCAAAGTGCTGCATTGAATTTAATTGATTTCTCCCAAAATATTAAGATTACAATGGTATGAACACAGAAGGATTGCAGACAAAGAGAGAGAGTGATGCTCTCCCTCCTAATGCCAAATCAAAAGTGACCACAGGCTGGCAAAGCAGAGGAAGGTTTTATCCAGACAGGAAAAGGAAGTTGCTAGTGTATGTACAGTAGTCTCCTAGTCTCTATGGCACTTCTTAACTGCTAAAGAAAGTGCCTTTTGTGCTGAACAATATCCAAACATTCCATTCAGTTATTTGGCGTACAGTACAGTGGCCTTATAGTGGAGTGGCATAGTGTGTAGTGAGGTACACCGGCATAGAGTTGAGTGGCGTACAGTGGAATAGCATAGAGTGGAGTGGCATAAAGTGCAGTGGTGTACAGTGTAGTGGTAGACAGAACGGTGGCATAGACTGGAGTGGCGTAGAATGGAATAGTGTAGAGTGGAGATGCATAAAGTGTAGTGGCATACAGTTGAGTGGCGTGGAGTGGAATAGCATAGAGTGCAGTGGCGTATATTGGAGTGATGCAGAGTGGAGTGACGTAAAGTGGAGTGACATGCAATAGAATAGCATAGAGTGGAGTGGCACACAGTAGTGTTGAGTCAAGGGGTGTAGAGTGAAATAGCATAGAGTTAAGTTGTGTAGAGTGGTGTGGTGTGCAGTGGAGTAGTGTATAGTGAAGTGACATAGAGTGGAGTGACACTGAGTGGAATAGCATAGAATAGAGTCGTGTGGAGTGGAGTGGGATAAAGTTCAGTGGCGTAGAGTGGAGTGGGATAGAGTGGAGTGGCATAGGGTCAAATAGCTTGGAGTGGAGAGGCTTAGAGTGGTGATAAGTCGAGTAGGATAGCGTGGAATAGAATATAGTGAAATGTCATATAGTGGAATAGCATTGAGTGGGGAGGCGTAGAGAGGAGTGGCGTACAGTGAAGTGGCATACAGCAGAGTGGCATAAAGTGGAGTGGCATGGATTGATATAGCATAGAATAGAGTGGTGTACAGTAGAGTGGGGTGGTGTAGAGTTGAATGTTGCAGAGTGGAGTGGCAGATAATGGAGTGGTGTAGTGTAGAGTTGCGTAGAATGGCGTTGCGTACACTGGAATAACATAGAGTTAAGTGGCATAGATCGGAGTGGCATAAAGTGGAGTGCCGTTGAGTGTAATGACGTAGAGTGGAGTTGTGTATAGTGGTGTAGAGTTGAGTGTGGTAGAGTGGAATAGCGGAACGTTCAGTGGTGTACTGTGGAGTGGCATACATTAGAGTAGTGTAGACTAGAGTGGTGTACAGTCAAATAGTGTAGAGTCGAATAGAGTACTGTGGAGAGGCATAGAGCAGAGTGACGTACAGTGGAGTGGCGTACAGTAGAATGGCATAAAGTGGAGTGGCGTACAGTGGAATGGGATACCGTAGAGTGGCATAAAGTGGAGTGACATACAGTAGAACAGCCCACAGGGGAGTGGCATGCATTGGCATAGAGAATTGGCATACAGTGAAATAGCGTAAAGTGGAGTGGTGGAGAGTGAAGTGGGGTACATTGGAGGAGCATACACTGCACTGGCATAGAGTGGAGTGGCGCAGAGTGGAACAGCATAAAGTGGAATTGTGTAGAGAAGTGGCATAAAGTTGAGTGGCATAGAGTGGGGTGCAGTACAATAGAGAGGCATAGAGGTAAAACCTACAGTGGAGTGGTATTGAGTAGAATAGTGTACAGTCGAGTGGCGTAGATTTGAGTGGAGTAGAGAGGAATACACTCGAGTGACGTAGAGAAGAATATTGTAGAATGGAATAGCGTAGCTTGAAGTGATGTAGATTGGAGTCGCATGGAGTGGCTTAGATTGTAATAGTGTAGAGTGGAGCGGTGTACAGTGGATTGGAATTCAGTGGAGCGGCACAGAGTGGAGTGCCGTAGATGGAAGTGGTGTACAGTTGAGTGGTGTAGAGTGGACTATCATACAATGGATTGACATACAGTGTAACAGCGTAGAGTGGACTGATGTAGAGTGAAGTGGTGGAGTGGCATAGAGTTGAGTGGTATAGAGTGACGTAGCACCATGTGGAGTGGTGTACAGTGGAGTGGCATAGAGTGGAGTGGCACAGATTAGAGTTGGTTAAAGTAGAGTCACATAGAGTATAGTGGAATGGTGTAGAGATTTGTGGCATTGAGTGTAGTCGCATAGAGTGGAGTACTTTGCGGTGTAGTGCAGTGTATTTTTAAAAAACGTAGCGTGAAAGTGGCCGAATGGATGTAGATGAAATTTGGCAGGAATATATATTATGGGATGGAAAGGGTAATTTTTAGTACTAGGTCTAAACCGGTGAAGTAATGAGTGCCTTAGCATATATATGGCAATTATAAGGCAGTATATGATTGGCTAATGGCTGCATTTATAAAAGTAAAACATAGCCATGTAGTTTTCACCAAACTTTGACTGTGTTCTGGATAGGGTTTTAGATATAGGTAAGTGACATGGTTTATTGTGGTTGCCTACATACCTCCAATTTATTAAATTGGTAATAGGTAGGGAAAATAATAAATCATTTTCTATAAGTTTGCACAATGTCACGCTCATACCTACAAAGTACTGCGGTAGTTACAAAAAAATGGAAAAACAAAATATGTAAAATATAAAAAATATAAAAAATACACTGTAGTACACTATATGTATGAGCTATGTTGCAGTACAGAATACTTTTTTTTAAACCAATTATTATTTGTTTTAAATCTTTTCAAGTAGAGCAGTACTTTCTAGGCTGTACTGCAGTCATGCATTAATATATTCTTTAAAAAGTAAATATGTAAAAAATACTCTGTAGTACACAAGATTTGTAAAATATAGTGTAGTAGGGTGTATTGTTAGCTTTTTTACCTATTCATTTGATTACTTTTTTAAGTACTGCAGTACTTCCTAGGTGGTACTGCGGAACTCCATGACTTTTTTTTGAATATATAGAAACTTTACTTAAGTGGTAATAGGAAGGGAAAATATAAAACATACTACTTGCCTACAACTAAGTTGCTAACCCAGTACTTAGCCACAATGTGCTAAAAGCAACATAGCCGGCTTTAACTTTTGTAAAGGCTACCATTAGCCAATCAAATAATGCCATGTCATTAGCGTGTAATGTTGAAGTTTCGAGAAAGGTGGCAAAACTAGTGCAGCCTGAGGAATCACAACGTTTTAAACACTTACATTTTTGAAAATACTGACCCTACTTATCTGTACTACCAAAAAAGGCTCATCTGCACACCATAATCTATAATACTGCTTAATTTCATGGAAAGCGACTGGCCTTTTGACCGTTACATGTGAGTACAAACTCAATGGAAAATGCATTGGTGGAAAAATGTGTTTTAGGACCCCTCTTTTTTCTTTGCACCCCCCTGACCAATAACCTCAAGACTTTCCATCATCTGCCAAAATAGAAACAGATATAGGTCTGCAAAGCTACTTAGAGCGATTTGCCAACTGGGTGCAAAGTTATCAACAGTCAAAAATATGAGGAATTCCTATCTCTGGGAATCCTTACTATAACTACAGAATAGCTACCACCCTCTGTGATAGATAGATAGATAGATAGATAGATAGATAGATAGATAGATAGACAGACAGACAGACAGATTTTTAGCTACTAAATCCCATTATTTTTACTGTTGTAATCTTACTTTTTAATGATTTATATATAGTAATGTTAAAAATATTTCATATATCTTATGTTTATTTTGAATCTATATTTTTAGCTCAGAAATGGGAATAGCAAATCAAGCACTTTTACTTCTGTTGCTCAGATTGGAATACTAAGGGGCTTATTTACAAGGATTTAACTCCGCCCTAGCATCCCTTTTTTCATGTTACGGCTGCTTTTTTTTATCACCATATTTACAAGTTGCCGCAAAGTCCAGTTATCTTGATTTTTTCAACGTTAACGCGATTTTTTCTTAGCAGCACTTCTGTTAGCATGACTTACCGAAAATGAGATGCAATTTAGGCGTTCCCGGATAAAAACTCCTGCAAAACACACAACGCAATATTTACAAGAATTTCCTTGTACGTCGCTAAAAAAAACTGCCACTAAGTCCCATTAGAGGCAGTTTTTTAACATCAGAAATTAGCTGGTCTTAAAAATGGTGCAAACACACTTGGGGCCCCTTTTAAGAGGTTTTTGTGCAGGACAGCGCTGCAAGGAATCTTGTTGCGCTGCCCTGCGACCAAACAAAAGAGCAGGAATGCACCCTATCAAGAAGATAGGGCGCATTCCTGCCTTTTTCCCCTATGTTGGCGCACAATGGTTCCCAGCGCCAATGCAGACACCCTTACGCCATGGTGCAAGGGTGCCTGCATTGCAGAGCTGATTGATGTTGTGCAGGAAGGGACACCTTCCTGCAGAACAGCGTGCAGAAAGGTGGTCGGCTGAGCAGCGAGAAGAGCTGGTGTGCTGGTATGGCAGAAGGTGTGGTTGCAGTTTCATTAGGCGACGGGTCCAAGGGTATTCTTCAGTGATGCTAGATGGCAGGCGGCGTGGCGTCCAGGGTTGAGGGTGAGGAGGGTGCTGGCGTTGTAGCGGTGGAGTACCCAAGGGAGAGGAGGGTGATGGCATTGTAGTGGTGGAGTGTCCACGAGGCAGGGTCCCTGCCGCTGGGCGTAGTCCAGGCACAGACAGATGCAGACGGGCTTGCCTTTGGTGTGCCAGCGGCGCGCCAACGGTGCAGCCACACTGCGGCTGCCATTAAGTAGTGCTGCAGGGTGGCTGGACAGCTGGGAGGCAGGATCACGGGGGATCACAGTGGCAAGGAAGAAGAGGACAGGGAAAAAGGAACTGAAAAAAGCACAGAAAAACCAAAGCCAAACAAAGCACTGACCAAAAAACAAAGCCAAAGGCAAAGGCAGAAATGCAATGGAGATGAGCAGTAAGAGGGACAGAAACAGCAGAAAAGAGGGACAGGAGGGCAGTCAAGCAGCAGAACAGTGACCCTCTATCACTGGACCACCAGGGATGAGACACAGGCAAGAGCCTGCAGGTGTAGTAGGGCCTTGAACTCTTGACCTCTCGGTCAGAGGAACCATCATCACTAGATGGGGACAGCAGCAGTGCTACCAGATGGCTCTGTGGTATGGAAGGAGCAAGTCCACTGTGCAGTGTCCTCTGCGATGTGGGTCCTCTGCAGCACAAGGATTGCTCAGGGCACGTTGTGCGCTACCCACAGGTGCTAGGCCTGGGCCCGACATGACCCCCAGGCCTCCTCCGCTCCCCGTCCCACCTTCTCCTCACTTGGAGAATGACACCGGGGGTCAATCCACCATGCTTTCTCTGAATCTGTGACTCAGCCAGCAGGAGCCTCAGCCAGGCCACATTTCACAAGCCTGGGTACAGCAGTCATCGCCGAGTCCACTGGGGAACCTCCGGATGCAGGTGATGCAACTGGGCCCTCTTAGGCGTGAAGTCGCTGTGCTCCCACAACACTATTTTGGTGCAGCTCAGGCGCCTCACCCTCTGCAACGTCTGGGCAGTGCCACCTCCTCCGGCCTGTGATGCAGAGAGCCACGGCCTACCATCAGCAATCTCCTCCATGCACCCCGGTGTAGTGGTGGTGCATGTTATGCAATGCAGACCTCCCCACGTAGGTGCGCAGGAGCGCCTTTACCGATCACAGCTCCATAGGACACCAGGCAGTCTTCTCACACAGGTCAGCAATGTGTCTCAATGCGACCTGTCAGACTTTGCCACCAGGTAAGGGTGATCGCCTATGCCTCAATATATACTGCTGCTGCCCACAGGCTCGGGCCGGACGCGGCCTGCCTCCACTGTCAGGCTGCAGTAACTCCACAGCACCGGCGCCTACCCCTCCAGGTGTCAGTCGCAGGCCCAGCGAGACTTCCAGCCCCCAGTGACTGTCCGTGCTTCCAGGCATCAGCCACCATGGTGTCGCAAGGGGGATGCAATAAAAAGTACTGCATCACTGTTTTCGCCAGTGATGCACCAATTTCATTAATGAGGCCCTGATTCTGCATTTCCTCTTCCCCTGGGACTCTGGCTGATCATCCTGGCTGTTGGGGGGTTTGGGGGGGTTGTTGATCTGTGCTGAACTTGACCCTGGCTCCTCCATTGTTCATTCTGCTGGGTTTTTTTCTTAGAGGTTTATTTGTCAGCTCTTTTTGCCTCTAGAGGTTGAAAAGTGACGTTGGGCTGACTAACGTGAATTTTTGGGCTGCTAATTGGCTGGCCAACACTTTTTTCTTGCTAGCGTCAAGATTTTTATCGCCGTGATGCTAGAGTTAGCAGCAATTTTCGGCGACGCTAGCTGATCCTAATGCCAGGTAACAACATATTGTAAATACGTCGCAAACATGGCGATGGATTCCAGCGATAGACAGCAGTAAATAAAATTGCTGCGCCATTTCTTGTAAAAATACCCCCAAGTTTGACCCCTCCAAAGTCCATATTCTCTTCCTGGGGTTGTTTACATTGGAATTTGAATAATAAAACTGACCCTTCTAAAGTCCATCACTTTCCCTACTGTTGTTCAGGTGGAGTGGGAATAGTAAATCTGACCCCTCCAAAGTCCAACAATTTCCCTACGGTTCCTCATCTTGCAGTGGGAATAGTATATCTGACCTCTCCACAGTGCAACGCATAACATACTTTTGCACAGGTTGAAATGGGAATAGTACATTTAACCCCCACCAAAGTCCAACACTTTCTCTAATATTGCTTATATTGGAGCAGAGATAGTAAATCTGACCCCTGTAGGTCCAGCATTTTCCATAGTGTTGCTCATGTTGCAGTGGGAATAGTAAATCTGACCCCTCCAGAATCCCACAGTTTCCCTACTGTTGCTCAGTTTGGAGGGGGAATAATGACTCTGACACCTCTAGAGTCCAACACTTTCATTACTGTTTCTCAATTGAGTAGGAATAGTAACACTGTCTGGGAATAGTGAATAGTGAATTTGATCCCTTCAAAGCCTGATTATTTTTCTATTTGATTTTTTATATATTTTTTATGTACCATATTTTATGAAGCCAATTTAGGTTTGATATTATTTTTGTTGCATTATTAGAATGCTTGAGTATTATTATTTTTTTTACTTTAACCCTTTCGGTGCTCATGATGGAATGGTTCTGTGATGAGCACCAGTGCTCCTGTGCTCATGACGGAACCATTCCGTCATGTGCACAGGCGCACTACATTCCTCTGCTGCAAACAGCAGAGGGATTTCCTTTATTTAGGACTGCGTCGGGAGGTGGGGAAGAGCTTCCCCAACCTCTCGATGCCTATTTCTAATTTTCAATGTAATGACAGTCGCGCACATGGCGCGCTGTCGTCATTACATTGAAAAAGAAACTGAAACTTAGTTTCAGTTTCACTGTTTAGTGCTCTTGGGGCTATCTCAGCCCCCCGAGCACCGTAGCACTTGGGAGAGGTATCGTTGGAAAGGGGAGAATCTCCCCTTTCGAATGGTACTTTTTCATAGTGCATCCCTGCTTGGGGATCGCCCCAGGAGGGTGATCCTAAGTAGGGATCCACCCACTAGCTACCAGGGAAGGGGGAGCGGCTCCTTGGGCAAGGGCCATTGCTCCCCCATTACATTTTGACACAGACAGTCTTTATGCCCCCCTGGAGGGCAAGTGGGGGCAGTAGCCCCCATTTTGCCAGGGGGCAGAAAGCACCCTAAACGCCAAGGATTCTTTTTTTATAGGCCAGGGGTGGGAGCAACCCAGAATGGGCATGCCAATTCTCCCACCCTACCCCCCCAAAGAAGGCAAAATACTTTCTGCCCCCCAGGAGGCAGATGGGGGTACTAGCCCCTGATCTGCCCCCTGGGGGGCAAGAAAGCCCACTAGGCACCAGGGATTTTATTTATATACATAGGGGTGGGGGCTGCCCAGAATGGGCATGGCAATGCCCCACCCCCCCAAAAAATGCAACAGTCTTTCTGCCCCCCTGGGAGGCAGATGGGGCAACAGCCCCTTCTCTGGCTCCCGGGTGGGGGGGGGGTGCAGAAAGCCCACTAGGCACCAGGGATTTTTTTCTCCAAAATTCAGTGTGGGGACTGCCCCAACCCCCCCCCCCCAAAAAAAATGCCACAGTATTTCTGCCCCCCCAGGAGGCAGATGGGGGCAGTAGCCCCTGATCTGCCCCCCAGGGGGGCAGAAAGTCCACTAGGCACCAGGGATTTTTTTATATACATAGGGGTGGGGGCTGCCCAGAATGGGCATGCCAATGCCCCACCCCAAAAAAGACGGTACAGTCTTTCTGCCCCCCTGGGAGGCAGACAGGGCAATAGCCCCTTATCTGCCCCCCGCAGGGGCAGAAAGCCCACTAGGCACCAGGGATTTTATTCTCCAAAATTCGGTGTGTGGACTGCCCAAAATGGGCATGCCAATGCCCCCACCCCCCAAAAAAAATTCCACAGTCTTTCTGCCCCCCCAGGAGGCAGACGGGGCAGTAGCCCCTGATCTGCCCCCCCGGGGGGGGCAGAAAGCCCACTAGGCACCAGGGATTTTTTTTATATGCGTAGGGGTGGAGGCTGCCCAGAATGATGGGCATGTAAATCCCCCCACCCCAAAAAAATGCAAATCTTTCTGCCTCCCTGGGAGGCAGATGGGGCAATAGCCCCTTATCTGCCCCCGGGGGGGACAGAAGGCCCACTAGGCACCAGGGATTTTTTTCCTCCAAAGTTCGGGGTGGGGGTTGCCCAGAATGGGCATGACAATGCCCAAAGCCTCCCAAAAAATGCCACAGTCTTTCTGTGCCCCCAGAAGGCAGATTGGGGCAGTAGCCCCTGATCTGCCACCCGGGAGGGGGGGCAGAAAGCCGACTATACACCAGGGACTTTGTTTTTTAATATGTAGGGGTGGGGGCTGCCCAGAATGGGCATGCCAATGCCCCCACCCCCAAATAAATTGCCACAGTCTTTCTGCCCCCCCCCCGGAGGCATATGGGGCAATAACTCCTTATCTGCCCCCTCGGGGGCAGAAAGCCCACTAGGCACCAGGGATACATTTTTTTCAAAATTCAGGGGTCGGGGCTGCCCAAAATGGGTATGCCAATGCCCCCAACCCTTCAAAAAAGAAGCCACAGTCTTTCTGCCCCTCCAGGAGGCAGATGGGGGCAGTAGCCCCTGATCTGCCCCCCCGGGGGCAGAGAACCCACTAGGCGCCAGCAATTATGCTGGCTTTTTTATACGTAGGGGTGGGGGATGCCCAGAATTTGCATCCCACTGCCCCCATCCCCCCCAAAAATAGCCACAGTCTTTCTGCCTCCCTTGGGGGCATATCGGGGCAATAGCCCCCGATTCCCCCCTCCCCGGGGTGGCAGAAAGCCCACTAGGCACTGACTTTTTTTCGTAATGTGTCTATCATTGAGGTATCATTTTACTCGGGAGACCAAGGGGAATGCTGAGTGGTAGGCCATTTGTGCAGGCACAGTGATCCCACACAAAAATGTGTGGAAAAAGTGATTTTTTCAGCTATATTTGAGGTTTGCAGGGGATTCTGGGTAGGAAAACATTGGGGGATACACGCAAGCCATACCTCACTTCACTCCCCAGGGTGTCTAGTTTTCAGAAATGTGTGGGATTTGGTAGGTTTCCCTAGATGGCCGTGAGCCCGGGGCCAAAAAACCAGGTGCCCCCCCGTAAAACCAGGTAGTTTTATGATAGGTAATTTTGAAGTCACCTCAGTACGATTTGGGCCATTTCCTGTTGCAGCCACTATGCCTACCCACACAAGTGAGTTACCATTTTTATCAAGAGACCTGAGGGAATGGTAGGTGGTAGGAAATTTGTGTCAGCCCAGTGATCTCACAACTTTCCCACACAGAAAAGTGAGGAAAATGTGATTTTTTTCAGATAAATTTTAGGTTTGCAAGGGATTCTGGGTAGGGAAACGTTGGGGGATCCACGCAAGCCATACCTCACTGGACTTCCCAGGGTGTCTGGTTTTAAAAAATGTGTGGGTTGGTAGGTTTCCCTAGTTGTCTGTTGAGCCTGGGGCCAAAATCCAAGGTGCCCCCTTTTGCAAAACCAGGTTGTTTTGTGATAGGTAATTTTAATGTCTCCACAATACGTTTTGGGCCCTTGCCTGTCGCGGGTACTTGACCCACCCACACGAGTGAGGTACCATTTTTATCGGGAGACTTTGGAGAATGTGGGGTGGGTAGAAGTTTGTGGACCCACGCAGATTCCAGAACTTTCCATCACAGAAATATGGGGAAAATGTGTTTTTTCTTTACAAAGTTTGAGGTTTGCAAGAGATTCTGGGTAACAGAACCTGGCTAGAGCCACACAAGTCACCCCATCCTGGAATCCCTGGGTGTCTAGTTTTAAAAAATGTATAGGTTTGCTAGCTTTCCCTAGGTGCCAGCAGAGCTAGGGTTCAAAATCTACAGCTAGGCACTTTGCCAAGAAAAGGTCAGTTTTCACTGTAAAAATGTGGTGTGTCCACGTTGCGTTTTGGGCCGTTTCCTGTCACGGGCACTAGGCCTACCCACACAAGAGAGGTATCATTTTTATCGGAAGACTTTGGGGAATACATGGTGGGTAGAATTTTGTGGATCCACACAGATTCCAGAACTTTCCATCACAGAAATGTGAGGAAAATGTGTTTCTTTTTACAAAATTTGAGGTTTACAAGGGATTCTGGGTAACAGAACCTGGTGAGAGCCACACAAGTCACCCCAACCTGGATTACCTTGGGTATCTAGTTTTCAAAAATGTATAGGTTTTCTAGGTTTCCCTAGGTGCCAGCAGAGCTAAGGTTCAAAATCCACAGCTAGGCACTTTGAAAAAAAGGGTCAGTTTTCACTGTAAAAATGTGGTGTGTCCATGTTGTGTAATGGGCCGTTTCCTGTCGTGGGCACTAGGCCTACATACACAAGTGAGGTACCACTTTTTTCGGAAGACTTTGGGGAATGCGGGGTGGGTAGAATTTTGTGGATCCATACAGATTCCGGATCTTTCCATCACAGAAATGTGAGGAAAATGTATTTTCTTTTTACAAAGTTTTTGATTTGCAAAGGATTCTGGGTAACAGAACCTGTGCAAGTCACTCAAGTCACCCTATCCTAGATTCCTCTGGGTGTCTAGTTTTCAAAAATGTATAGGTTTGCTAGGGTTCCCTAGGTGCTGGCTAAGCTAGGGTTCAAAACCCACAGCTAGGCACTTTGCTAAAAAAGGGTCTGTTTTCACTGTAAAAATGTGGATTGTCCACGTTACGTTTTGGGCCGTTTCCTGTCGCGGGCACTAGGCCTACCCACACAAGTGAGGTACCATTTTCATCGGGAGACTTAGGAAAACACAGAACTGTAGAGCAACTGTTATTACCTATTGACTTTTGATGCATTTCTGCCTTCCAAATGTAAGACAATGTGTAAAAAAGAAGTCATTTTGAAAAATGTCTTTCATTCACATGCTAGTATGGGTACCCACAATTTTGGAGATGTGCAAATAGCTACTGTTTCTAAACTCTATATTTTGTTCCCATTTCGGAAATATATAGGTGTCTTTCATAACGATTTTTCACTGCTTTTATTTTCCCGAATGATGTGCTATATACCCGGTACACAATAAAAACCATTGCAAGACGCTGCTCAGTTATTGGCTCTGGGTTCCTCGGGTTCTAGGTGAACCTACAAGTCCTATATATCCCAACAACCAGAAAGGTCCAAGAAAGTCAACGCCATCTCGTCCTCCTGCTTCAACACCCTACGCATGCTCCGCAAGATCTACAGGTGGATCCCCACCGAAACAAGAAGAACGGTCACCCAGGCCCTCGTCAGCAGCAGGCTGGACTACAGAAACGCCCTCTACGCGGGAGCCTCGGCCAAACTCCTGAAACGACTTCAACTATACAGAACGCCTCTGCACGCCTGATCCTCGACCTCCCTCGCCACAGCCACATCACACCCCACCTGAGAGACCTGCACTGGCTCCCCGTCGACAAGAGGATCACCTTCAAGCTCCTCACCCACGCACAAAAGGCACTCCACAACACCGGACCGGCATACCTCTACAGACGACTCACCTTCTACACCCCGAACCGCCAGCTCCGCTCCGCCGACCTCGCCCTCGCCACCGTCCCCCGCATCCGAAGAGTGATCACCGGCGGCAGATCGTTCTCCCACCTCGCCGCCAAGACCTGGAACACCCTCCCCATCCTCCTACGGCAGACCCAGGACCTACTAACCTTCAGGAGGCTACTCAAGACCTGGCTGTTCGAGCAGTAGCAGCACCCCTCCCCCCCAGCGCCTTGAGACCCTCACGGGTGAGTAGTGCACTTTACAAATGTTCTGATTGAATTACAAATGTTCTGATTGATATATTGCTTTCAAAACTCTGTCATACTTAGAAGAATTTAGAGGTGAAAGCGTTAGCACAAATGACTGTTTTATTCAACTCATTTTCAATTTTTCCTATTTTCAGCTGTTAGTTTCTATAAAAAAACCTTGAAGCATCTACACCAATGACCACTTGCTAAATTCTGAATTTTGTCTACTTTTCTGAAATGTATAGCTTTCCAGGATCCATTAATGCTTTCATACCCCATTCTACCATTAACTGGAAGGAGGTTGAAAGCACAAAAATAGCAAAAATAGGCTATGTCCCAGTAAAATGCCAAAACTGTGTACAAAAATTCTAGTTTCCTGACAAAAGTCTGTCAGTCCCTGAAAGCTGAGAAGATGGTGATTTCAGCACCATAAACCCTTTGTTGATACCATTTGCAGGGAAAAAAAACAGACGCTTTATTCTTTTTCCCATTTTTCCAACAACAAAACAATTTGCTGTATTTTGGCTAATTTCTGGGTCTCCTCCAAGGGAATCAACAAACCCTGGGTACCTTTAAAATTCCCATGATGTTGGAAGAAAAAGACTCAAATTTGGCGTGGATGGGGGGCGCCAGAGAGCCCGGCTGCAAGATGGCCGCCACTCTGTGAGGCTCTGCAGGCTGGATGGATTATCCGGCATTAATCCATCAAGTCAGACAGGCATCGAGGTCCTAAAATGAGGATTATGGAGGCACAGTAGTTGCGGAGCAGGCTGTTCGACCCGGAGCATGCCAGGTTCTGCAAAACTTCAGGATGCAGAGCAGCACTGTGTGAGGAGTGCAAAATGGCAGCCCTGTGCCACTCCACTGGGACCCTTGCTGTGATGGAACCAGGTGCGACCGCCTGCCCCTTTTCGGTGTGTCCGTGTTTAGCCCCTGACTCCTCCCCCGGTCCCCGATCGGCATCTGAGGAGCACAATTGAGCTCGGCAGCAGAGGCCACGACAGTAGCGCTTTGGGCGACGTGAGGAGGAGCGCCGAGCGATGTGTGTGCCTGTCGGGCCTGAGGGGACTGTGACTGCCTCCCCGGCTTGAGCTGCTTGGTCCGGGCGGTTGGGTGGTCCGGTAGGGACCCGCGAGCTCGTCGGCTCATGAACAGTGAGACCTGTACTGCAGCGATGTGGTGGAAACAGCTAGAGTAACCGCCGCTGCCGGAGACCACTGGACAACAGCCTGACTGAGGAGACCCCGCCGCCGCTACATAGCGCAGACACCGGCGAGGCGCGTAGTGACCAGGCTGCTGCCTCCTGGCTGAAGGCTGCGGATGTGGGCACTGAGGTGAGGTGTGTCACAGTGGGATCCCTGCGAGGCCCGGAATGGCCCAGAAGGTGAGAAGCACAGCGAGGGGGCAGCCGGCAGGTGGAGGTGCTCTCCCCCCACGTGGACTTGGATCAGTTTGTATTGAGCTGCGATTACTGCGAGGACCCCCCCTGCACCTTGCCATATTGGCCGGGCCAGGTGCAACAGTGAGAGAGGCTTGCTACGGACTCCTGCGTGGGGGAGGTGGCTGGCAGCCTGTTGTCATCTGGGATGGCCGCAGGGCTTTTGCGGCACCACCACTGTGGCGGGCCTTCCACCTGTTGGGCCTCCTGCTGGGGCAACCGCCCCCCTCTCCTGACTGAATACGGAGCTGAGCCTGGCCGGGGTGGACGCGGACACCGGTGAGGGGCCGTGATCGACCCAGAGGCCCCCTCCCACAGAGTTTGGCATCAGCTGTGAGACCCGCCGTGGAGCGGCCGAGTGCAGCGGAACCTCCGACATGCCCTGCTTTGCAACTTTTTGTGAGGCCCCTTGCGCATTGACATAAAGCTGGTAGGGCTGCCCAGCGGATCGCCCCACTGGCCAATCCCCCCCCGGGTTGGCCCATTGGTGGATAAACAGATTGGCAAGTACACCTGCGTGTGAGGGGACCCTGGCAAGAAAAGTGCAGTCTTGAGCAGGCTGCAAGATCTCCTTGGCATCACCGTGGATGTAGTCCTTGACCTATAGGGCCACTTGTTGAGATTACCTCGCTGGGGAGGGAGACCTTGCTGGACACAGTTGCAATTTGAGGGGCCACAACAGCCCGTTCACTTGGCGGGGCAATGCACCGTGAACATTTATAGCTGCCCTAGCTTGGTGCCTCCCTTGGAACCGGACCTCCGTGAGATGTTTAAAGATCTAAAACAGTCCCTCACAGCTATCGACCTAAAAATCGACTCCATGTCCGACAGGCTAGACAGACTTAAGGACAAGGTAGCAGAGCATGATGAAAGGATTGCAGATGTTGAACAACGAACATCAGCGCTTTAAGATGCAGGGGCCGATATGAAGAAAAGACTACTCAGCATGGAGAAAGTCCTTGAAGTGATCAGGAGCAAGAACGAAGACCTAGAAGCTAGGTCTAGACGTAGCAACCTCCGAATCCTCGGGATCCCGGAGTCCGCTGCCATGGCCCGTGTTGAGGACTACGTGGAGGAGATGCTGCGCTCCTTGTTCGGAGACTCCCTGTCAGCGGTCTGCATAGTTGAAAGAGCCCACAGAACTCTCGGACCAAGACCCCCCGGGGGCCCCTGCATGACCAATAATAGCCCATCTACTGAATTATAGGGACTGGGACACTGTTCTACGGCGAGCTAGGGACCAGCAGGAGACGACGTACCAGGGCAACGCTGTATAGTTCTACCCGGACTTCACCTTGTGTTTACAGGCTGCCAGAAGAGAGTATGTGCCGGTGAAACAAATGCTCCAGAAACAGTATATCAGATTCTCCTTGCTCTACCCCGCGAAACTTTGCATTTTCCATTCCGGCAAAACCACGTACTTTACTGACCCCAAACTAGCCGCCAAATTTGCTCGTGATCTCTGACCTTCCAAGCAGTCTCTACATGCAGAGCGTCAGGCAGAAGAAGGAGGAAACCTCAGCGAGAATGGTTAGCTACCTGCTTGAACTACACTGCTATACTGGTCGCTGTTTTCGCGGGGGGAGATGGGTGGGCACACTCACTCATCCTTTTGTTACGGTGCTTCCACCCTCTCAAGATGACTCTCCATTGACATGCTCTATCTGCCCAGTGGGTAGCGACATTCCCCTTGCTGCCCTCCCTTCATCCCGCCACCCGGCTTACCTCACCTGGGATACGCCGGGCTCCTTGTGGCATTCCCTATGGGATGAGTCCTGCTTTGTTCTTGTTTGTGAACAGCAAAACACACAAGATGATGGACGGAATGTTGCACATTGGCAAAACATTCACCCCCAGTCACAGATCTGGGTTTAATCCATCGTTATTTTGCTCACCACGCCACCCCAGTTCAGACATGGCCATATGCAAATCAGTCTTGACCCTGTGCCTCATGGGAACAGTCCAGCCCGAACTGCCAAGCCATGTCTTCCCTGGACCGGAATCAAGCATCCTAGGACCGGTTTCTGGCTATCAGCCGTCATCAGCCAGGATAGCTTGACTCCAGTGGCGTAGTGAGCACGGGACCCACGTCTGGGCATACCCCTCCCACATAGGGCGAACAGCAAAACACACAAGATGATGGACGGAATGTTGCACATTGGCAAAACATTCACCCCCAGTCACAGATCTGGGTTTAATCCATCGTTATTTTGCTCACCACGCCACCCCAGTTCAGACATGGCCATATGCAAATCAGTCTTGACCCTGTGCCTCATGGGAACAGTCCAGCCCGAACTGCCAAGCCATGTCTTCCCTGGACCGGAATCAAGCATCCTAGGACCGGTTTCTGGCTATCAGCCGTCATCAGCCAGGATAGCTTGACTCCAGTGGCGTAGTGAGCACGGGACCCACGTCTGGGCATACCCCTCCCACATAGGGCGAACAGCAAAACACACAAGATGATGGACGGAATGTGGCACATTGGCAAAACATTCACCCACAGTCACAGATCTGGGTTTAATCCATCGTTATTTTGCTCACCACGCCACCCCAGTTCAGACATGGCCATATGCAAATCAGTCTTGACCCTGTGCCTCATGGGAACAGTCCAGCCCGAACTGCCAAGCCATGTCTTCCCTGGACCGGAATCAAGCATCCTATGACCGGTTTCTGGCTATCAGCCGTCATCAGCCAGGATAGCTTGACTCCAGTGGCGTAGTGAGCACGGGACCCACGTCTGGGCATACCCCTCCCACATAGGGCTGAACAGCAAAACACACAAGATGATGGACGGAATGTTGCACATTGGTAAAACATTCACCCCCAGTCACAGATCTGGGTTTAATCCATCGTTATTTTGCTCACCACGCCACCCCAGTTCAGACATGGCCATATGCAAATCAGTCTTGACCCTGTGCCTCATGGGAACAGTCCAGCCCGAACTGCCAAGCCATGTCTTCCCTGGACCGGAATCAAGCATCCTAGGACCGGTTTCTGGCTATCAGCCGTCATCAGCCAGGATAGCTTGACTCCAGTGGCGTAGTGAGCACGGGACCCACGTCTGGGCATACCCCTCCCACATAGGGCGAACAGCAAAACACACAAGATGATGGACGGAATGTTGCACATTGGCAAAACATTCACCCCCAGTCACAGATCTGGGTTTAATCCATCGTTATTTTGCTCACCACGCCACCCCAGTTCAGACATGGCCATATGCAAATCAGTCTTGACCCTGTGCCTCATGGGAACAGTCCAGCCCGAACTGCCAAGCCATGTCTTCCCTGGACCGGAATCAAGCATCCTAGGACCGGTTTCTGGCTATCAGCCGTCATCAGCCAGGATAGCTTGACTCCAGTGGCGTAGTGAGCACGGGACCCACGTCTGGGCATACCCCTCCCACATAGGGTGAACAGCAAAACACACAAGATGATGGACGGAATGTTGCACATTGGCAAAACATTCACCCCCAGTCACAGATCTGGGTTTAATCCATCGTTATTTTGCTCACCACGCCACCCCAGTTCAGACATGGCCATATGCAAATCAGTCTTGACCCTGTGCCTCATGGGAACAGTCCAGCCCGAACTGCCAAGCCATGTCTTCCTGGACCGGAATCAAGCATCCTAGGACCGGTTTCTGGCTATCAGCCATCATCAGCCAGGATAGCTTGACTCCAGTGGCGTAGTGAGCACGGGACCCACGTCTGGGCATACCCCTCCCACATAGGGCGAACAGCAAAACACACAAGATGATGGACGGAATGTTGCACATTGGCAAAACATTCACCCCCAGTCACAGATCTGGGTTTAATCCATCGTTATTTTGCTCACCACGCCACCCCAGTTCAGACATGGCCATATGCAAATCAGTCTTGACCCTGTGCCTCATGGGAACAGTCCAGCCCGAACTGCCAAGCCATGTCTTCCCTGGACCGGAATCAAGCATCCTAGGACCGGTTTCTGGCTATCAGCCGTCATCAGCCAGGATAGCTTGACTCCAGTGGCGTAGTGAGCACGGGACCCACGTCTGGGCATACCCCTCCCACATAGGGCGAACAGCAAAACACACAAGATGATGGACGGAATGTTGCACATTGGCAAAACATTCACCCCCAGTCACAGATCTGGGTTTAATCCATCGTTATTTTGCTCACCACGCCACCCCAGTTCAGACATGGCCATATGCAAATCAGTCTTGACCCTGTGCCTCATGGGAACAGTCCAGCCCGAACTGCCAAGCCATGTCTTCCCTGGACCGGAATCAAGCATCCTAGGACCGGTTTCTGGCTATCAGCCGTCATCAGCCAGGATAGCTTGACTCCAGTGGCGTAGTGAGAACGGGACCCACGTCTGGGCATACTCCTCCCACATAGGGCGAACAGCAAAACACACAAGATGATGGACGGAATGTTGCACATTGGCAAAACATTCACCGCCAGTCACAGATCTGGGTTTAATCCATCGTTATTTTGCTCACCACGCCACCCCAGTTCAGACATGGCCATATGCAAATCAGTCTTGACCCTGTGCCTCATGGGAACAGTCCAGCCCGAACTGCCAAGCCATGTCTTCCGTGGACCGGAATCAAGCATCCTAGGACCGGTTTCTGGCTATCAGCCGTCATCAGCCAGGATAGCTTGACTCCAGTGGCGTAGTGAGCACGGGACCCACGTCTGGGCATACCCCTCCCACATAGGGTGAACAGCAAAACACACAAGATGATGGACGGAATGTTGCACATTGGCAAAACATTCACCCCCAGTCACAGATCTGGGTTTAATCCATCGTTATTTTGCTCACCACGCCACCCCAGTTCAGACATGGCCATATGCAAATCAGTCTTGACCCTGTGCCTCATGGGAACAGTCCAGCCCGAACTGCCAAGCCATGTCTTCCCTGGACCGGAATCAAGCATCCTAGGACCGGTTTCTGGCTATCAGCCGTCATCAGCCAGGATAGCTTGACTCCAGTGGCGTAGTGAGCACGGGACCCACGTCTGGGCATACCCCTCCCACATAGGGCGAACAGCAAAACACACAAGATGATGGACGGAATGTTGCACATTGGCAAAACATTCACCCCCAGTCACAGATCTGGGTTTAATCCATCGTTATTTTGCTCACCACGCCACCCCAGTTCAGACATGGCCATATGCAAATCAGTCTTGACCCTGTGCCTCATGGGAACAGTCCAGCCCGAACTGCCAAGCCATGTCTTCCCTGGACCGGAATCAAGCATCCTAGGACCGGTTTCTGGCTATCAGCCATCATCAGCCAGGATAGCTTGACTCCAGTGGCGTAGTGAGCACGGGACCCACGTCTGGGCATACCCCTCCCACATAGGGCGAACAGCAAAACACACAAGATGATGGACGGAATGTTGCACATTGGCAAAACATTCACCCCCAGTCACAGATCTGGGTTTAATCCATCGTTATTTTGCTCACCACGCCACCCCAGTTCAGACATGGCCATATGCAAATCAGTCTTGACCCTGTGCCTCATGGGAACAGTCCAGCCCGAACTGCCAAGCCATGTCTTCCCTGGACCGGAATCAAGCATCCTAGGACCGGTTTCTGGCTATCAGCCGTCATCAGCCAGGATAGCTTGACTCCAGTGGCGTAGTGAGCACGGGACCCACGTCTGGGCATACCCCTCCCACATAGGGCGAACAGCAAAACACACAAGATGATGGACGGAATGTTGCACATTGGCAAAACATTCACCCCCAGTCACAGATCTGGGTTTAATCCATCGTTATTTTGCTCACCACGCCACCCCAGTTCAGACATGGCCATATGCAAATCAGTCTTGACCCTGTGCCTCATGGGAACAGTCCAGCCCGAACTGCCAAGCCATGTCTTCCCTGGACCAGAATCAAGCATCCTAGGACCGGTTTCTGGCTATCAGCCGTCATCAGCCAGGATAGCTGGACTCCAGTGGCGTAGTGAGCACGGGACCCACGTCTGGGCATAGCCCTCCCACATAGGGCGAACAGCAAAACACACAAGATGATGGACGGAATGTTGCACATTGGCAAAACATTCACCCCCAGTCACAGATCTGGGTTTAATCCATCGTTATTTTGCTCACCACGCCACCCCAGTTCAGACATGGCCATATGCAAATCAGTCTTGACCCTGTGCCTCATGGGAACAGTCCAGCCGGAACTGCCAAGCCATGTCTTCCCTGGACCGGAATCAAGCATCCTAGGACCGGTTTCTGGCTATCAGCCGTCATCAGCCAGGATAGCTGGACTCCAGTGGCGTAGTGAGCACTTGACCCACGTCTGGGCATAGCCCTCCCACATAGGGCGAACAGCAAAACACACAAGATGATGGACGGAATGTTGCACATTGGCAAAACATTCACCCCCAGTCACAGATCTGGGTTTAATCCATCGTTATTTTGCTCACCACGCCACCCCAGTTCAGACATGGCCATATGCAAATCAGTCTTGACCCTGTGCCTCATGGGAACAGTCCAGCCCGAACTGCCAAGCCATGTCTTCCCTGGACCGGAATCAAGCATCCTAGGACCGGTTTCTGGCTATCAGCCGTCATCAGCCAGGATAGCTTGACTCCAGTGGCGTAGTGAGCACGGGACCCACGTCTGGGCATAGCCCTCCCACATAGGGCGAACAGCAAAACACACAAGATGATGGACAGAATGTTGCACATTGGCAAAACATTCACCCCCAGTCACAGATCTGGGTTTAATCCATCGTTATTTTGCTCACCACGCCACCCCAGTTCAGACATGGCCATATACAAATCAGTCTTGACCCTGTGCCTCATGGGAACAGTCCAGCCCGAACTGCCAAGCCATGTTTTCCCTGGACCGGAATCAAGCATCCTAGGACCGGTTTCTGGCTATCAGCCGTCATCAGCCAGGATAGCTTGACTCCAGTGGCGTAGTGAGCACGGGACCCACGTCTGGGCATACCCCTCCCACATAGGGCGAACAGCAAAACACACAAGATGATGGACGGAATGTTGCACATTGGCAAAACATTCACCCCCAGTCACAGATCTGGGTTTAATCCATCGTTATTTTGCTCACCACGCCACCCCAGTTCAGACATAGCCGAATGCAAATCAGTCTTGACCCTGTGCCTCATGGGAACAGTCCAGCCCGAACTGCCAAGCCATGTCTTCCCTGGACCGGAATCAAGCATCCTAGGACCGGTTTCTGGCTATCAGCCATCATCAGCCAGGATAGCTTGACTCCAGTGGCGTAGTGAGCACGGGACCCACGTCTGGGCATACCCCTCCCACATAGGGCGAACAGCAAAACACACAAGATGATGGACGGAATGTTGCACATTGGCAAAACATTCACCCCCAGTCACAGATCTGGGTTTAATCCATCGTTATTTTGCTCACCACGCCACCCCAGTTCAGACATGGCCATATGCAAATCAGTCTTGACCCTGTGCCTCATGGGAACATTCCAGCCCGAACTGCCAAGCCATGTCTTCCCTGGACCGGAAACAAGCATCCTAGGACCGGTTTCTGGCTATCAGCCGTCATCAGCCAGGATAGCTTGACTCCAGTGGCGTAGTGAGCACGGGACCCACGTCTGGGCATACCCCTCCCACATAGGGCGAACAGCAAAACACACAAGATGATGGACGGAATGTTGCACATTGGCAAAACATTCACCCCCAGTCACAGATCTGGGTTTAATCCATCGTTATTTTGCTCACCACGCCACCCCAGTTCAGACATGGCCATATGCAAATCAGTCTTGACCCTGTGCCTCATGGGAACAGTCCAGCCCGAACTGCCAAGCCATGTCTTCGCTGGACCGGAATCAAGCATCCTAGGACCGGTTTCTGGCTATCAGCCGTCATCAGCCAGGATAGCTTGACTCCAGTGGCATAGTGAGCACGGGACCCACGTCTGGGCATACCCCTCCCACATAGGGCGAACAGCAAAACACACAAGATAATGGACGGAATGTTGCACATTGGCAAAACATTCACCCCCAGTCACAGATCTGGGTTTAATCCATTGTTATTTTGCTCACCACGCCACCCCAGTTCAGACATGGCCATATGCAAATCAGTCTTGACCCTGTGCCTCATGGGAACAGTCCAGCCCGAACTGCCAAGCCATGTCTTCCCTGGACCGGAATCAAGCATCCTAGGACCGGTTTCAGGCTATCAGCCGTCATCAGCCAGGATAGCTTGACTCCAGTGGCGTAGTGAGCACGGGACCCACGTCTGGGCATACCCCTCCCACATAGGGCGAACAGCAAAACACACAAGATGATGAACGGAATGTTGCACATTGGCAAAACATTCACCCCCAGTCACAGATCTGGGTTTAATCCATCGTTATTTTGCTCACCACGCCACCCCAGTTCAGACATGGCCATATGCAAATCAGTCTTGACCCTGTGCCTCATGGGAACAGTCCAGCCCGAACTGCCAAGCCATGTCTTCCCTGGACCGGAATCAAGCATCCTAGGACTGGTTTCTGGCTATCAGCCGTCATCAGCCAGGATAGCTTGACTCCAGTGGCGTAGTGAGCACGGGACCCACGTCTGGGCATACCCCTCCCACATAGGGCGAACAGCAAAACACACAAGATGATGGACGGAATGTTGCACATTGGCAAAACATTCACCCCCAGTCACAGATCTGGGTTTAATCCATCGTTATTTTGCTCACCACGCCACCCCAGTTCAGACATGGCCATATGCAAATCAGTCTTGACCCTGTGCCTCATGGGAACAGACCAGCCCGAACTGCCAAGTCATGTCTTCCCTGGACCAGAATCAAGCATCCTAGGACCGGTTTCTGGCTATCAGCAGTCATCAGCCAGGATAGCTTGACTCCAGTGGCGTAGTGAGCACGGGACCCACGTCTGGGCATACCCCTCCCACATAGGGCGAACAGCAAAACACACAAGATGATGGATGGAATGTTGCACATTGGCAAAACATTCACCCCCAGATCTGGGTTTAATCCATCGTTATTTTGCTCACCACGCCACCCCAGTTCAGACATGGCCATATGCAAATCATTCTTGACCCTGTGCCTCATGGGAACAGTCCAGCCCGAACTGCCAAGCCATGTCTTCCCTGGAGCGGAATCAAGCATCCTAGGACCGGTTTCTGGCTATCAGCCGTCATCAGCCAGGATAGCTTGACTCCAGTGGCGTAGTGAGCACGGGACCCACGTCTGGGCATACCCCTCCCACATAGGGCAAACAGCAAAACACACAAGATGATGGACGGAATGTTGCACATTGGCAAAACATTCACCCCCAGTCACAGATCTGGGTTTAATCCATCGTTATTTTGCTCACCACGCCACCCCAGTTCAGACATGGCCATATGCAAATCAGTCTTGACCCTGTGCCTCATGGGAACAGTCCAGCCCGAACTGCCAAGCCATGTCTTCCCTGGACCGGAATCAAGCATCCTAGGACCGGTTTCTGGCTATCAGCCGTCATCAGCCAGGATAGCTTGACTCCAGTGGCGTAGTGAGCACGGGACCCACGTCTGGGCATACCCCTCCCACATAGGGCGAACAGCAAAACACACAAGATGATGGACGGAATGTTGCACATTGGCAAAACATTCACCCCCAGTCACAGATCTGGGTTTAATCCATCGTTATTTTGCTCACCACGCCACCCCAGTTCAGACATGGCCATATGCAAATCAGTCTTGACCCTGTGCCTCATGGGAACAGTCCAGCCCGAACTGCCAAGCCATGTCTTCCTGGACCGGAATCAAGCATCCTAGGACCGGTTTCTGGCTATCAGCCGTCATCAGCCAGGATAGCTTGACTCCAGTGGCGTAGTGAGCATGGGACCCACGTCTGGGCATACCCCTCCCACATAGGGCGAACAGCAAAACACACAAGATGATAGACGGAATGTTGCACATTGGCAAAACATTCACCCCCAGTCACAGATCTGGGTTTAATCCATCGTTATTTTGCTCACCACGCCACCCCAGTTCAGACATGGCCATATGCAAATCAGTTTTGACCCTGTGCCTCATGGGAACAGTCCAGCCAGAACTGCCAAGCCATGTCTTCCCTGTACCGGAATCAAGCATCCTAGGACCGGTTTCTGGCTATCAGCCGTCATCAGCCAGGATAGCTTGACTCCAGTGGCGTAGTGAGCACGGGACCCACGTCTGGGCATACCCCTCCCACATAGGGCGAACAGCAAAACACACAAGATGATGGACGGAATGTTGCACATTGGCAAAACATTCACCCCCAGTCACAGATCTGGGTTTAATCCATCGTTATTTTGCTCACCACGCCACCCCAGTTCAGACATGGCCATATGCAAATCAGTCTTGACCCTGTGCCTCATGGGAACAGTCCAGCCCGAACTGCCAAGCCATGTCTTCCTGGACCGGAATCAAGCATCCTAGGACCGGTTTCTGGCTATCAGCCGTCATCAGCCAGGATAGCTTGACTCCAGTGGCGTAGTGAGCACGGGACCCACGTCTGGGCATACCCCTCCCACATAGGGCGAACAGCAAAACACACAAGATGATGGACGGAATGTTGCACATTGGCAAAACATTCACCCCCAGTCACAGATCTGGGTTTAATCCATCGTTATTTTGCTCACCACGCCACCCCAGTTCAGACATGGCCATATGCAAATCAGTCTTGACCCTGTGCCTCTTGGGAACAGTCCAGCCCGAACTGCCAAGCCATGTCTTCCCTGGACCAGAATCAAGCATCCTAGGACCGGTTTCTGGCTATCAGCCGTCATCAGCCAGGATAGCTTGACTCCAGTGGCGTAGTGAGCACGGGACCCACGTCTGGGCATACCCCTCCCACACAGGGCGAACAGCAAAACACACAAGATGATGGACGGAATGTTGACATTGGCAAAACATTCACCCCCAGTCACAGATCTGGGTTTAATCCATCGTTATTTTGCTCACCACGCCACCCCAGTTCAGACATGGCCATATGCAAATCAGTCTTGACCCTGTGCCTCATGGGAACAGTCCAGTCCGAACTGCCAAGCCATGTCTTCCCTGGACCGGAATCAAGCATCCTAGGACCGGTTTCTGGCTATCAGCCGTCATCTGCCAGGATAGCTTGACTCCAGTGGCGTAGTGAGCACGGGACCCACGTCTGGGCATACCCCTCCCACATAGGGTGAACAGCAAAACACACAAGATGATGGACGGAATGTTGCACATTGGCAAAACATTCACCCCCAGTCACAGATCTGGGTTTAATCCATCGTTATTTTGCTCACCACGCCACCCCAGTTCAGACATGGCCATATGCAAATCAGTCTTGACCCTGTGCCTCATGGGAACAGTCCAGCCCGAACTGCCAAGCCATGTCTTCCCTGGACCGGAATCAAGCATCCTAGGACCGGTTTCTGGCTATCAGCCATCATCAGCCAGGATAGCTTGACTCCTGTGGCGTAGTGAGCACGGGACCCTCGTCTGGGCATACCCCTCCCACATAGGGCGAACAGCAAAACACACAAGATGATGGACGGAATGTTGCACATTGGCAAAACATTCACCCCCAGTCACAGATCTGGGTTTAATCCATCGTTATTTTGCTCACCACGCCACCCCAGTTCAGACATGGCCATATGCAAATCAGTCTTGACCCTGTGCCTCATGGGAACAGTCCAGCCCGAACTGCCTAGCCATGTCTTCCCTGGACCGGAATCAAGCATCCTAGGACCGGTTTCTGGCTATCAGCCGTCATCAGCCAGGATAGCTTGACTCCAGTGGCGTAGTGAGCACGGGACCCACGTCTGGGCATACCCCTCCCACATAGGGCGAACAGCAAAACACACAAGATGATGGACGGAATGTTGCACATTGGCAAAACATTCACCCCCAGTCACAGATCTGGGTTTAATCCATCGTTATTTTGCTCACCACGCCACCCCAGTTCAGACATGGCCATATGCAAATCAGTCTTGACCCTGTGCCTCATGGGAACAGTCCAGCCCGAACTGCCAAGCCATGTCTTCCCTGGACCGGAATCAAGCATCCTAGGACCGGTTTCTGGCTATCAGCCGTCATCAGCCAGGATAGCTTGACTCCAGTGGCGTAGTGAGCACGGGACCCACGTCTGGGCATTCCCTCCCACATAGGGCGAACAGCAAAACACACAAGATGATGGACGGAATGTTGCACATTGGCAAAACATTCACCCCCAGTCACAGATCTGGGTTTAATCCTTCGTTATTTTGCTCACCACGCCACCCCAGTTCAGACATGGCCATATGCAAATCAGTATTGACCCTGTGCCTCATGGGAACAGTCCAGCCCGAACTGCCAAGCCATGTCTTCCCTGGACCGGAATCAAGCATCCTAGGACCGGTTTCTGACTATCAGCCGTCATCAGCCAGGATAGCTGGACTCCAGTGGCGTAGTGAGCACGGGACCCACGTCTGGGCATACCCCTCCCACATAGGGCGAACAGCAAAACACACAAGATGATGGACGGAATGTTGCACATTGGCAAAACATTCACCCCCAGTCACAGATCTGGGTTTAATCCATCGTTATTTTGCTCACCACGCCACCCCAGTTCAGACATGGCCATATGCAAATCAGTCTTGACCCTGTGCCTCATGGGAACAGTCCAGCCCGAACTGCCAAGCCATGTCTTCCCTGGACCGGAATCAAGCATCCTAGGACCGGTTTCTGGCTATCAGCCGTCATCAGCCAGGATAGCTTGACTCCAGTGGCGTAGTGAGCACGGGACCCACGTCTGGGCATACCCCTCCCACATAGGGCGAACAGCAAAACACACAAGATGATGGACGGAATGTTGCACATTGGCAAAACATTCACCCCCAGTCACAGATCTGGGTTTAATCCATCGTTATTTTGCTCACCACGCCACCCCAGTTCAGACATGGCCATATGCAAATCAGTCTTGACCCTGTGCCTCATGGGAACAGTCCAGCCCGAACTGCCAAGCCATGTCTTCCCTGGACCGGAATGAAGCATCCTAGGACCGGTTTCTGGCTATCAGCCGTCATCAGCCAGGATAGCTTGACTCCAGTGGCGTAGTGAGCACGGGACCCACGTCTGGGCATACCCCTCCCACATAGGGCGAACAGCAAAACACACAAGATGATGGACGGAATGTTGTACATTGGCAAAACATTCACCCCCAGTCACAGATCTGGGTTTAATCCATCGTTATTTTGCTCACCACGCCACCCCAGTTCAGACATGGCCATATGCAAATCAGTCTTGACCCTGTGCCTCATGGTAACAGTCCAGCCCGAACTGCCAAGCCATGTCTTCCCTGGACCGGAATCAAGCATCCTAGGACCGGTTTCTGGCTATCAGCCGTCATCAGCCAGGATAGCTTGACTCCAGTGGCGTAGTGAGCACGGGACCCACGTCTGGGCATACCCCTCCCACATAGAGGCTGAACAGCAAAACACACAAGATGATGGACGGAATGTTGCACATTGGCAAAACATTCACCCCCAGTCACAGATCTGGGTTTAATCCATCGTTATTTTGCTCACCACGCCACCCCAGTTCAGACATGGCCATATGCAAATCAGTCTTGACCCTGTGCCTCATGGGAACAGTCCAGCCCGAACTGCCAAGCCATGTCTTCCCTGGACCGGAATCAAGCATCCTAGGACCGGTTTCTGGCTATCAGCCGTCATCAGCCAGGATAGCTTGACTCCAGTAGCGTAGTGAGCACGGGACCCACGTCTGGGCATACCCCTCCCACATAGGGCGAACAGCAAAACACACAAGATGATGGACGGAATGTTGCACATTGGCAAAACATTCACCCCCAGTCACAGATCTGGGTTTAATCCATCATTATTTTGCTCACCACGCCACCCCAGTTCAGACATGGCCATATGCAAATCAGTCTTGACCCTGTGCCTCATGGGAACAGTCCAGCCCGAACTGCCAAGCCATGTCTTCCCTGGAGAGCATGGTGAGCAAAAAAACGATGGATTTAGGCCCAGATCTCTGTACTGGGGTGAATGTATGACATTGTTCTGCATTCTGTCCATCAACTGTTGTTTTTGCATTTGTCACCCGAGTGGGACGGGTATGCCCAGACGTGGGTCCCGTGCTTCCATGCCACTGGAATCAAGCTATCCTGGCTGAAGAGGGTGAAACCCGAAACCGGTCCTAGGATGCTTGTTTCCAGTCCAGGGAGGACCTGGCTTGGCAGTTCGGGCTGGACTGTTCCCATGAGGCACAGGGTCAAGACTGATTTGCATATGGCTGGGTTCAAACTGGAATGGCATGGTGAGCAAAAAACGATGGATTTAGGCCCAGATCTCTGTACTGGGATGAATGTATGACATTGTTCTGCATTCTGTCCATCAACTGTTGTTTTTGCATTTGTCACCCCGAGTGGGACGGGTATGCCCAGACGTTGGTCCCGTGCTCTCCATGCCACTGGAATCAAGCTATCCTGGCTGTAGAGGGGTGAAACCCCAAAACCGGTCCTAGGATGCTTGTTTCCAGTCCAGGGAGGACCTGGCTTGGCAGTTCGGGCTGGACTGTTCCCATGAGGCACAGGGTCAAGACTGATTTGCATATGGCTGGGTTCAAACTGGAATGGCATGGTGAGCAAAAAACGATGGATTTAGGCCCAGATCTCTGTACTGGGGTGAATGTATGACATTGTTCTGCATTCTGTCCATCAACTGTTGTTTTTGCATTTGTCACCCGAGTGGGACGGGTATGCCCAGACGTGGGTCCCGTGCTCTCCATGCCACTGGAATCAAGCTATCCTGGCTGAAGAGGGGTGAAACCCCGAAACCGGTCCTAGGATGCTTGTTTCCAGTCCAGGGAGGACCTGGCTTGGCAGTTCGGGCTGGACTGTTCCCATGAGGCACAGGGTCAAGACTGATTTGCATATGGCTGGGTTCAAACTGGAATGGCATGGTGAGCAAAAACGATGGATTTAGGCCCAGATCTCTGTACTGGGGTGAATGTATGACATTGTTCTGCATTCTGTCCATCAACTGTTGTTTTTGCATTTGTCACCCCGAGTGGGACGGGTATGCCCAGACGTGGGTCCCGTGCTCTCCATGCCACTGGAATCAAGCTATCCTGGCTGAAGAGGGGTGAAACCCCAAAACCGGTCCTAGGATGCTTGTTTCCAGTCCAGGGAGGACCTGGCTTGGCAGTTCGGGCTGGACTGTTCCCATGAGGCACAGGGTCAAGACTGATTTGCATATGGCTGGGTTCAAACTGGAATGGCATGGTGAGCAAAAACGATGGATTTAGGCCCAGATCTCTGTACTGGGGTGAATGTATGACATTGTTCTGCATTCTGTCCATCAACTGTTGTTTTTGCATTTGTCACCCCGAGTGGGACGGGTATGCCCAGACGTGGGTCCCGTGTTCTCCATGCCACTGGAATCAAGCTATCCTGGCTGAAGAGGGGTGAAACCCCGAACCGGTCCTAGGATGCTTGTTTCCAGTCCAGGGAGGACCTGGCTTGGCAGTTCGGGCTGGACTGTTCCCATGAGGCACAGGGTCAAGACTGATTTGCATATGGCTGGGTTCAAACTGGATTGGCATGGTGACCAAAAAAACGATGGATTTAGGCCCAGATCTCTGTACTGGGGTGAATGTATGACATTGTTCTGCATTCTGTCCATCAACTGTTGTTTTTGCATTTGTTCTTGTTTGTGGGCCTCTATTGGCCGCATTAGGGTAGGGGTACAGCTTTTCAGCCATGTTGGGAGGCTGTAGTGGAAGGTGGGTGGGGTTCTGGGGCATTGGGTTTTCTATTTTTGCTTTGCTGTACTCCCCCCCCCTTTTGCGTCTCCTTTCCCCTCTCTGGCCTCCCTCTGCCTCACACTGGTGGATACTGGAGCTCTAAACATGAATGACACCTGCTGGATGTTGGTATTGGTGAACACACTGACACTGTGACTGCGTTGAAAGCTGTGACATGGAATGTTCGTGGCCTGAATAATTTCAGGAAAGTACGATTGGCCGTGGCCTATCTTCACCGGTATGGGGTGGACATATGCCTCCTGCAAGAATTACATTTGACGGGGCCTAATTGTGCGCACCTGTGGGCGGGTTGGATGGGTGAGAAATTTGTCGCTGGATACTCCAATTATGCTAGAGGAACCGCTACTGTACTTATAAAAGGGCTTCCCTGGCACATGCGCTGTGCTCCATGCCACCCACAAGGGAGATATGTAATAGTAGCAGCAGTGCTAGGGGACCACCAAGTTTGACTTGTCTCGGTTTATTGACCCAATGTAGACGACCCGGATTTTTTCATAGAGGTGTGGTGACTGGTGGAGACACTCGGTCCGGGAGCGGTTCTGTGGGGGGGAGACTTCAATGTCATTTTGGACCAGATAAGAACCGATCTGGCCATTCTCGCCGCCCCCACCCGCGAGCGGCGGAGCAGCTGCAGACTATTATGTCGGATTGCGGTCTGATGGACATCTGGCCCCTCCGTAATATGCATAAAAAAGAAGGCACCTGTGTGTTATCAGCGGGCCCCACTTGGTCCAGAATAGATTGCTGGCTGACCTCGAAGGATGCGGCCACATGGGTCTCCAGAGTATCCCACCTCGCTCGAACTTTCTCTCACCATGCTCCGGTGTTGCTCGTGTTCTCGCTGCGGGGTGGCCCAAGTAGAGCCTTCAACTGGAGAATCCCTTTGGGAGCTCCGCGAGACCAAGTGTTTCGAGACGCGATTCGCTCCGCCATAGTGGAATACTTTGAATTTAATATTGGCACAGTGGACTCCCCCTCCACACTGTGGGAGGCTTTCAAATCTGTGTTGTGCTCACTCTGTGGTGATCTCAAGTGTCTTGAAGGAGAGGTACCTGTGCTCGAAAGGGAATATTTCGCCACTAATCATATGGCGGTCATGGGAAACATAAAAGTGAAATCGCCGGGTTTGAAGAGGCTGCCCAAAGGGAGACACATTACTTGGGGAGAGAGGCTTGCGCCAGAAGGTTTGGTGAGGGGGACTACGCTGGGAAAACACTGGCTGGTCTTCTCAGGAAACCATGGGCAAATTATTACATTTGCGAGCTGCGTACTGCCGACAATGGGTCGGAGATTGGGCAGGAAGTGGTTCAGGCCAAAATGCTATCCTTTTACTCTTCACTTTATGCAGCAAGGCAATCTGATGTCCACCCGGATTTTACCCCCTTTTTTGACTCTATCCAGCTACTGTGGCTCGAAGGCAGCCACCGCAGATACCTGGACGAGCCTTTTTCAGAAGAGTAGGTGATAGGAGTGATCCGTGCCTTGCCCGGAGATAAGGCCCCGGGGCTGGACGGCCTTACTTCCGCTTTATATAAAGAGTTCGCTCTGCTGCTGGTGCCACATCTTTGTCATATGTACGAAGAGTCGCTGGAGCCCGGCGAGATCCCTCCATCCCTTCGGGAGGAGCTGATTATCACTATCCTGAAACCGGACAAGGATCCGTTGCTCTGTGACTCCTACAGACCATTATCAATGATTAATCTGGACAATAAAATCCTTGCCAAATTAATCACGATATGGCTCCTCCCGTTGCTGCCCATGGTATTACGGCCTGATCAGTGCGGTTTCGTCCCCGGCAGAAGTATGTCCCACAATTTACATACCTTTTTTGCTACCATGCAAGAAATTGCTCCTTCTCTCCCACCCGCTGCAATTTTTCTGGATGCTACCAAGGCCTTTGATACCTTGGAATGGCCGAATCGTTGTGCGCTTCTGTCCCGCCTCGGTATCAGCCATACATTTTTTAAATTAGTCGCCCTGGTTTACTCCTCTCCGACGGCGAGACTACGGATCAATGGTATAATCTCTGCCCCCATCCCGGTGGCCCATGGCACGAGACAGGGCTGCCAGTTGCCCCCCCTCCTTTTTGCCATGGCCATGGTGGCTCTCGCTGCTTGCCTGCGACAGCATCATGCGCATTGTGGCCTGGCCTTTGTCCCCAGAGTGATATTGGTGTCGCTCTATGCGGATGACATGACGTTATATGTCAAGCACCCGGATGTGAATCTCGACCCCCTGATCAGGGAAATTACAAGATTCAGCGGTCTATCTGGCATCTCCATTAACTGGGGGAAATCGGTTATTTTCCCGCTGACCCCAGCCTCAGTCCGGTTCCAGTCAGAATATCCTCTCCACTCGGCGGAGGCCCCGGTGAAATATCTAGGAATCTGGCTCAGCTGCAATATTGAGGAGCTCTGGCGATACAATTATGGGAAGCTTATGGACTGGTTCGAGAGCCATTTGGGCTGCTGGTCAGCACTACCCCTGTCCCTCGTGTGTCGACTTGCCATCGCAAAGATGATAGTACTCCCTAAGTGTCTGTACATCTTCATCAACCTCCCTTTACTGCTTAGTGCCCATTTCAGACGCAAATTGCTTTTGAAAATGATTACCCTTGCCTGGGCCGGTAAACAACCCAGGATCTCCTGGGAAACTCTGATGCTGCCTTTTGAGCAGGGAGGCCTGGGGGACCCAGACATGGAGTTGTATCACAACTGTGCGCAGGCCTAGTTTGGGTTTTACTGGATCTTCCCGACCCAATTCATGGCACACACGGCACCGGAACACGATCAAGCTGCTTCCACACCGTTACACATGGTACTTTACAGGCCACAGTCCAGGCCGCGCTCGTAAATAAACACAGTGGGATGCACTGTTTGGGCATGGCGCGAGATGAGACGCAGGGCACAACTGGAGACAATTTTTGCCCCTTCGGTACCTTTGCTGAGACACCCAGAGTTACCCTTTCCGGAAGATGTGGGAGTGTGCCAGAGGCTGAGGAAGCTCCAAATTCACATAATGGGGAATGTGTTCCCCGATGGGTTCTTCATATCGCCAGACAGCGCGCTGTCTGGGCAGAATTCGAGCCTACTTGTTAGAGTGACATACTACCAGCTCCGCGCTGCGATGCAGTGCCACTTTACCTCGTTCCCAGCAGCACCCACAGCGTTCCAGATTCTAGAAGATTTTCTGAGTAACCCGTCACCGTGTAAACTCATTACCAGGTTATATTCAGGCATGTAGCGCAAAGCCCCCGTCAGTAACCCTTCGGCGCAGCGCGAGTGGGAGGAACTATTGGGGATCCCCATAAAAGAGGATACATGAGCATACTGCTTCCCGCAGGCCAGGGACTTGTCCCCCAACTACAGACTGAGGTTGATCCACTTTATGTTTTTACATAGACTTTATAGGACACCTGAATGGCTGCATAAAATTGGACTGACTAAGGATGCAAGATGTGTGAGATGCCGGGCTCCACAGGTGACATTTTTACACCTGGCCTGGGCCTGTCCAGATATTGCGAGATACTGGGATACTACATTTGAAGTGTTAGAAGTGATGTTAGAACACACCTTTGAGCGCTCCCCCCTGATGGCGCTGCTGGGGTATGTACGCAGAGTACCGACGACGAGCAGGAAACTTGCGGCGCTGCTTCTCCTGCTGGCCAAGAGGAGAATAGCAATGTGCTGGGGCCATCGAGGGAGTCCCCGCGTCACTGATTGGCATAAAGACGCAGCGTTCTGCGATGACCAGTTGTCTGAATACTGGGAGCTGATGCCTGCACAGGCACGCCCCAGGAACATCTGGGTGCCACTACAGAGCAACCTTCGCTCCCACTCACTTGACCAAAATGAGACCACCACAGCAGGCAAGTAGGAAAAGCGGAGAAGAAGGCACCCGCTGGCGCACAGATCGCTCAGATTATTATGCATGGATGCATATCATCTCAGGAGGCTAGAGAGACCCCCCTTCCCCTCCTCCCCCCCTTATTTCTTTTCTCTCTTGCTTTCTCTGTCGCTCCCCCAGCTCTGTGAGGGGAACAAACTAACATGCAAGGTTATGGGACACAGGTTTAGATCTTGTAAACTTTGTTAGGATTCCAGAACCAACCACCACCTTACAAATTGAGTGGATTAATTGTACTTGCCAACCGTCCCTACGGAATGGTAAGACTTATGTTGTACTATATGACTGTTGGTACTTAATAAAAGCAATAAAAAAATTTTTTTTTAAATTGACGTGGATACCTTATGTGGTCAAATAGTTACAGGGGCCTAAGAGCAAACTGCCCCAAATAGCTAAAAAAAAAAAGGCTTAGCACAGGGGGGGAAAGGCTTATCAGCGAAGGGGTTAATTATTTTATTTTATATCATTTTTAATATACAGTGTTAATCATTCTTAATTATTCCTAATGTTTTATTATTGATTGTTCATGTTTGTTTAATACTTTTATTTATTTACATATTATGTTTATTTTAAACTACATCTTTCTTTTTTATTTTTTAAATTCATACATTATACACATATATATATATTATGTTATATGTATATACATTTTTTTAAAATAATATATTTTTGAAAGATATATAGAGTTAAATATATTAAAATTCAAACATGTAACTATTTATTAAAGAGATTTTGTGCCACAATATTTTTGTAGTCGGTATTTTTGTACAAAAATTATGTTAATATGATATTGTGTCCTCAACATTTTTTAGCAATATGTAGTATCGCAATATTTTTTGGCAACGATATTATGTCATAGAAGCCTTCAAAGTGTCTTCAGAGATGATGGCTATTCTTCTGCCTTTTTGTACAGGATAGGGAAGAAATACAGCTTTCTAGATGTAAGGAAGATGCTGGATTGGGCCAAAGACAGCAAGAGAACAAGATTCTGTATTAACCAAAATGATGAGTGAGTGCTCAAGAAGATCATAAAGTTTTACTAGAGCATGCATTAACTAGTACACAAAAGAGATGTAGTGGGTAATCAAGGCAGCGAGGCACAGGAGATTGAAGGTTTCCAAAATAACTGCTACAGATTTACTGAAAGAGGCATATGTGTTCCTACTGTAGTGGTTATGGTCTAAAAGTTCGATGTGAGTGCATGAAAGATGAAGGGGGCCTATATTGAGGCTTGTATCGATATCTGGAGAAGGATGGGAAGAGTAGTTAGGCTGGACGTGGCCAAAGATAGACTCAATCGGGCTCGACTTTGGCTCTCTTGATGTTGCACATACTGCAAAATAAGCATTTATACTGAAAGAAAGCATAACTAAAATAATAGCTGACCAAACAAATGTCTTATAGTTTGAATAACAAATCAAATGATTGATTCTGATCATAAACCTAACTTTAACATTACTGTAAACAAAAACGACAAACAAAAGTATTAATAACCTTAGAGGCGATATGAACACCAGGTGAGAACACCAAAAACCAATAAAACCGGAACCACGGGCACTGTGACTGTAAATAGCTGTTTGTTATGCAGCAAAGAGGGCGAGTCGCTGCACTAAGTGACGTGGGGCCTCATGTACTAATGGCAAACCTTCTGATTTGGTAGATCAGACGATTTGTGAATTTTAAAAGCCTTTTTAAAACTTACAAAGTCCATTTAAGATTTGGAAAAGGTTTTTTAATCATTAAATGGGTTTAGGAACCATTTTGAACATGTATTTGGAAGAGTCGTGTTAAGGGTTTGTCTTCCAAATACTGATTCTTTGGGGTATGCATTAATGTTTTGTGACCGAAATCCCTTCGCAAAACATTAATATTTTACCACCACCTCGAAGGAGGTGGTAGCCCATTCTGTGTCGGATGGGAGGTGGCATCAAAGGAACCCCTTCCTCTTTGTGAAAGTTTAAAATAAATTATCTTTAGGTGGTGGTCCACGGGACCACTGCTTACTAGTAAAACATGTTCATAAAACATTTAGGGACATATTCACAAGGAGCTATCGCCGAATTAACGGCACTTTATCGCAGCCAAAGTCGTGATAAATATACCTCCCCATTCACAAGCCGGTGTAAACAGCCCACAGCACCAGTTTACCCGCGATAGCAGCCGCAAAAAACATCACCACAGAGGACCCACGCAACTATCACTAATGAGATGCAGAGTGGGCGTTCCCGTGCCAAAAGGCGCAACAACATCACACCTCAACATTCACAACGACCAGCCACATCGGCGATAAAAACACAAAACAGGCGATAAGGCGCGTTAGCACCAGGAAATCTACACCTGCTCTGACCTGGTGTAAAGTCGGATGGCAGCCTGCAAACCAAAAGGGAGCACAGCCCAGGGCCACATCGGAAGTGCAACAGATGCCATGGAGCCACCCATCATGCGGCCCGGACACCCAAGAAGGCCACAACACCCACCGCCACCAACCCCAGGACCACCCCTCCCTGGCACCCCCCGACCAAAGACATGCCACATCAGCCACACCTAAACATGTACAGAATATTCCGCTTGATGCCGCACAATCACAACTGGTGACATGCATGTGTCATCACAGAAATGAGCAGCACACATCCACTTTCGAAGCAACAAATGAAACTTTATTAAAATGAACAACGAAATAAAATGAAGACACATGGCCGCTCCCCTCGGGACAATACGTAGGTCACAGCCTGTAAGACAAAAAACATGATGAGAAGATGTGTCCTGCGCACATCAGAGGACAGAGAGAGAGCGAAGGAGAGAGAGAGGAAGAGAGAGAGGGAGAGAGAGAGGGAGAGAGAGAAAGAGAAGAGGAGAGAGAGAGGAAGAGAGGGAGAGAGAGAAGAGGAGAGAGAGAGGAAGAGAGGGAGAGAGAGAGAGAACGTGCCGCCCCTGCGCACCCAGGTCATACTGCTCACCTGCTGCCACCGGTGTGTCCCCAACCATGTGCCGGTATGCATAGCAGGACACCAGGTCACACATCTGAGTCAGACCCGTCAGCTGAAACAGAGCCCAGATGCATGACTGGCACAGTACACACACTTGCACAAGACAACATCGCCTGCCCGCCCATGTACACCCAGGCAGAGGCACCCCAACCCCTCCCGCCGCCCATCGGAGCATGCCCGCCCATGCACACCCAGGCCTCAATGCTCACCTTCCGCCACCGGCGCGTAGACAGGAGATCCCACCACGTGCCGCTGCAAGCCACAAGCCCGGGGCCCGCGGACATGGCACCCTCCACATCATGCAGCCCCGCTCCGCAGGCCACCAGGTCTCACGTTTGGTGCTGGGTCTTGATTACTCCATGGCAGAGGACATACCAGTGCACCCGGCACCATCGCAGGCTGCACACCCGCTCAGCCCAATGGGTGCCACCAACTCTGGGATCCCGGAAGCGACGCCACGTGGCGGTAGGCCCGCGCTGCCCGCTGGCTCTGGCCTACACTGCAGTCCAGCAGGGCACACAAAACCTGAGCTGTCCGGACCGCCGGGACGGGGCATCATCGCAGGCTGCACACCCGCTCAGCAGCTCAAGGTGTCACTGACTCAGTGCACCCAAAGTCACCGTCCTGTGGCGGGGTGCCTGTGCCGTCCGCAAGGCCTCTGGTGCCACTAACCCTGTGCAACCCCAGTCTGCGCCACGTGGCGGTAGGCCTGTGCCGTACTCAAGGCCTCTGGTGCCACTAACCCTGTGCAACCCCAGTCTGCGCCACATGGCGGTAGGCCTGTGCCGTACTCAAGGCCTCTGGTGCCACTAACCCTGTGCAACCCCAGTCTGCGCCACGTGGCGGTAGGCCTGTGCCGTATTCAAGGCCTCTGGTGCCACTAACCCCGTGCAACCCCAGTCTGCGCCACGTGGCGGTAGGCCCGTGCCGTACTTAAGGCCTCGGATGTCACTAACCCTGTGCGCAACAACTCATGGGCCCTATATGAGTGTGAACCGTGGGGCCTCCGTCATCCAGTTACCACCGGAAGAGGGGAATGTGATGTCGTCGGCCCCTTATGTTGGCGGAGTCACATGGCCTGTGACGCCTGTGCCGGATGGGTGTGGTGTGTGTGAAAACCTGCCCTCAGGGAGTGACTGTGACATGCTGACGACTAGACCAGTGACCTGCACACCACCAGCGAGTACGGCTGCGACGGGTAGCAATGAGGGCCCCCCTCGGGGCGTAAGCGGAGTGGTCTGGCCTACCGTACGCCGGACCAGCGCAGGGATTGCAACAATGACACATGTGATCTTTGCGTGGTCCAGTCCATGTCCGGACAAGGAAGTGAATGATGCGTGTGTCCCTGTTGTAGTGTTCATGGGACCCGGTACACAAAATGTAATGTCGTACCCTCTGACTGGCATAACACAGGATGAGCATCATTGACGCAAGGGAAGGCACTGCCCCCACATTCATCCACACATCCATACATGAATGACGTAAGACATTACACAGCAGTGCGTCACTGGATGTTTATTTGCACATCCAGTGCAGTCATGCTGCTGGAGCGGTACAGGGCAATGCCGAGCACACTACACAATTTGGGCCCATGGAGGGCCAGCCAGTGTACATCCGGGGATGACCTGTACTGCGGAAGGGGAAGGGTACAGTCCGCAGTCTGTCCGCCGTGTCAATGGTCGTCAAACAGGATGTGGCAGTCCATGTCGCTGTCCAAGGTTAGTGCATCGGAGTGTATCGGGGGTCAGTGGTAGGTCTTGAGGCCATGTGTGGCACCAAGCAGAAACAGGAAAGGTGGCGGAAATCAATGCTAGTACCTCCTTTTGATCTCAATCCCATCCACGTCCTCGTCCCCGGATGTGTGCTCTGCCCCACCTGTGGGTGTTGCAGTACCTGCTGCGGCACTGTGTGGCAGTGACACATCAGGTGCCTGTGTGGATACGCCTGCCACACTGGGAGGCACTGACACACCAGGGGGCGGAGATGTGGATGGTGTGGGGGCAGCAGCAATCATCATCACCACGCCTTGTGGCAGCGATGCCATGATGAAGACATGCAGGGCCTGGTAGATCCCAGCTACATTTCGCTGATGTGCAGCGGTGGCTGCCATCCTTTCCGCCTCCATCCGCACCATGTCCTCCATGAGCCTCCACATGTGTGCCAGCTCACGGCTGGCATCGCTGGGGCCACTCTGAGCGGACAGGTATTCCTCCCTCGCTCGTCATGACTCCAGCGATGTCAGTCAGGGCTCGTTGGAGACCATGGGGCGGACATAGACACCCAAGGATGGCATCCAGTTTGGCAGCCATGAGGTCGAACCCCACCCGCACCTGCTCGGCCGTCTCCCTCTGGCCCGCCAGCACACGGCGTTGGAAGGCCATTTGTTGTTCCTGGGGGTCTTGGGAGCGTGCCGGGGCTGTGGGTGCCTCCTGCTGGGTGGTCTGGGTGGTGGGTGGGGTCTCATCGGTGTAGCTGGGCTGCCCTGATCCTGGAGGTTGCTGGCGGATGAGGTCAATGATGTCTTGGATGGTTTGGGTGTCGATGCTGGTGTTGTCCTCCTCCTCATGATCAGTGAAGAGTGGCTGTGATTACTCAGCAGGAGGTGTTGACGATGCCCCTGCGATGTGAGGGGGAGATGGTGTATTACAATGTGTCCACATGTATGTAGCCGCATGGTACAGGTTGACATTCAGACAGCATAGCATTGTACATTGTGACAGTCTGTGGGTCTGGGCGAGGACCCAGGGTCATTGTGGGTGTGCACTGAGCCCTGCTTGCTTGTGCATGTGTGCCATTGTAGCCATCTCCCCTCGTCCCCCAGTACCTGGTGGTCACTCACCCTGTTGCGGTTGTGTTGTGTCCTGTCGAGCAGTGTCCGGTCCCTCGACTCCGGCCACAGTATCCATACTGATGACTGTCGACACCAGCTCCTCCATGTCATCCAGCTCCAGCTGTGGCGCTGAGCCCCCACCTCCGGTCTGCGTTGCTGCCGTCTGGTTGGCGCTGAGTTTCTCCTTGGTCTTCCGCTTGATGTCATTCCATCGCCTCTTGACCTCGTCCATTGTCCGCTTGTGCTCTCCGACGGCATTCACCTTGTCGACGATGTCCCGCCATTTTCCATTTTTGGTGCCCAATGACACGTTGGAGGTGACGAAGAGTTGTTGATGGTGTTCCATCACCTCCGTGACTATGATCCTGTTCGCCTGTGGACTGAACTTGGTCTTCCTGGTCTTCTTGTCCTTGCCCTTCCCTGATCCGAGGTCCCAGGCTGGTCGTCCGGGATGCGTGTGGGGTTGCGCTCGTCCTCTGCACCTGCTCCGGCTGCCTCCATGGTGCTTGGGTGTTGGTCAGTTTGTGTGTATTTTATACTTTTATGGTGATTTTTGACGCCTGCCAGGTGTGTGTTGCAGGCCTGGTGCTGCTTGTCGCTGATTTCCTCATCGCGCTTTGGCCCATCGCGTGTTCTTTGGTGTTGTGGTTTGTGTTTTTATCTCCATTGTGGTGGTTGTATCGCGGACATTGTCCGCGGTTTCGGCAGACTAGCGCATGCTACCACCTTGTTGTGAATTCCACGTTGACACGGGGTTATTTTCCCTCGCTAGGTTGCGATATTGAAAGTTGCGTTGCGCTACTCTTGCGGTAGTTATCACACGTTCTTGTGAATATACCCCTTAATTTTTTATTTTTAAAGGCATCCCGTTTTCCAATTAGCCCTTGGCATCAGACTTCCTGGAAAATCAGAAATAACAATAAAAGAAAATGTGTAAAAAGAAACCATAAAAAACAACAATAATTAAAACAATAGCTGAGAAAGCTATTGTGTCCTAATTAAAAACACAAATAAAATATTTGACAGGGATAATGAGCCAGGCAACTCAAAAATTGCAATGAGCAAATTAGTTTTCTGTTCAGGTTGAAGATATCTGAAAAAGACCTACAACAAGATAAATTGAATTCCATGTAAAAACTTGAACATATTTTAATAGGAGCAGCCAAGATAAAGCAGTAGTACTTCCTATTTGTCCTGCACTGCTGGTTACAGGGATATTGAAAATCCCTTTTTCTACATCTATTGTTGGTGTCTCATGGGATATGTTAAAATTAGTTGTGGAACATTTACTGTAGACAGGCAATTCCTTGCAAGATAAATGAATCGGCTAGGATTCCCTGCGGTAGGTTTTGAATCTCACATTTGGTGTCAGATGTGCACTGTTCATAGTTTTCCAGCTCAAAAGCCTTAAAGCAATGAGTGTTACTTTCAGAATAAAGTGTGTTCTATACCTTATTGTTTGAACATTACTATGTTTATTATCATATCTCGCCCTGATGTATTAGGCATTTTAACAATCGAAACGTCTCAGTTTTGGTGTTTTGACAGTTAAAAAAAAAATCTATGTACTAATCCCATTTTCAGAGTTACAAAGGTTTTTCCAACTCATAAATTTGGGATTCCAAATAGATACTGATTTAGGGGCTGATTAGGATGGCGGGCAGACTTACTTCCGCCTGCCACCCTATTGGGGATGGGGACCGCCTGACATGCGTCGGCGGTCCCACAGGGCAAATTGGGATGCCACTGTGGCGGTGGCATTGCCCATGTTTTACATTGCGGCAGGTGCTGCTAGCTGCAGCACCCGCCGCAATGTAAAAGAGGGATGCTTTACATATTCCTGCACTACGTGACAGGCACCATGCGTTGCCTGTCACATGGTGCGGGGATAGCCCCCCAGGTCCCATGTCTGGGGGGAGGGTGGAAGGGGGCCCCACTATGGGCCCCCAATGTCCCTTTCCGCCAACCTTTTCATGGCGGGTGAACCCCCATGAAAAGGCTGGCGGGTTAGGGACATCGTTATCCCTATGACGGTGCCTATTAGGCACCGCCACCATTCTGGGGAGCCGGAGCAGTTCGAGAGGCAATCGGAATGATTGCTACTGTCGGACCCGTGGCGGTCGGGCTTTCCACCCGCCAGTACACTGCCTGCCATCAAAATCTGGCAGGCAGGAAAGCTGCTTAGAATGGCGGGGAGACCTCCACCGACAGCCTGTCGGTAGTGGTCTCCCCGCCATCCTAATCAGCCCCTTAGTATCTAGAAGGGCCATGTTGTAGGCATCCCTTCCAAATGCCAAATTAGTATCATATGTATCAAAGTTGAAATGTCACCAACACCTCAAAGGAGGCAGTGATCCATTCACAAAAGGTAAGGGGTCATTGGAGGACCCCTTCCCCTTAGTGAAAGTTGAAAAAAAGTTTGGTTGAGAGTAGGCAGTGGTCCATAAGACCACTGCAAACTCTACAACAAAAGAGCTTTTGTTTTGAAATGGAGCCTGGTTTCCTTTAAGGAAAATGGGCTGCATTTATAAAAAATGTTGCTTTATTTAAAAGCAGTCACAGACATGGCGATCTGCTGATGCCAGCAGGCAGCCATACCTGTGATGGCCTCCAAATATAGTGAGTTACAATTTGCTACCTACCTCATTATTACTGATGCGGTAGGTCAGATTGTGACCCACTACAATTCAGAATTTTAAGAACAGACCTATTAGTGCATATTGTCTATGGTAGGTTGCTTAATTGAAAAGCCAGGTGTTCGGCTTCTTGAGGAATTCATGAAGAGAGGAGGAGGCTTGATGTCGAGTGGGAGGTAATTCCACTCTTTAGAACACCTGTCTTCCTGATCTGGTTCTGTGCATGCAAGGGATGTGTGTGATAGGTGTCCTGCCGAGCTGAGGTGTCTGTGTGGTTGGTGGAAAACAATGAAAATGTTCAAGTAGATGAGGCCTAAGATGTGTTGTGCCTGTGTATTGTGTGAGGAGTTTGAAATGAGCATGTATGTGTATCGGGAGCTAGTAGAGCTCCCTAAGGTGTGTTGTGATGTGAGTTCTGTGTGGGAGGTTGAGGATGAGTCTAGCTGCTGAGTGCTGGATGGTTTGGAGTCTTCTGGTGAGTTCCTTGGTGATCCCGCTGTAAAGGGTTTCCAATAGACCAAATTACTAGGGCATGAGTGACAGGTCAGGACTTTCTGGAAGGTGGCTAAGGACATTAGCTCATTGGGTTCTAGCGATGAATCTGTTATCACTACTATTAGCTCAGAGGCATGGGTGGCCTATTTTAGCTCCTTATACTGCTCTGACTTGTCTCAAATAGGCCCAGAGGCTGCGGCGGAGTTGCCAATTACCCTGAGCTTTTCCTTGGAAGAGATTTGGGAGGCTCTCATGAAATTCCCATCCAACAAGGCCCCAGGTCCAAATGGGGTTCCCATTGACATATATAAATCAGTCTAGGAATTGTGGGCCCCATTATTATGCAATTGTTTCAATGCATTTACAAGCACTGGCCTCCCCAACTCGTGGCACACTGCTATCATTGTGTCTATTTTTAAAAAAGTGTGACTTGCAGTCTCCATGTTGTTATCGCCCGATCTCCCTGCTGGATTATGCTGTAAAATTTGCAGGGAGGGTGGTGTTGGAGCGCTTGTGGTCCTGGGTCAGGCAGACGAACATGCTGTCTGAGGTGCAATATGTGTCCCGGAAGGTGCTGGATATGGTGGAACAATGCTTAAACCTGCACTTACTTAGCAAATATACCATCGCAAAGCAGGGCTCCATCTGCCTAGCCTTCATGGATCTGTTGAGTACCTTCGACAGCGTGGTAAGATCCAAACTGTGGGCCTTGCTGGAGGGTATGGGGGTGGACCAAGAGCTTTTCAAATTCTTGCAGACTCTTCACTTTGATCTCTCAACGTCTGTAAGATATTGTCCAGCTGGTGAGCACACCAGTAGCTTTCCCCTGGAGAAGGGTGTACATCAAGGGTGTGTATTGGTCCCTAAACTATTCCAATTGTACATCAATGGTCTCTAGGATGCACTTTCTGCCTGTGCTGCAGATGTACCTTATGTGGGTAAGAAAAAAGCTCTGGCGTATCTTTACGCTGATAACACCAACTTACTGGGGAGAACACATAAGAGCCTTAATATCCTTTTACAGGAATTTGTTAACTTTATGGAATCATTGGGCTTAGTCACAAATCGCTCTAAATCATTCACTATGTTTTGTGGCCCAAAATCCATGAAGGTGAAGAGTGTGTTTCTGCAGTGTCACCCTGTTTCTCCTACCCAGGAGTTGTCTTACCTGGGCATGGTCCCTATAGACACAAAACTTCTCCAAGGTTTGCTAATGCTGCTGGCTATATTTACAACCTAGCCTCACGTATTGGCAAAAGGCCTGTGCCCCCCCTCTTGGAGGTTTTTAGGAGCAAATGTCTACCTACCCTCACATATTGGGCTGGCATCTTTTGAGACTCCAACATCACCACCCTCCAGATGGAAGAGAATAGGGTTCTGCAACGCATTCTGGGCATACCCCTGGCCTGTGCCACTTAAGTTGTCCATCAGGAGCTGGCGGCTGACTACTTCGAACAGCTTATCAAATTGCCCCCTCTGGTATTATGGTGCACTGTTTGGGTTAATTCGCATATAGGTTTTAACGTGAAGGTGATGTCTGATTGTCTAGCCTGCAATAGAGGCTTGGCCATACCATGGTTGCAATATGTCAAGCATGAGTTGTCTATATTCTGGGGGGATCGGCATCTTCTCTTCCCCCTCTACTATCACCAAGGCTGATATTACCTGGGTCAAAAAGCATTTCAATCCAGGAAAATGTGGCTTAGAGAGGATGGGGAATTTGTTAAAACCTCAGTAAGGGAGCATGGATTTCTGCAGACCACCCCAATATGGAACCATATCTGTCATGGGTGGGCACCACCTGGGACAGAATCCTTTGAACTAGATTTAGATTTGGCATTATAAGTTGGCATTTGAGCTGCCCATTGCGCTAGTTCAACTCCAATAATGGTTTAATGTGTCCTTTAATTTGAGCTTGCAGTATCAGAAGATGTCCTGAGGCCCTGTTGCATTTGCAAGAGTTACACTCACCTACACTTTGTATTTGTATTTGCTCTTTTTTAAAGGCTGCTATCGCTAAGAGAAAACAAATGATGTTTTGACACCTGATCTCGTTAGTTTAACTTACGTATGCGATGATTGAAGGGCATGGAGCCACATGGCAAGACTAAGTTATTTTGTTCGAAGGGGGCACTGGTTTTAAAAAAAAATATTTTATTTGCTGGTTTTAGAATTATTTTATTGAGAAAACCATGAGATATGTTTTTAATGATGTTTTCTATGTTTGAATTGTACTTTTATGGCTGTGTCTTACTGGCAAAATAAAGTATTATCTGATCTTAGTGACAGGTATTTAGTATTGCTTGGGAGCCATTTGAAAATTGTCTTGGACATCTTCAGGGTGTGGAAGCAGGATGCAGTGATGATGTTGACTTGTGCGGTCATGTCCAGGTTGCTGTTGATGATGATTTTGAGGTCACTACTTTGATCTTGTCAGTGTTGAGACATTTGGCTTTTATTCAGTTAGCTACTTTGGTCATGCAGGTGGTGAATGTGTGTTGTGGGTCTTGTATGAGAGAGAAAGTATGAGTTGTGTGTTGTCAGCGTAGTAGAGGATGTCGATGTTGTGTGCACGGATGACATTGGCCATAGAGATCATGTATGTATTGAAGAGGGTGGAGCTGAGAGATGAACCTAGAGGCCCTCTCCAGATGAGTTTTCAGGCTTCTGAGGAATAAGGTGCCAGGCTGAGAGCTTGTGTTCTATCCGTTAAGAAGGAGCAGATCTAGTTGGGAGTGGGTCCTTGGATTCCAATCTCGTGTAGATGCTTGATGAGGATAGGATGTGGGACTGTGTCAAATGCTGCAGAGATGTCCAGAAAAATGAGGCCTGGCATGTCTGCCCTGTGAAGGATCATGCAGATGTTTGTCTGAAGTGGCGATGGATGCTGTTTCTTTACTGTGCTTTGGTGAAGGTGTAGTGGGGGCAAGGATCAGATGGGACCAACAAATTGATAGAATTCATGGTAGCATCAGTTTATGCAGTGGTGATGGCAGGCCACAAGGTCAGAGTTTGTTCTTCGACCATGATGGGAAGTTGAATTACGATAGTGGTAGGGTCCAGTTGAGGTTTGAAGTTGCTGTATATGGATATATGGAGGTGATTTTGTTAATTGTTGAACTCTGAGAGCTTGCTGCAAAGGTCTTGCAAGGGGGTTATGTTGCTGGAGGCAGCAGGAGGCAGGGTGAAATCTTTGATGATGGCTTTGTATAACAGCTCCCCTGTGGTTGTGCTCTTGCCTGCAGCGCTGCGACTGCGGGAGGCCCTGCATCTAAATTGGTGAGCAATTCAACTGGAATTGACGGGCGGCCGGGTGCCGCTGTTGCGGTGTTAGAAGATTGCGGCAGACCGCTGAACCCATCCCACCTACTGCTGAAGATCCTGTGCGGTGTAGCGAGGCTGCATAGATTCTGGGGGCCTCACCGCCTGCAAGCTGGGTTGTGGTGACATCGGCGGAGTGGCGGAGGGCCCCTGTGGAGTTGGCTGTTCAGCTGCGAGAGCTGGTACGTGGATCTGGAGCCGTTGTTGTGGGAGGCTGCCTGGCCTGACAAAGACGCTGCCGGCTTGCTGCTTGGCAGGACGCGGTGAGTGCCTGCGTCTGTGAGGAGGCGAATATACATCTGGGATCACATTATAGACGTGGGCATCTTGTCGTCTGTGGGATTGCACTTGGGAGCCTGGGCGAGGTTCCTGGTCTGCTGTGAAGGTGTATTAATGGAATAAAGGCCTCACCAGTTGACATTGGCTGTAAAAGAATTGTGGGCAGGCAGGTTGCAAACTCTGAAGGCACGTATTAGTCTACTTGTGGTCACCCCAAACTATAATAAAAAGTAGAGGGGAAAACCAAAAAAAAAAAAGCTGGAGTCCCCTCATTGCGTGTTTGGACTTTGGTGGTCAGTGCGTGAGGCAGTGGAACAGCGGCATTGGAGGTACGCATAGACGGACTGGAAGGTTGGGGTGACCACTTGGTGCGTACAATCGGACTTGAGGCGTCCAGTTTGCTAAAGGGTTCCATTTGAGGTCCTGCCACTTTGCTGGAGGAGCCGAATCCATGGGACTGCACTTAGTACTGTAGCTGTCTATAGGCTGGTCAGCCTGGTTGCAACACAGTGTCACACGGGGGACCCCAAGAGAAGAAATAGGCTACGTTAATAGTCCACGGTCAGTGAAAGGGTCTCACTTGTTGTGCGCTTTCTTCACCTGCGGATTTGAGCTGTGGGGGAGTGTAGATTACTAGTGCTACAACGTGACTGGGCATCATGGGGAAAACGGACAAGACACAATCTCGTCTCACATTTGAAATGCGCAAACCTGGAAGATTGCAGTCAAGACGGGCTTCAGACTCCAAGACTGAGCCTCGACTGACGCTACACCGTCGCTGGAGGCCACACTTCTGGCAATGCAGCAAAGCCTACAATCAATCGATGGAAAAATCGATGTGCTTAATTTACGTATGAACCATTTGGCTACAAAGCTTGGCCAGCAGGGTACCAGGCTGGGGGAAGTCGAAAAATGAGTCTAGACTGCGGAGGACGACCTGCGCACAGTCTCCAATAAAACTCTGAATATGGATAAAGTGCTGGCTCTGATCCAGGCAAAGAATGAAGATTTGGAGGCGCGATCAAGGAGGTATAACCTCAGGAAAATGGACCTTCCGGAGTCAACCAACACCGGGAAAATGGAGGTATATGTGGAGGGGAGGCTTAAAGAAATTTTTGGAGCGGATAACCTATCGCAGCTGCTGATTGTTGAGCATGCACACCGCTCTCTGGCGGCTCGCCCAGTCCCTGGGGCCCCACCGCGACCCATTATTGCGCGGCTCCTAAACTACAGTGACCGCGACAGCATCCTCAGAATGGCCAGAGAAAAAGGTACCTACCATTAATTATAAGGGTAATGAGCTAGCCTTCTTCCCGGATTTTACCGCGAATGTTCAGGCGGCGAGAAGGGCGTTTGTGCAGGTTAAGAAGTTGTTGCAGTCGGAAGGCATCCTGCCCGCAATGCTGTAACCTGCACGCTTGATGATAGGGCAGGAAGGCTCATCCAAGATTTTCAATTCTCGGAAAGCAGCTATGGAACATCTCAAAGCATTGAAAAAACGACGTCGTGAATCTGCTGTTGACCCGGATGAGGAGGAGCAGTGAATGGCTAACTGAGTCCATTTAGTGGTGAACTCTATATTTGTGGGACTACGATAGTTGCTCTGGCGGCAGAAGTAAGAGGAGAGGTTTCATCGTTGCTGGCTGCCTCTATGTGCTTTGAGGTGGCAGAGGGGGCTCCGGGCTGAGTAAAAGCCCTGGACCGGGTCAGAAAGCCCTGAAGTGTAACAGGTACTGTGTGTTTGCTGTACTGTCAAGTAGAGACTATGGACTAGAACTGCCACCTCCCCTACCATTGGGAGGCTGAATGCACTCTAGTGCTCCCTAATGGGTGTGCCCCGACTAACACTCTGGATTGGGTTTCTATTGAAGAGTTTGTTTGTATTTTCTAGGGGTGTCTTTAGCAAGTTGGGGGTGGTGAAGTGGGTGGGGGGGTTGGAGGGTGGGGAGTATCTTTGCAGACACAGTGTACAGTAGAAGCGATGGGCCAGCAAACAGTATGGATCTATCTGAGTAGGATGCAGAGTGGTATTTTACAATGTATGTTACGCAAATGCACGTCTGGGTAGCACTACCAAGTTAATAACATGGAATGTGCGCTGTCTCAGTAACCCCAAAAAGATCCCAAACATTTTAGCCTTATTAGACAGGTATGATGTGCAAGTCGCATTTCTTCAGGAGAAGCATCTTACTAAGCACACGGAGCCAAAAGTGGGGGGTCGCTGGGCCATGGTGCGTGTTGCAGCATCTTATTCTTCCTACTCTAGAGGTATGCTGATTTCAATCAAGAGGGGTACCCCTTTCACTTTGATTAGATCTGAAAAAGATGAGCAGGGTAGTATGTTACTGATTCAGAGTAAACTGGGTAGCGAGTCTGTGCTTTTCGTTAATACATATGGTCCCAACATCCACGATCTGGCATTTTTTAATGATGTTTGGAGGCGCATCACCTCCTTTCCCTCCTCTGCAGTAATATGGGGTGGTGATCTAAATGTATGCCTTGATCCCGGGCTTGACCGCTCGGCGGGTGTGTCAGGGCGGGGGAAACAGGCTGCTCAGGTATTGGCCGAACTGATGGAGGCTGAGGGGCTTCATGACATATGGAGGTCCCGAAACCCGGTTGGTAGAGAGGGCATATTCGTATCCACTGCCCACGGTTCCTGGTCAAGGCTGGACTATTGGCTGGTCTCAAGGGAGGTGGTTCTCTGGACGGTCTCCGTTAAACACCTGGCTAAAACGCTCTCTGACCACTCCCCTGTCCTGCTAGAGCTTCATGTCCCTGCTTGCGTCAGACCACCATTTCAGTGGCGTTTGCAGCAATCTTCTCTAATAGACCCTGTGTTCTGGGCCACGATTGGGGCCGCTATATCCAATTTATTTAATGAAAATGAGGGTTCAGTCGACAGCGTAGGTACCCTTTGGGAGGATTTTAAAGTTACAATAAGACGGGCGTGCATAGGGGCTCAGGCCGGTGTTTTGAAAGATCTCCGGAACAGAATAAATAGCCTAGCAGCTAAGATAAGTGAATTAGAGCGTGCATATGAACTAAGCCCTGCGCCTGCTACCCTGGCACAAATCAGGGAATTGGTATCAGAATATAATCAGACTGCCGACCAGGAGGCGCTGCACAAGTCTAGGAGGTGGAAGGCGCGATATTATGGAGAGGGCAGGAGACCTAGCTGATCATTGGTGCATAAACTGGCACTTTCTAAAGGGCAGGAACATATTATGGAGGTTTTGGATGAAGATTCTGCTGCACATCACTCTACCCCGGAGATTAGTAAAGTGTTTGTTGATTTCTATACTAAGTTATATGGGACTAGACCCTCGGCTAGCGAGGATGAAATCTCCTGTTATTTGAATGACATTGCATTGGGGTGGTTATCTGATGGGCAGCGGGAATACCTGATGCAACCCTTCGATGTGGAGGATGTAATAGAAGCTATAATGGCCCTCCCGACATGTAAGGCGTCCGGTATAGACGGGCTGTCCAGTGAATTTTATAAGGCATATGTTGATGATCTAGCCCCGCGCCTGCTTGCGGTCTTTGCGGAGGCCTACGAATCTGGCAACCTTCCCCCGACCCTCAGGGAAGCTTTGATCATTACCCTTTTAAAACCAGACAAGGCTGCCAATAAATGTGAGTCATACAGTCCTCTGTCCCTAATAAATATTGATACTAAAATATTGGCTAAAATAATTGCCAATAGACTACAGCCTTTAATCCCAAACTTAATACTCCATGACCAGTCGGTATTTGTCCCTAAACGGTCGACTGTACATAATTTAAGAACTATATTCGCTGTAATGTACCACCTGGATCCTGAATTGCCAGCAGCGGCAGTGCTTTTGGACGCAGCAAAGGCATTCGACTCAGTGCAATGGGGATACATGTTTGTTGTGTTGCGGAGAATGGGAATGCCGCCATGCTTTTTTAAATGGATCCGGCTTCTGTATACTAACCCAATGGCCAGTCTGCGGGTAAACGGGTGGGCGTCTGACACATTCCCCATTTGCAGGGGTACAAGGCAGGGTTGCCTGCTTTCACCAATGCTTTTTTCGTTAGCGCTTGAGCCGTTAGCGTGCAAGATTTGTCAGAAACATGCGGAGGCGGCACTGGGGTTTAAACAGCACCCATTGGTCATCTCGCTTTATGCGGACAACATGATGCTCTATGTCCGTGGGCCGGCCACACAACTTCCACCACTGATTCGTGAGTATGTGGTTTTTGAGAGACACTCTGGGTTAAGTATCAACTGGGCAAAGTCTACTGTTATCCCGTTGACGGACTGCACCGAGGAGTCAGCACTGGAGTACCCGCTTTCCTGGTCGACTGACCCGGTAAAATACCTGGGGATCTGGGTGCATAGAGACCCCGACACGGTGCTCAAGATGAATTATGGGCGCGCCATTACTAAGATTACGGACCAGGTTTCAAGATGGACCAAACTGTCGTTATCACTGGCGGATAGAATCGCAGTTGTGAAAATGTCCATACTGCCCAAACTCCTCTATTTGTTTGTAAACATTCCACTTGTACTGAATGCAGCCCTCTTCAAAAATCTGCAGTCCAGTTTAATAGCATTGGTATGGGCTGGCAAGCAGCCTAGGTGCAGCTGGAGTACGCAAACATTACCATTTGAGCGTGGAGGGTTTGAGGCGCCGGATCTGCGCCTATATTACCTATGTGTACAGGCGCAATTTGCGCACTACTGGCATTATCCGCAGCAATACCTGCCGCATTTAGCAGTGGAGGCGGACATTGCATTTCCAGTGCCGCTGGCGGTTATGGTCTTGCAGGGATGTGAGGGTGGTTCCAAAAAAGAGCTTAACCCTGTCAGATGCACTGTCGGGGTGTGGGGGGCACTGGCTGCCCGTGCGGGTAGGTATTATCTATATGCACCGGACATGCCGATTGCAGCACACCCAGGCATTTTGACGGCGTGAGAGCGCGGAGCCCTAGATGTCCTACAGACAGCTGGTGTAACGAAGTTGGGGGATATGTATTTAAATGGTTCTTTTATATGCCTGAGTGACTTCATGGTTGGCCAGGCGTATAAGGCGATGCATGGCTTCACCTACGCCAGGCTGCGCTCAGCAGTGCGAGCCTTGCACCCAGAGTTTCCGCATGAGCCTAAAGCATTGAAAGCGTTGCAGGTTGTTGTGTCTGTAGGGAACAGCAAAGGTTTAATCACTATATTGTATAACACATCCCAACGGGAAAACGACAAGTCCAGTTCCCCTGCGCTTGATAAATGGAATAAGGAGCTTGATCCCCCCATGCTCCGGGAACATTGCTGCAAGCTGATTGGGCGTTTGACTGCCAACTGCAACCTACGTATCATACATTTTAAGTATTTTTCACCAGATGTACTATACCCCTGTGCAGCTGTTGAGGTTCGGTCTAAGGGAGGATGCGAGATGTACCAGATGTGGGCAGGATGGGGCCAATTTCATGCACTTGGCTTGGGGTTGCCCTCTCATACATAGATTTTGGCAGCAGGTTGTGAAAGTGATCTCTGATATGACTCTGGAGCAAACTGCATGTACACCAGAATTATTTCTCCTAGGTCTTTTGCAGAAGATTAAGCTTTGCAACAGGCGCATTGTCGCTATCTCTACATTATTTGCTAAACGTGCCGTTGCAATGCACTGGGGTGGCAGGGTGGTGCCAACCATAGCAAAGTGGGTCAAGGATCTAGTTTATTGTAAAGAACAACTTGAGGTATATGCAGAGGAATTGCCAATGTCCTCTAGACCCAGAGATTTCTGGGCTCCGCTGACAACGTCCTGTTGGAACACCCGGACATGTCCTAATTGACTGTAACAAACCCTATCTGTATGGTCGTTGGGGACTCTGCATGCTCTGGTTACTCTTCTTGCTGGTATAACTGTGGCAAAAAAAGAACTTCTACTATTGTAAATGCTGTCACTTGTGTCTGTGTACTACAGTTGAGTTGGGGGGGTTCGCGTGGTAAAAACAAGTTATCAAACAATACTGCAAATAATCTGTCTTGTGAATGTAGTACAGCGATTGCTTCATTGCGCGCTGTTGCTCTAACGTGCAGAATGATACATAAAGTTTAAAAAAAAAAAAAAGTACCAGGGGGATGAGCTCAGGTTCATATAGTGGCGCTAGTTCTGCACCCTGACAAGGATGATTATTGCTTAAGTTGGGGCCCTTAATTAACACCCCCAATTTCTTACACTGACCATTAACACTAAACTTTGGCTTAACCTAACTGTAGCCTTTCCCTTATCATAATCCAAATTTGTACCCAAACCCTTAACAATAATTCTTTATAAGTAAAACACTAATTTATAATTTAAAAAATGAACATTTTGTTTATTCTAAGTATACTATACTATTTTGAACCTTGACCTTTTCATCCCTAAACTTTACAGGGCTCTTTTTTTACTGCAAATCTAATTCAAAAGTCTTCAGAGCTTTTGCATCAAAGCTGTATTATAAAAGATTAGAACATTCATGAGTGCAAAAGGAGGTACATTAATTCCCCTGTGAACTTACTATTCCAACAGTACAGCACTATAAACCCTTTTTATCTCTCGTGTATTTCCCTCTACTCCAATGTCACTTTTAAATGGCCTACTCCATAGCACGCCCCACTCACAGTCACATTACAAAGAATTTTGATATTATTGCTTGGGGATGTGTCGCTACGGCCGGAGCAGCCTACAATGGAAATGAGGAACCAGGTTTGAGTTTCAGCATAGGCCTAACATTCTGAAATTCTGGGCAAATCTCCCATGCATTAAATAATATATAAAAAATAATGGGATCTTGTGTAAGGCAACTGGTGTTCATGAAAAGCCCTCCAATACCTTTGAAGGAGTTTGTCCTATAACAAAAATATAAAATTAATATGCCTCATTTGTAACCTTCGGATTTTAACACACATCCTTCTCACACCCACTACTTTGGCAAATTTAGCCCAGACACTGACAGCTTCATTGCTGCTTCAATCTAAGGGCGTGTAAGGACTTAGGGGCAATATTTGAGTCTAGAGGTAGACAAACACATTTTTTGAAAACTTATGCGAAATGCTATGAAATGTATTTGCCAATATTTTACATAAACATGGAAAAAGAAGACATGATATTTTCAACTAGAATCAGTCTCCAGCAGGCAGAAATCCTATAAGATTTCTCATCAACCTAGCCTTGAAAATTTCACCCAAAATAATGTAACAGAGTTTGGGATATCCCAAGACTTTTCAGGCTAGATTTACTAACATTTTGCGTCATGGTTGTATCACTTTTGTGGCGCATCCATGATGCAAAATTATAGTAGATATTTACAAAGCCACCCAAGGGCCAATTTGCACTGCCATGCGTGGCTCTGTAACAAAAATATAACGCAATGCTGCTGCTGGCGCTGCATTGCATTACTTTCTATTCTAAGAGGTGTTGCATGGGTGGAACATGAGTGTTTCCATGCTTCCACCCATGGATTTCACACAATCCCAAGGGTTGTAAACCTGGGATTGCGTGAAATCGGTATACCAACCATAGGATGGCGTAAACCTTTTTTACTCCTCATTATTTTTTCTTTCTATGTGTGCTTCAATCTGCAGCACACATAGAAAGAGTAAAAATGCCTCAAGAGATTGTTTTCGTGCAGGAAGGGTTCCCTTCCTGCACAGAAACAATTCTTCTACGGCAGGCATCCCTGCACCGTGGTGTAAGGGTGCTTGCGTTGGCGTTATGCTGCCTGAAGTGCACCAGCTCTATAAGAGAGCAGAAGCGCACCATACTTTAGTAGATATGCCACATTTCTTCTCTCTCCCTTTCACGCAGCGCAGCACAGCAAGTTGCCTTCGTCTGTATAACAACACTTCCCTCGAGTCGTTTAGAGATACTACTCCATCCAAATAACTTGAGCTATGAAAGCACTGACAGAAGATTCAACTCAGTAAAGAGCCCCACTGCTTTCTTTGGTCGAGCCTGCGAGTCAGTGCCTCTGAAATGGCCGTTGGCACATCCAGTTCTGATTTTATTAAAGGTGTTGAAATAATTTATTTCATTTTGTTGGTATGAAATATCAGGCTGTTGGCTTGCTTATATTATCCAGCAAAGGGGAAAAAAACACGAAGATGTTAAACAGGAAGAACCGTTTAGTTTATTTCATATTTAAGGATTTTAATGGATTTCTCCATAATTTATCATCATGAATATTTTACGTATTTTATTGCAGTTTTATTACAAAGCTATAGGTCAAATGAATATCGTCTCAAATGCTATTAAGATGTATACTTCTAGCATCAAATGCAAACCAGTAACATGACTGTTACATATAAATATTATTTCCTACATTTTATTTGCAACGTGGTATGTGTGTTATTATATTTAGAATATAATATGTGCACATACTGAGAAGGCCAGTTACCACTGAATCGTGAAATGCGAAAATGAAAAATATTTGTGAAAAGTATATATTGTTAACATGCGATTATAGTGATTTATGTGGTGTAAGAGTGATGCTTTAACCAATAATCAAGTGACTTCAATCTACTTCCGATCCTCCATGAGCGTGCAGACTCCCCAGAGCTGTTCTATGAGGTGGCTGTTTCAATTTATCCATTCCATTTGCTCAGTGCAAGGTGGCTTGTTTGTTCATCACACCATGGCAGGGATTGGATACACCATGGTACCACAAAAGAGTATCACAATATTTGGGGCACTGAAACCCCAAGTGCTCTCACAGATGACCCGCATTCCTGGCCAGGTGTCCTTTGAGTTATTTTTTTAACGCTTATCTCAAGGGCTGACATGTTCCTCTAGTGCCCTCGCTGTGGAGACGAGAAACACGAAATGGCCGTGGGGCTCCACTCAGCCCGTGCCTTTTAAACAAACAGTTGGCACTTTACAGTTTCCTTCCACATGCACTTGTATAAATCAATGACACCAATGCACAAAATTTGCCCAGCGCTTATAGACATAGGTCGGTATCACTTGAGACAACCTGTACTCTTTTTTGGGCACCTACTGTAGCTGCAGCATTGAGCGTGGCATTACTGTGAGAGGGACGGGATCACTTGTGGGTCAGTCTGTCAAAAATAACACATCAATATAACACATCAATTAAAATATATATATATGCAATAGCGACAATGCAACAAGGTCTCTTGACTGTACCCTCGAAGCAGCTGAAAGTGTACAGGCACAGCGGGGCAGCAGGGGTCGTTAATGAGGGTGCCATTTTTCTCATCCCAAAGTAAAATTAATGTGAACACTAGGGGTGGGTGGAACTCTGTGGGATCTCGCAGAATTTTTATGTAACTCCATAGAATTCTGTGGAACAAAACACTGTGATTTCTACCCACTCCTAGGGAAAATAGTTTTAGGGCTAGTCACTGTAGATACATGCCAAGTCAAATTCTTGTGTGTACCACTTTTAAACACTTGGCACTTTACCTTGCAGGCTGCAAGGTCTATTTAGGGGTGACTTATTTAATACCTAAAAGTACGTTTTTTCCATTTCAAAATGGTTATTTTGACAGGTTCACTGCAGCTTTAAAAGCTACTGGAGTTAGGCTACATTAGTAGGCTTGATCCAATGTTTCCTTTGTCACTCTACTGGATGGCACAATAGGTGCTGCAGTCCACTGGAGACATTTGCATTTCCATGCCATTGGTGTACTTTCCTTCACCATATTCTATGGCCTTACTGTACTGAAAATTGCAATTCTTTAGCATGGTGTCCTCCCAGATTTTAGCCTTGACTGTTTTTTTCCTGGCCGTAGAACTTGGTGCTCTTTACCCCTGCTAAGCAGAAGTAAAGTGCCTGCGCTCCCCCTTTCAACATGATGAAATTGGCAAACACCTAATTGGCAAATTTAACTTATCTACAAGACCCAAATAAATTGTACAAAAAATGTGCCAAGGGTGTGTAAGGTAGATGTCATAAATGGACTACAGCACTCATTGTGCTATCCACTCCAGTGCAGGTTTAAGCATGACTGTACGCCAACCCTTTGTAGCTTGGCTGTGCAGTTTGAAAACAGTAAATTCAAGCTATTGACATGATCCCATTTGACAGGCCTAAATCTTCCTTGCAAATATTAGCAAGCACACATAAGTAGGCCTTACTACCCATAAGGCAGGGTGCATGGTATTTAAAAGTAGGAGATATCAAAGTATATCTGACTCAAGCACGTTAATTGTATGTGCAGTTGCTAAATTTCTGGATCAGCAGGAGGTATGCAATGAATACGCAGTTGATGTAATTCCTTTTAACTCATTCTTTTAAAAATGTTTTTATATATGTAGTTATTTTTAGCTTAGAAGAGAGCCAGTCTTAGAACTGTATCCGCATGGCGGGTCATGCTGTTTAGTATCTACTGCATAGACTTATGCTGACATAGGGGCCTATTACGATGGCGGGCGGATCGCCACCGCCGGGCCGGCGGTGGCGATCCGCCCGCCATCATGCCACAATTCACCCCCCGCCATATTACTATGGCGGGGGGTACCGCGGCGGACGGAAAGACCGTCTGCCGCTTTTCCGCCGGTCGGCAATCGTCACGATTGCCGGCCGGGCGGAATAGGCCCACAATATGGTGGCGGTGCCTTGCAGGCACCACCATCCATATTATGATGTGTGCGGTGGGTATGCCTTTCCATGGCGGAGACCCCGCCATGGAAAGGCATAAAGTAAATCACATTGGGGGCCCGTTGCGGGCCCCGGGGGAGTGGGTGGCTGCACTTGGGGGTACCTATGGTACCCCCTTCATTGCCACGCACAAGGTGGCAGGTACCACGCGGTGCCTGTCACGTTGTGCATGCCAATGCACAACATGCATATTTGACATTGTGGCGGGTGCTGCTTACAGCACCGCCCGCCACAATGTTAAATATGTGGGATGCGACCGCCATGGTGGCGGTCGCATCCTAATGGGCACATCGGGACCGCTGCACCACTGGCGGTCGGTCCCGTTTACCGTTAGGGTGGCGGGCGGACACAGTCCGCCCGCCATCGTAATAGACCCCATAGTTCTTAACTACCCTCCTAGCTTTCTTTTAATTGTCTTATTATTGTCTACCAATTTTATTTAAGTTGGCTATTGATGAACTGGATTTTTTGCCACTCACATGTTTACATTGCCTCCTTTGCATACTAAAGGCACTGGCACTTTTTGCGGCCCTTGCACGATCGCATAGGACTATCACACAAGATGGATCTTAATAATTTTTAGTCACTAGTCCTAGCTTGCGAGTCAGAATTTTTATGCACTGTATGCATTTGCACTTTTTCGATTTTTATTCCATGCCTTTGTCTCTAATGATGTTTGGTCTTTTACATCATGCAGCTACTGACCATTTTATATATATATCGGCCTCTTGAGGGCTGCTGCACTGCTGTTTATAAACATTATCTATTTGGTCTTTGTAAGTTTGCTGCTACATAACTTTGCATGTTTATCCTGTTTTTCATGTACTGTATGCATATGGCACTTTTATGGTCGCAATGTCCGAAATAAAGTTATTGACTGACTGACTGAAAGTATATTGTTAAACATGGCCTTACAATGAAAGGGCCTCAAAAGCTATATTCACTATCGCAGGGTTGACTATTCCATTAGAAAGCATTGGGATAAAATAGTTAATAATGCTATCTTTTGCTAGGAAACACATACAAATATCATTTTGGGACTTTTTGAAATATTTCTTACACACCAGATTTGTAATAAATATATTGGTAAAGGTACTGTTAGAAAGTTACCTCTTCCTGCCTATAGCTTCTTGAGGCCTTTTGCTTGAGCTCCAAATGTTACCTGGCAGCTGACTAGCCCTGTGATGAGATGTGAACTTGCTCTTGGGCTGAGATAAAATACTTGGGTATGGGGAGGTGTTCTGTTCCTCTGGCAGGAAGACAATCTGGGCTGTGCCTAGGAGCTTGTTGAACTTTAAAAAGGATTTCCATGTTAGAGACAAATAATATCTGACACCTAGGCAGGGTGCTTATTTGCTCCCCAGTTAAGCAGGCACCAATCCCAGTGGGAAAGGAGCTGTCCCAGAATGGGTTAAGAGTGAGCAAAGAGGAATGGTTGCTCATTTTCCTGGCCACACCTCTGGGTTGGTCACATAGGCTCTGCACAAAGGGGGGAGGGTTGCACCATCTTGGATCTAGGCAGAGAGGGGCACTGTTGGATTGTTTGCAGTATGGCACACAAGAAGTGCTGAAAACGTAGGTGGGGTTTCCTCTCGAAACTTTCACCTTATTGGTTAGGGAAGTCAGTGAGTCACCCATAGCCACAGGCTGGTGCTAGGCATAAATGTGGCACACACAGTACCATCCTCAGAACACCTCCAGAGAAAATCCACGCAACTCCCATGGAACTCCTCCCAAATGCAGAGTAAGACAATGCAGCACTGCCTTGCCTTACTGCAGATCTATGAGGCCATTCAAAGCCACAGATAGTGTTTTTGTGTGGCCTCATAGATATGAGTTTGCAATCTGTGCCACAAAAAGTGACGCTCCGGTGGTGCAGGGGGCTCATAAATAACCCCCCTAATTTTGCTGATTCCCTGTAAGTCCTCCAACTCCCTTTTGTAGAGCTTGGTTATTAGCTCAGTACACAGTGGAGGTACAGCACTACCCTACAGTTCTTACATACTGACTATGAAAGTATTCTTCTTACAGACTGGCAAACAATCCCTGGGCACCTGGTGGCAATGGTGTCCCATCCATTGACAATCTGTTGTTAGCAGAGGTTTGTTTATCCACAGTTGAGTGGGGCAGTTGAACCACTCTAGTCAGCAGACACAGGCCACCTTGAAGTAATTTTGTGTGACTTATCTATTCACCTAAAAATGGGGGAAGACACAGTCGCTACCCTTACTCTGGGCTGTGTGCGAGAATATCATGTCTCATAGCGTATTTATTGTTACCCCTAAATAAACATTTACTGGTCATACAAATACCTAGTGATCAGATGACCTGAATATGTCTGGGTTTCCAACCTGCAAGAGAAACGGTAACAAAAGGAACATTTTACCAAAAAATTAAATTGGGGTGTTGTGTTCCTGGGAGAAATTACCAGGGTACAATAGAGATCATGACGTGCAAGGAGTGAAAAATATATATGTGGCACTCCTATTGTGCAATGTGTCACACACTCAGGGCAATTAAGGTGATTCGCTAACACCACTCTCATGGTGAGTAAGCACAGACATACACAAACATACAGAAATATCAAGAAAGTAGTAACAGTTCCAGCATGAGGGTAGGGTAGGGTTTTATCTCTTACCCTGAAATGAAATGTAAAGGGCACCTTAGGTCAAGGCAGGGGCCCGCGACTTTTTCAGCGGTTCTAGTTACTGCTGTTGAGTTTTTTATTAAAGAAAGAAAAAGAGGGCGCGAAGACAATTGGAATACTCTCGGTCGTCTTGCTATTGCGCATATTTTGTTATCGAATCAGCGAGTGAACTGGGAAGGTAATTTTACTCATGTAGATGGTCGAGGTATTATTCGCAGTTACCTATCCTCCTGTCTGACTGCCTACCTGGAGGTAAATGTACGGTGTGAGCTGTCAGGTTAAATAGCCCTATGACTCTCATTCCCCTGGTGATGACGTGTCGTCGTTCATCGTGGTCTGTCACGCATGCGAGCCTACCGGTGTACTCGGATATTACTAAAAACTATGGCGGCCATCTTGGAGTGTGTTAGTCTTGTCAGAATACACTCCTAAAAATGTAAGATATGTGTGAATGGTTTTCGCCTGGCCTGATAAAGACCTTTAGTGTATTTAGATATTTGTCATATTTTGAGGTTCGATGTTAGTAACATAAGTGAGGTCCTGGACTCACAGTCAGGGCTCAATTTCTTGATGTAAGATGAAACTGAGACTTTCAAGTGTATTTCCTGCCTAAATCGGTCAGAGCACTTGGTGGTATCAGACGTCAGTTTGGACAGTTGTAATGATCCCCAAATCATGCGGTTGCAAAACAACTAAGAAAACCTATATGAATTATAAAGGGGGGTCCCAATATTTTCTGTTGTAACAAACCAGTGTCGTTGAGTTAATCACCATGGGGTCGATTCCGATTCGGGCCGTAAATCTCTCCGACCGAGCCGGACCCGGAGAGATTTCCGACCGAATCGGACCCGTGCAGTCCGACCGAACGAGTCCGATGCATTCGTATGCCACCGGACACGAGTCGGTCGGACTCCCATTGAACTCAATGGGAGCCGGTCGTACAACGCGTACGCGGGCTCCCATTGCCTCAATGGGTGCGAGGCGGACAAGGCGCCCCTACAGCGAGTACGCCGCGAGCGCTCCGCGGCCTACACGCACAGGTAGGGGGACCCATGGGTCCCCCTGTGTGCGCCTCGCACGGGTACGCGTACAGGGGGTCCGACACGGACCCCCAAGTACGGCTCCGACAGCGAGTTCGAGTCGGACGGCGCGAGTCGGTCGGAGCGGTCGAGGTGCGCATCGTACTTACCCGGCCGGAAAACGTCTCCATTGCGCGGTGCGAATCGGGTCCGAGCGAGTCGGTCGGAGCGGTACGATCCGGGTACGAGTCGGTCGGAGCGGTCGGGTCGCCCGGACGAGTCGGTCGGCGATTTCGCATCGTACTCGCTCGGCCGGACCCGCGTACGATTCGGTCGGGAAAAAGGGCTCCGAATCGGATCCGGTAAAGCCGAATCCTATTCGGAGCCCTACCGGCCGAGATCGGAATCGGCCCCCATGTGTTGGTGTAGATAAGGTCATTATGAAAGTGATAAAGTATCAGGTGTAGCTAGACCTGGGATGATAGAACTTAAATGATTGATCCTGATTACCAAAGAGGTGAACCTACTCCCTGTGGGGTTTCATGACCTAGAGCATTCATTCCAGGGAATTTCATCGTTCAAACGCTCTATGTGTGTTTTTAAACAGAACACCCAATGTTGTTCCCTGTTGCAATAAGGTTTCACTGTTCCAGTTGTCATTGGCTTCAAAAATGGTCCACATGATATCATCAGCTGTGTGATTCTTGGTAACAAAGTGGGCAGCCATTCTTGTTGTGGCTCTCCAGATGTTGCTCCGGTGTTCGGCCACTCTTATTTTGATCATACGTGTCATTATTCCTACGTAGTGCAATGAGGTAAATGCAGTTTTTCGTTTTGCAGTTGGTGTGTCTCCTCTGTTGCCATGGTCTGTACTCTCCGAGGTCAACCTCCTGTAGCCTGTGTGAAAGCACAACTGGTGCAGTCACCACAGGGGTAGTGGCCTTTAACTTGTGGGAGCCCCCACAGTGTCGGTTGTGTCTCCTTATGTATGGATTTGGGACAAGTATGTACCAGGAGATTTTTTAGATTCTGCGTTGGTTTGAAGGAGAAAAAGGTGTCTGGATCATCTAGTGATCCTGTCCTCAGAATGGGCCAGTACTTCTTTATGATCTTCTGAATCTGATTTGAAGATGGTGTGAAAGTCTTTACACAGGTGAGATGATGGATAGGTGCCTTCACTCTGGGTTCCAGTAGAGCTTCGTGGAGATTATTCCTCGCCCTCTTGTATGTTCGATTGATGGTTCTTGGTGGGTAGTGGTGTGCTGTTAAATTGTTCCTGAGTTCTCTCGCTTGTTAGTCGTATTCTTGCACAGTGTCGCAGTTCCGACGTAGTCATAGGAATTGGCCTACTGGAAGATTGTCCCTGAGGGATTTAGGATGGTGACTTTCATGCATCATAAGACTGTTCCATTCTGTTGGCTTTTTGTAGGTAGTTATAGTGAGGGTGCCATCTCCTCTCCGAATCAACAAATCCAGATCAACAGAAACAGTGCTGGTGAATTTCAAATATGGATTTAGAGTGTTGATCCATATAGAGAATTCAGTACATATGTGGGCGTCTCCATGCCATAGAATGAGGAAATCATCAATTAATCTCCTCCAAATGATGATGTCCTCCTTGTATCGGTTGGTCTCAAAGATGATATGTTGTTCCTGAAAGGAAGCCATATAAAGGCACGCCAGACTGGGCGCAAACGTACTGCCTATTGAAATTCCCCCAAAATGGTTAGATTGGAATGAGAATAGTAAATGTAACCACTTTAGTGTCGTTTCGTTTAGAAATACGTTTATTTAGACCATAGGTCTATTAAACAACATAAAACCATCTTACATTAAAACTTTTTAAAACATACATAAAAAGTTTTGGCGCCACCTTTGAAGGAGCACTTTCTGCCTCAGTCTTACAGCTTACACCGTACGTCATGTATAAAAAGCACCCATAATATTCTAAATGATAAAAATCTGTCTAAAAATATATCTTAAAACTAATGCTACAACCTAGAAGATTTATTTGGAGCAATGACCATCCTTACTTCCAGGCTAATTCTTATCCAACCATTTCTGTTTCCAGCATGGACCTTTTCACCACCTTCATATATTTTGCAATAGCAATTACTATATCGAGGTATGGCATGTCTGTGAGAAGTTTAATCGCTAATAGGTCGCTCGGTCACACCATATTTTAGAAAGATAGGTCGTAGGAACAATTTCCGCTGAGATAAAAAAATTTGACAGTCCATTATAATATGTAGATTGTCACATTTTGTGCCCAACCCACAGAAACATTTGCCATCAGGCCGTATCATTGCTGATTTTCTACTCGCATGTGATACACAATGATTAATGCCTATTCTCCATCTAAGCACTTCGGCTCTAAGGCCTAGGTTGGGTAGTGTGTCCAGGTAGGGGTACCAGATTTCATTCTCCCAACTATTCATCATAAAATGAACAGATTCTTTCTTTCTCAGGTCCCCCAGATCTTCTAGCGTGGATACTTCCTTCCCTGATGTTCTAAGTTCACCATTCGTAGCTTCTACCAGGAGGGACATCTTGTCGATTTTCACTTTTAGATTTTTGCAGACGGAGAGCAATTTTGTTCTGACTCCTTTGGCCCATTTTAGGTCACTATGCAAGGCTTCGTCCTTGCACCATTGTGTAGATCCCAATCTTTTCCAGAATCTTAAAAGGGCCACTTGTACCTGTACGTTCCATGATGTCAGACCCAGCTCCAATCTGATTGCCTGAATCATAGAGGAGCCCGGTAATTACATCAATGGTTTTAGACATTTCCCCTCCTCAATGTCCCAACTAGTCTTCCCACTTAGGCACAAGACTTCGGCTTAGTGTCAAACAGCTTCACCAATATGGCTCGATTGGAGTGGGAATAGTAAACATCACCCCTTTAGTGTCCCTCACCTTCCCTGAATTGCTTCAGTTTTGGAGGGGAAATAGTAAATGTCACCTCTTTAGTTTCTAACATCTTCCCCAATATGGTTTGACTGGAGTGGGAATAGTAAATTTTACCCTTTCAGTGTCCAAGACCTTTCCCCAAATTGGTTTAGATTGGAATGGGAATAGTAAATTTCACCCCTTTAGTATCCAACACCTTGGGGCTGATTATGAAGGTGGTCGTAGGTTGCGGTCCGATCGCCATCTGCTGCTGCGGTCTGGCCGATGCATTACAATGCGTGCGGTCAGAGGCAGCAGGCGGAGGGACAATCCGACAGGCTGAAGGAGCCCGTCAGTGCATCGGAAACACTTCATAATCCCTTAATGATAGCAGCTCCGCCGTCTGGATTATGATGTCGGTTTCTGACAGCCATTCCATGTCGGCCTTTCCGACATGGAAAGGATGTCAGAAAGTGACATTGGGGGCCCCTAACAGGGCCCCCTTTCCTCCTGGCCCTCCGCTCTGGGTCCTGGGGGGGCACCTATTTGCCCCCTAAACATCCCTGCACCGTGTAGCAGGCACCGTGAGGTGCAGGGATGTATGAAAACATAACTTTTTCAATGGAAGCTTGTGCTGCAGGCCTTTCCCGCCTGCCCCATAAGCTTCCATTGAATAATGGATGTTTCCATCCAAATACTGCTGTCGGAACCGCCGACCTAAGGTTGGGGGGGTTCCCAATCTGGAACGGTGTCATCCGCCCACCATCATAATAAGCCCCCTTGTCTCACTTGGTTTAGATTGGAGTTAGAATATTAATGTCACCCCTTTAGTGTCTAACTCCTTTCTCCAAAATGGTTAGATTGGCATGTGAATAGTAATTGTCACCCGTTTAGTGTCCAACACATTCCTCAAATTAGTTTGGATTGGAGTATGAATAGTAAATGTAACCCCTTTAATGTCCAACGCCTTCCCCAATAAGATTGGATTGGAGTGGGAATAGTAAATGTTCCCCCTTTAGTGTCCAACACCTTCCCTGAATTGGTTTAGATTGGAGTGGGATTAGTAAATGTTTCTTCTTTAGTGTCCAACACTTTTCTCAAATTTTGTATAGTAAAGATGTCACACATTTTTCTGTTTTTGTTTCCAATTTTTAATTAATCCATAGTTTTATCATTTGTATCACATTTACTTCAAGCAAAAAAATAAAAATATATATGGTTAAGTAAATTAAAATAAAATCACTATTTTTTAGTAGTAAAAAGAATCAGGTAAATCATATATACAGTTATATCGTATGCATTTTCAACGTGTATCTTTCATTTTTTATTATAAACAATTTTTTTTAACATTTAATAACTTTTTTATTTATGTATTTACAATATTATTTTAAAATATGTTTTGTTAGTATATATGACATAATTGTATATATTTATGCTATTATTTCATTTATACTTTCCAATTTTTAAAAAATATTTTATAGCACTGTTTGATATGTTTTACATGTTTAGTATTTGTTTGAAATTTTTCAAACATTTAATTAACTTTTTTACATTATTTCCCACTCATTTCTATGGGGACATAGTCTTTTTTTATGTTTCATTTAGCAGGCATTTTTTTTGTACCGCTATCTTCTATCTTGTATTCTAGTTGTGTTCTTCTAGTCTATTTTCCTGGAACCAGGTAAGGGTGAGGTGCTGCTGTTCATCGGAACAGGTTAGACCTTTTTAAATTACTTTTTAAGGGTTTGAGGGTAGGGGGGATTTAGGAGGGAGGTTTAAAAGTTAGTTATAGTGTTATTTGTGAGTTTATGGTATATTTAGATGTATTGCTATTAGTATTCTATGCTAGTTTGTCATTTTGCAATTTTTCACACTGTTTAACTGATGTATTATAAAGCTATGTTGAACTGTGTGGTGTTAGTAATATTTTGATGCTTAACTGTAATGTATATGTATTTTTGGGAATGTAATGTGTTTTGCAGGTGGATTTTTAAAATGTGTTTTACAGGTTGTTGTCTAGAAACGCGTTCTATGAGCATTTGGAGTTTGAATGTTTTTATTTTTTTAATGGAAATCAGTTATGATTTATAATAAACCAATGGTTTTTACTTTGCTTTCCTTTTTTGGGGGTTTCCTGGAGTGGTTCTTTTTTTAAAAACTGTTTTTTTTTTTTTAAGGAACCTTGATACTTTGGATTACTTTGAGGGATTTCAATTGGATTTGTTATATTTTTAGGGGATTTTTCGATTTATTTATCTAATTTTTGGTGGATTCCTAATTTTTGTTACGTGGAGTCAGAGAAAGATCTGCAGCTACAGAACAGTAAGTTTGAATTCTTTCGGGTTTTTTTAGGTGCGAAATGTGACATTTCTTTGTTTATATTAAATTTATGTGATTGTTATGTGGGATTGTTTGGATTATGTGGTGTCATTACTTTATGTGATGGATTGGATTTTATTTTATCTATTTTGATTGGTGATAGTTACAGTTTTTTAATAGATAATTTGTAATTACATTTATTATATCAGTCTTTATTCATATTGCTATTTTAAATAGTTGTTTGACTGATGTAAAAAATATTATCTTTATTATTTAAAATAAAATAGATTTGGTATGTTGTTTAGAGTTTGTTGTACTTCTTGAAGACTTTGGAAGGTTAAGATGTATTTTTATAATATGCTTTTGGCTATCATTTCTAAGTATGGTAGTCTGTTGTTATTTAAAAATAGATTAACTTCAAATTGCAGCATGGCGTACATTCTTTTGGTTTGTTTGATAAGTTTAGGGCCAATTTGGCTAGCAGATTGTTCCATTTGTAGTTCTTGGTAGCTTTGCTCTTTTTGTAATGCTTTTATAAATTTGTAAAGTGTAGGTTGATGTGGGGGCGTGGCTACGGCGCGTTGCGAGATGGCTGCCTGCTGAAGGAGCTCCGCAGGCCAGGCTACACTATCCAGCAAATACCATTCATTAAACCTCTCCTGTACTCGAGGAAGACACTTGCCCTGAGTGCCGGATTTACTCTGCTCAAGAGGCTACATGCTGCGTATCTGACACTGGCGGAGAACTCCCAAGCCAAGCGATGGTGATTACTGGCGGAGCTGATGAGAAAATGGCCGCCGGAGTCTGAGGTGCTGCTGCGGGGGCCGGCCTTGGCTGGAGGCCGCGAGGCTGCTGTGATCCTGTCGGCTGCGAGTGCGGAGATCTGCTGGGCTGTGGCGACGTCGTGGAGAGGCGGCGGAGCACCTCCTGCTCCGCACACAGTGTGACTGAATAGCGGCGTCTACAGTGTTCTGTGGGCCGTTGGAGTGGGCGGCTGCTGTCTGCCAAGTGGCCGCGGGACGGGATGGAGGAGGATCGCCGGATCTGCCGATTTCCCCCCCCAGGAGCCGAACACGCTTAAGGTAGGAGCGGTGGGGCCCTGACTGGTTGGCGTTGCGTTGGGCACCGGTGCGCGACCCGGGCCCGTTCTGACGCCGCAGCGGCGCAGGGCCTGCGGCCGGTGCGTCGGATGCTCACACTCACGCGGGTGATTTGGGCCTAGCCTGCCCCCTCCATCTGAGGCGCTCCCCCTTACACTGCTGCTGCGGACTGGGTGCGGCATACGGGGGCAGTGGACATCGCCTAACTCCCCCTCTACAGTGAATGGGGGTGGTTGGTGCGGTGTGCGCGCTGTCTGGGCCTGCCTTTTCTCCGCGTGGCGGTCGGGGTGGGGCTCCCTCTTCCAGCGCTCGCTCCTGGCTGGTACCGCGTGAGGTCCTTGGTGGTGATGCTCCCTGTTGTTGTCCGCCTCTTTGTGACATAAACACTCCATCCTGCGTGGGCCAAGTACTGCCAGTGATAGACCGCTCGTGGACGCATGCAATTGGCTCCCCTCATTTTGCTTCTACTGGTATCTGGTTAGCTCGAATCCCTCCCGGGACCATTGCCTACCATAGCGCAACACGACATACTATAAACCTCAGCCCGCTGGAGCGCCACTCCTCTGTGACTATGGGCAAAACAGACCCCAAACAACCTAAACTCCCATTCGAGAGCAAGCGCCACACACGCGCAGCAGAAACTCCGATGGAGACGGGTGCCGCTCAGATTGCGCCGGACACTGTTGATGACCCGGAGGAAGACATGAGGTCTATATTGCTGGAGGTGCGATCTGGCCTGAAAACAATTGATAGCAAGATTGACGCACTTGCGACCAGCCTGGACGTAGTTAAAAAAAAGGTGGACGTACATGAAACTAGACTAGATGCATTGGAAAACAGACTGTCGGACACGCATGACACCACTGCTGAAACGAGGACACAGCTCATGAACATGGAGAGAGTGCTGGAGGTTATCAAGATGAAGAATGAAGATTTAGAGGCGCGTTCACGCCGGAACAACATTCGTATTCTTGGCCTTCCGGAATCGACGGCCATCTCGAAAATGGAGACCTACATTGATACCTTACTGCGTGAGCTGTTTGGCTCAGTGCTTTCTCCGGTCATGATCGTGGAGAGAGCGCACCGATCACTTGGTCCCAGGCCGGTCCCTGGAGCGCCGCCGCGCCCGATAATAGCACGTCTTCTCAACTACGCGGACAGAGATGCCATCCTTCGGGAGGCAAGAGCCAAAAGTCCTGTCACACATCAGGGAAACACCCTATCTTTCTTCCCCGATTATACCCAGGTTGTGCAGTCCGCTCGCAGGGAGTTTCAGCCAGCAAAAAGAGTCCTGCAGTCTGCCTCTATCCCCTACGCCATGCTATATCCAGCTAAATTGAAAATCACGCATGAAGATCAAGCACACTTCTTCACAGACTCTAAATCGGCCCTGAAATTTGCAAAACAGATCTGCCCTCGAAAAACTGACAAGACTGCCACCCGGACTTTAACTTCGTCGCCGTCTCACAGTGATGCTGACTGATAGCCCACTCACGTTGATGCTCACTGGGGGCGCTTGGGTGTCTGTCCGCATCAAATCTTTTTGTGTTGTCAATTTGGGTCCAAAAAAAAAATAAAAATAAAAAATAAGGGGGTTTCGTGACATGACCAAGGAATGGTGCTGTGGGTCATTCATCTATTTTGGTTTGTCTCTAAGCGGCATAGAAGGGATTCTCCACTGTTTATTATCCTTTCTGGGTTCCTCGAGAGGGATGCTCATACTGTTAATGTAGCCTGGTCACCCTGCCGATCGGCAGGTGTTCGCTGCCGTTCCTCCCCCCTAGAGGGTGATCCCCTATTTGATCGAACTATTCAGTGTAGTTGGGGTTATCATTGGGATGGGGAGGGTTGTGTTTTCTCGACCTAATTGGGAGGTTGTAGTGGGAGGGGGGTGGGCAGGGGGTATTGTGCATTTGAAACTAGCCAAGATAACTGTGCAGCCTTGACAAAGGAAGTTTTTTATTATTGTATCGACACCATGCTTGATTTTATATTGTACATTCAATGCGCCATGACATTCAGATGCTTAACGCACTTGTGTATCATATTACTGTAAGGATCTATAGGTGAGCAATGCAGACTATTAACATGGAACATTAGAGGGCTCAACTCTCCGAAGAAATCCCGACAGGTGCTCGCCTATTTAAATCGCCACAGCACCCAGATCGCACTCTTACAAGAAACACACCTGACCAGGACCTCCGCTGCCAACTTTGCGTGCAAATGGGCGGGGTTCAGGTTAGCCTCCTCATATTCATCATACTCCAGGGGTGTCATCATACTGGTAAAGAAAGGTGTCCTGTTTACACCTCATCTGACCCACGCCGATGAGGAAGGCCGATGGCGATGGTACAGGGTAAATTGGGAGACACACTACTTACTCTCATAACCATGTACGGTCCCATTGCAGATGAACCTGAAGTGTTCCACCGTATGTACAGCACACTCCGTCAATGGCCCGAGACAGCTATAGTGTGGGGAGGGGACCTTAACACATATTTAGACTGCACTGGATAAATCCAATCCACAGAGCAGCCGCACCCCCAGAGTTGCTCGGAGTGTTAACCAGGCCCGGTTGGAATTTGGACTGGTGGATGTCTGGAGACTGCGCAACAATGCAGCCAGGGAGGGTACACACGCCACGCCTGCGCACAACAGTTGGTCCAGGCTGGACTACTGGCTGCTCAGTGAGAACGCAGCGGAGTGGGTGTCGGAGGTCATCAACCACCTGCGAACTCTTTCTGACCATAATCCCGTACAGCTCACCCTACACATCCCCGCTCCCGCCCATCGCCCGTTCACATGGCGCTTCCGATCGGAAGCGCTTCTCGATCCCCTGTATACTGATACCGTCCGCAAGGCAATTGAAAACTACTTCCTAGAGAATAAGGGCACTGTTGACAGCGCATCCACCTCATGGGAAGCGTTCAAAGTAATGAAATGGGGTGTCTGCATGAGCACCACTGCCGGCATATTGAAGGATCTAAGAACACAACTTAGCAAGATAGAAGCCACCCTAAAAAGCCTCGAGAAAGCCTACACAGAAAACCCCTCCCTCGACACGTTATCACGCATCCAAGCTCTGATACATGAATACGATACGGCTGCGGAGACGGAAACATTAACCGTCGTCATGTGGCCAGGCGTTATGGTGAGGGCGGGAGACCGGGCCGCACCCTAGCTGGGACAATTAAAAAGTGTGAAGACCATTACCATATAGATAAAATAGTCGACTCTCAGGGTAGGGAGCACCACACCCCATTGGACATTTTAGAACGGTTCAGAGAGTACTATGCTAGTATATATACATCTCGTGGGACAGGACCGGACTCCGCATCTGAGGAGTATCTGGAAAACATTGCTTGCGCATGGCTGGCTGACGGTCATAGAGAGTATTTGAGTCAACCGATGGACGTAACGGATATCAAGGCCGCGATATATACTCTGCCGAATGCAAAAGCTCCAGGACCGGACGGTCTAACCGTGGAATTTTACAAGGCCTATGTGGACCTTCTGGCCCCATATTTATTGGAGATGTACGCTGAGGAGCATGACGCCGGCATATGTCCTCCGTCCCTCCGGCAAGCACTCATCATTACTCTGTTAAAGAAAGATAAGGCACCCGATTCCTGTGAATCTTATAGGACTCTATCTTTGATCAACATTGATGCAAAAATACCAGCTAAGATCTTGGCCACGAAACTTCAGCCATTAATGCCGCGCTTGGTCCTGCCAGACCAATCGGGATTTATACCGGAGCGATCCACCTCACACAACCTACGGACCATTTTCGCCATGATGCACGTTCTCGACCCTAACCTGCGCGCCGCGGCGGTCATGCTTGACGCAGCCAAGGCGTTTGACTCTATAGAATGGAATTACATGTTTTGCATCCTAGAGCGTATGGGGTTTCCACCACTGTTCCTGAGAGGGATCAGGATCTTATACACAAACCGTCGGCTAGAATTCGAGTTGGGGGGCTAACGTCTGAGGCTTTTTCTATTGAAAGGGGCACCCGTCAGGGCTGTCCCCTATCGCCGTTGCTTTTTGCCATTGCCATTGAGCCACTGGCATGTGCTATACGGCAGAGACACAGGGAGACTGCCCTAAATTTCAATTACCGACCGGTCGGTATCTCGCTCTACGCCGATGATATGGTTCTATTCCTGAGGGAACCCGGGCGATATCTGGCGCAGGTGCTGCGGTAGTACACTATATTCGGACTAATTTCCGGCCTTGCCATCAACTGGAATAAGTCCATTATTATCCCCCTGACAGCAGTCACCTCGGCACCTCCTCTGGAATATCCGATAATCTGGACAACAGACCCAGTTAAGTATCTGGGAATCTGGGTCCACCGTGACCCTGAGACAGTGGTGAGGGAGAACTATGGGCGGGCTTGCACCGCGCTGGATCATCACATAGATACATGGATAGCACTGCCGCTGTCTCTGGCGGATCGTATCGCTATTATCAAAATGGTGGTGCTTCCCGGTTTCCTGTATCTCTTCTCTAACATCCCAATCAAACTAACACAGGGGTTTTTCACCACACTGCATACCTCTATACTACGACTGATATGGGGAGGCAAGCAGGCCCAAGTGGCCTGGGATATTATCACTTTAGATTATGCCAGGGGGGGTTTTAGTGTGCCAGACCCATATTTATATTATAAAAAAGCAAAGGGGGGGTAGTGGTGGTATACAGGGTAGCACATCAGTCTCAAACCATATATTATCCAAACTTATCTATAACCCAATATCAGTATTGGTGCCACTCGAGGTAACAAAACACAAAACACCCCATTACCATGGATGTCACCACACAGAAGTACCAGAGGACTCCCGTGCTAGTCTTGACAAGAACAACTGTACCTCGGCACTCTTAAAATTTATAAGTCACTATTTTAAATAGTGTAAGCGTTTGCAATTAATCGACAATTAGGCTACTCACAGGAAAACAATTCAAAAAATTGCTTATTTGCAAAATTCCATTTAATAGCAGCTAAATATTTCAGTCATAAAACCCAATATAAAAGGTGCAATTCAAAAGCAAGGACATATCATTTTTACAAAAATATTATTTTCACTAATAGTCCCACGGAGGTCCTGTTCATACAGCCTCCCTGTTGTAAATGGTGGGAACAGCCTGATGAAAACAGCCACAGCCTGATGAAAACAGCTGACACGTGTTTCGTTACACAAGTAACTTTCTCAAGGCTCTTGTACGTCTGAAGTAGTTGTTCCAAGTGATTATGGATTGTCCGAAGTGCGGAAAAAACCTTATTATAATCTTTAATCCAAAAGGGGGACCATATATTTCGCAGTAGTCACCAATCAATCAAATGGTCGATAGTATTTAGTGGAGAATGAAAATAGTCTGTTCTCTGTCAGTGTTACACATGTAGAAAAGCGAGGGCTGTGATAAACCCCTCTAATCCCGGCGCAATGGCCGTGTTCATACGGTGATGTCCCCTATCCACGCGTGGAACATTACGGGAATTGCGTGTCGGATAGGGGACATCACCGTATGAACACGGCCATTGCGCCGGGATTAGAGGGGTTTATCACAGCCCTCGCTTTTCTACATGTGTAACACTGACAGAGAACAGACTATTTTCATTCTCCACTAAATACTATCGACCATTTGATTGATCGGTGACTACTGCGAAATATATGGTCCCCCTTTTTGGATTAAAGATTATAATAAGGTTTTTTCCGCACTTCGGACAATCCATAATCACTTGGAACAACTACTTCAGACGTACAAGAGCCTTGAGAAAGTTACTTGTGTAACGAAACACGTGTCGGCTGTTTTCATCAGGCTGTGGCTGTTTTCATCAGGCTGTTCCCACCATTTACAACAGGGAGGCTGTATGAACAGGACCTCCGTGGGACTATTAGTGAAAATAATATTTTTGTAAAAATGATATGTCCTTGCTTTTGAATTGCACCTTTTATATTGGGTTTTATGACTGAAATATTTAGCTGCTATTAAACGGAATTTTGCAAATAAGCTATTTTTTGAATTGTTTTCCTGTGAGTAGCCTAATTGTCGATTAATTGCAAACGCTTACACTATTTAAAATAGTGACTTATAAATTTTAAGAGTGCCGAGGTACAGTTGTTCTTGTCCATATTTATATTATCTGAGTGCGCAGGCACAATATGCGCACTATTGGGTAAACATGCATGACTTTATACCCCATGTGGCGATTGAGGACGGAGACGCCTCGCCAGTCCCTCTTCGCAGCATTATCACTCATACACGACGTAACACCCCAAAGATGGAAATAAACACGATTGACACTACGATTGCAGCTTGGTGTGCCATTGGGCAACTTGCGAACAAACTGCCGCACTATGCCCCTGCGACGTCAATCGAGTGCCATGCGGCGCTTTCAGTGACGCAGGAAACTGGCCCTATGCAACTGCTCCGGGAGGCGGTACTGACCACCATGCAAGACCTCTATCCGAGCGGCACCTTCCTTGCCCCTGCAGATCTACAATACATCACTAATCCCACCCTGCTCTTTCGATTTGCCCTTCATCGCCTGCGACTTGCAATCAGAACGCACTATCCCACATATCCGGCGGAACCACCGACACTCCAATCCCTCCAATTGCTACTGACCACCCCCACACGGAATAAGTTAATCACGCGGCTGTACAGGGCAATACGGGATGAGAAAGTTAGTAAGCCGGATGGGAGCGTAGCAAGGTGGAATGCTATATTGTCCACACCTCTGACACAGAAAGAATGGGAGCATGTGTGTAGTCTCACTGGCAAACTCTCTCCCAACGGGAACCTCCGTATCATACATTTTAAATATTTACATCAGACATATCACACGCCCTTTCGACTATACAAATGTGGTTTGAGGGAAGATAGCCGATGTAAACGCTGTGGGCAGATGGAAGCTGACTTTATGCATCTCGCCTGGGAGTGTGGGAGGGTGGCTCGTTACTGGGAGCAAGTGGTGCAACATATAAAAGAAATGTCTGGTTCGGATGTTCAGTGTACATCTCTTGTTTGCCTTCTGAGTTATGTCCCTCATGTTAAAGGAGTCCTGGGGAAATTCGTACGCATTGCCCTGCTCATGGCTAAGCGGGGAGTGGCCATAACGTGGGACAGTAAACGGGCGCCAAGCGTTGCGAACTGGATCAGAGATATGGTCTATTGTAAAGAGACGCTGGAACTATATGCGGAGGAACTGCCGATTTCCTCTAAGCCAAGGGACATTTGGGACCCACTGTGTCTGTACCTGCAACATCAAGCCAGTGCCAACACCCAGGGTGAGGCAGACTGAACTTCGGTTTATGCAAGTGTCTTGTTCGACTTATGGAACATTAGTTGTAGCAATCTGATTTGTCGTATCTCTTTATTGTGGTGTTGTCTGATCAAGTGTTGTATTTGGCTGCTCAGATGCACAGGGTAATTTGTAACGAAATGCTGGTGTTTATTACTTTTGAAATGCGAATAAACAGATTTAAAAAAAAAAAAGTGTAGGTTGAGAGTCTCCTCGTCTTGCAGCGTTTGTCATTTTTGAAGTGTTTTATTGTTCAAATTAGTGTGCCTTTTATATTGTTGATTGAATTGTTTGCTTGATTTTATTGTTTAAAGTTGTTTAGAGTTTAATTTTATTGCTTGGTTTACTATTGTTTGAAGTTTTTTTATCAGTTGAGTTCTTCATGGTAAACGTTAATTTGTGTTTTACTATTTATGTATAATATATTGTTTCATATTTGTTATAAATGTATTTCTATGTATATATTTTGTAATATTTAGGACAGTGTTTCCATGTTTATAGTTAATGCTAGTTTTTGGGGGGTTTATTGTATATATTTTAGATAGGTAAATTTTTGGGGTGAATGGTAAATATTATGTTGATGTAGTATATTTTTATTTAATTTAAATATGTGTATACCAAGTTTTGGGTTTATTTAAAGTAATTGTTTTATGTGAAAAGTGTTTTTTTATTTTTTTATTAAGGATTGCATAATTATTTTGCTGATAATTTTGTACTCGATATTGTGTGGATTCATATTTTTGACATATTCTGTGTTGATTTAAAGGTAACAATATTTCATTTCCAATATGTTTGTGTTTCGATATTTGATGGATTGATATTATGTCAGTGATCCATACAGTTTGAGCAAAGGGAAAACCTGTCAATGCTCTGAAAGGTCATTGTCTCAAAGCGGTTGGTGTAGCGGGACAGAGCCTATCCTTTTCAAGACATGTCCAAACCCTACTGGCATCATGCTGCCACCAGCTTAGTGGCAGGGAATTGAGAGTTTTCAGTCACAAGACATGTAGGTGTTCTGTGTCCCAGCTCTCCGCTCCTCACATAAACATCATTTTATCACACAATTGGAGATTTGAGTCACAGTTCAGCATCAGTCTCACGTAAGTCTAACTCTGGCCAGCCTCTCAGAGGTGCCAGCCTTCTGCAACATTTCCTCTATAAACTGATGCTTTTCTGCATAAGTTCATGTCTCATGACAGCAGACAATCTGTGTTCATTGTCTCTCTCTTTTTTAAAAAGCCCTCACCTGCGTCTGGGAGAAAAGAGAGCAGAACGGGTGCACGGATTGCTGGGACTGACCACCTGTGAGATCTCACTCCTAATTATGTATCCACAAATTATTTTTGGTCTTATGCAAATCTATTTTTGAAATCAAGTGAATCAGTAAGTGTGAACTTTCCTCATTTGTGTTGCTTTCCCTTATTGTGCAGTTAGGAAATTCAGCAGGAGTAGCAGCAGCGGGACCCACGATTGTGAGGGGTCTGTTGCACCCTAGCTTTAACTATCTGTCACTCTCCAACTGATGGTAGGGCTGAGCGCGAGCCCATGTCACTTTCTTCCATTATATTCCAGGGCACCCTTGCTACTCTAACTGGCTGACAGGTCTAGCAATATTAGTAGGCATGCATCACCTTTGCAAGAATCTGATGGGCATCAACTAAGATTTTTATCATGGATATTTAGGTAGCGGAGCCTGTGCTAAATCTGAATTGGTAGTTGTTAAGCAGACATTACATTGCTTTGAATGAGACAGTTTGCTTGCATCTGACTGTTCAATTGCAGTTGTTCAATAACGTATCCAAGCCATGGGAGATATGAGATAGGTGGAGGGGTGAGAACGATCTTGATGTTTTTTGTTAAGTAAAGGAGTGATTGACTGGTTTTAAGTGAGCTTCGAAACAGGTTTTGGCCCAGTGTTGCATTTATCTAGCTGCCCTAGGTGTCTTAAAATGAGTAGAAGATATAATTGATTATTCTTGCAGATGGGGGGTCACAGACCTAATCTGTGGGTTTCAGCTGGTTGATAACTGCTATTTCATTGTGCAAAATTGTTTCCATATGTTTTAGGAAGCATTGAGAGCTGGTTCATAGTGTTGAAGTTGTCTCTGATAACTTGGACTTTGTTCATGAAACGCGGTAAGGATTGGTTGCAATGGTCTTTGGCTAATTGATTATTTTGATTTGAGGGGAGGAGAGGAGAGCTTTTTTCTTCTAAACTTCATAACAATTCTTATATACCATATTGATTTTTTGCAAGACACTTCTGTCTTGCTCCGCCTTTCAGATAATACAGAGTTCCACAAATCTCCCACACGGTGGCTCAAACACGGCGGAGCAGGAGACATAAAACACAACAATACCTAGAAAAGGGTTTTACTTTACAAAATGCAAAGACTCTCTTTTTAGAATAAGGCTTGGGGTTTTATTTATGCAATGCTCTCTAACAGAAAGGTTTTCCCAAATTTCAAATGAATAACATTCAAATGTATATAGAGATATATATATTTATATGCAAGCAATAATTGTTATGGGTGGAAAGAACTTATCATCTGTTTCATGAGAGTTGCATGTGTGGCATAACTAATGTCAGTTAAATGAGGTTTATTACAGTTGTTTCACCAGAATAGTCATAATGTTATTCACTATGTTATTCACTATGCAACATTGTGTGGTTTATTCATTATAATATGCAGCATTATGGATTGGCTTGAGAGTTGACAAAACACGTGTAATATTGGTAACTCCCTTGGGCTAAAACACGTGTTAAATTGCTTCTAAAAATGTGTGCTTTCATTTCCACCAATTATTAAGACATGTGCCTGACGTTTAGCAGATACCCAGAATAAACAAATGTCAACCGTTTAAACGTGCGCATGTGTAAACTGCTCCAACGTGCACACGTGTTCAGAAACAGGAGCGGAGCGCTCAGGTATTTAAACCGCGCTCGCTCATACACACACGCTTCGCTTTTTGAACCCCCGGTGCTTACCTGGCTCCAGATCTGTTCCAGCGTTTCTCCTGTCCACGTCCTGACTTCCTCTCGGCTCCCTGAAGAGGTGTTCCGGATGCCTCTGGAATTCTTCCCTTCGGCTCGCCTTCCTAGTCACTGGAAATAGAAGATAAAGGTTGTTAATCGGTTGCTTAGTAACGCCTCAAAAAGAACGGTAAAGTGCATATCAAGCCTAGAAACGCAGCGGTAAGACTTTTATTGAATTTTGAAACCTTGTCAAGACATTTAAAGCGTGCTCAGACTTTTACTGCATTTTTGAAACCTTGTCAAGACATTTAAAGCGTGCTCCGACTTTTATTGCATTTTTGAAACCTAGTCAAGACATTTAAAGCGTGCTCAAAATCGGAAGCACATTTTGACTTTATTCAACAGACTTCATTTGTTTATAGTGCAACGATAGAACGGAAAAGAAGCATTACAAAGGGAACTGTCCTAAATAAAAGACTTGGATTGTTTATCTGTAAATCATTAAGATCAGTCCATCCCATTGAACCTCAGACAACACCAACAAAAGTGTTGAATATTGCATTAGCGATTGTGTGCTCTGTGTTTTCTCTCTTTTAAAAAAAATATTTTTAGTTTTGTGGATCATTTGGGGCCTAATTCAAGATAAGAATAGGTATGTTGATGATGCATACTAACTACTACTGTTAATGTTGTTAAGTTAAAATGATAATGATCTCCTGGCATCTTACATTGTGTTTAGGTAACATTTGGAGAAGTATATATTTAGGAAGTCGTACTGAAGTTATTGAATCAGGGGTTCCACACAGATAGGATTGGGTAGGTTGCATTAGAGACTAACCATAAGAGTCATATGTCAAGCCTAATTATATTATGGCGTATGAATAATAAAGTTAGTTGTTTCTTTTTAACTTGACAGTCACAAGCCAGAGATCCTTGTAGAACGCAGAAACCCATCTTTCTTCCCTTCCCTCCTGAGAGACGTTCCTTAGAGACATTTCCAACAAGTTCCGGTTACAAGAATCCAGTCTCTTATTTTCTCTTGTCTCTCACTCCCATCCCCCTTCCCCCAGGGAGTTATCGGAGCAGCAAGCGTGTATCTTCCTTGCCGTTCTGGTAATTTCCGGAGGGATCTGGGAACAGTCAGCATCAAGGAAGGAACAAACTGGAGTGCAGGTGAGTGACTCTCATAACAGAAAGCGAAGCCAAAACTCCACCTTATTGTTCCTTCCCTGATCCTGGTAATTATGGAGGAGTTTGATCAAGACAAACTGGATTCTTCGCAAATGACTGAACTACTTCACAAATTAACCGAAGAAATGCAACAGCTCAGGCAGGAAAATCATGCACTTAGACAAGAAGCCGCCCGAGTAAAATCAGAATTTACTAGTTGGAGGGATCCTCACATGTCAGACAACCGGCCCATTCTTGCTCCACCTAAATTTGGTTCAACTACCTTTTATTCGTCAACATCATCAGCCCCACACACGGATCAGAACCTTCAGGTTACGGTAGTTTCACCTAGTCCTGTTACTTTGGCAAATCCTGAGCGCTTTATGGGAGATAGCAATCATTTTGCGTCTTTCATGAGTCAATGTCAATTGCATTTTTTGTGCAAGCCACAGATTTTTACCACTGACACCACGAAAGTTGCTTTCATCATTTCCTACTTAGGAGGGGTAGCGGCTAATTGGGCTATGCCTTTGGTAGATACCAATGACCCTCTACTTCATAATTTAGTTGCTTTCAAGACAGCCATGTCGCGCCTATTTGCAAAACATGTGTTTATTCAGGCATCTGATAATGAGTTACTGAACTTACGTCAGGGGTCTAAAGATTTACTAAGTTATATAACTAATTTTAATAGATTACTTTCTGAGACACACTGGCCGGAAGAGAAAAGAATCTCGCTATTCTATCGGGGTCTTAGAGACGACCTAAAGGATTCTTTAGCGCATATAGTAGATCTACCTGACGATTATACTGAATTTTTGGACTTAGTAGTTAAGCTTGACCATAGACTAGGAGAAAGGAAGAGCGAAAGACACAGAGGAGAGACAAGAGTATTACACTTTAAAATGGATAAAAAAGAAGTAGAGGATAGGCACAATAGCGTGGAACCAATGCAAATTGGTGGCATAAAAGGCCCGTTGTCCTCTGAAGAAAAGGATAGGAGACGCAAAGGAAACTTGTGTTTATATTGTGGCAAAGCCGGTCACTTTGCCAAAGACTGCCCAGTTAAGCCTAAGAAAAAGAAAGCTATAGCTATCACTGATAAACCCACTTCTGAGTCGGAAAACTAAGTCTCTCGAAGAGTAGTGAGGTCGTCTCTTCGAGAAAAGACACAATACAGATCTCACAGTATGCTACTAATATTACCAACCGCATTACAAAACACATGACGATCAGGTTGACTTTCATTATTACTGCACAACAAAAACACAGCTTTGCAGTATTGATAGATTCAGGTGCAACAGGCAATTTTTTTGACTTGGAACTAGCTAGAAAACTGGGAATTACACAAATCCCCAAAGCAGAGCCTGAGCCAGTTAGAGCTGTTGATGGCTCGGCCCTTTCTTCTGGACTGATTAAATTTCATACTGTACGATTAACCCTAGTTGGTGAGAACGGGCATACAGAGGAAACTGTTTTTGATCTAATTGACGCACCTACTTTCGGAGTAATACTCGGAGTTCCCTGACTAGAACTACACAACCCGAAAATAGACTGGGCAAAAAGAACAGTCACTTTAGACTCCTCGTACTGCAGAACTCAATGTTACAAGGAAACTCAAGATCCAATAGTTCCATTATTTTGTTCTGTCCTTCAAAATTGTCCTTCACAATTACCCCCTGCATATAAGGACTATTCTCATGTCTTTGACCATGTCCAAGCCACCCAACTACCACCACACCGGGTGTACAATTGCAGGATTGACTTAATTCCTGGTGCAGTTTTACCCTGTAGTAGGATTTACGCATTAACCGAACCAGAAACCCAGTATTTAAAGTCTTACCTGGATGAATTGTTAGAAATCGGTTTTATCAGACATTCTACATCGCCTGTTTCTTCGCCACTTTTTTTTGTGGCCAAGAAGTCTGGTGATCTCAGGGCTTGCATCGATTATCGTGCGATAAATAAAGCGACAATAAAGAATCGCTACCCATTGCCCCTAATTCCAGTCCTGTTAAATCAAGTCAAGGGATCTACCATCTACACTAAGCTTGACTTACGGGGCGCATATCATCTCATTCGCATAAAAGAGGGAGACGAATGGAAGACCGCATTTCGCACGAAATACGGTCTGTTTGAATATACGGTTATGCCGTTCGGTCTCTGCAACGCCCCGGCTGCGTTTCAATATTTTATAAATGAAGTGCCCCATGATTTACTTGATGTTTGCGTCATCGTTTACATCGATGACATACTCATTTTTTCCAAAACAGAGGAAGAGCATATACAGCATGTTCGCTCTGTTTTACAAAGGTTGAGAGAACATTCTTTGTACGCAAAAGTTGAAAAATGTGTTTTTAACACGAAAAGAGTAGAATTTTTAGGATATTGTCTCTCTCCCAAGGGTATTACTATGGACTCTAAGAAGGTAGAAGCTGTGTTGAATTGGCCTGCACCATCTTCTGTAAAAGAAACACAACGGGTGCTAGGATTCGCTAATTGTTATAGGCGATTCATAGCTAAAGTTTTTGAAATAGTTACTCCTATTACACAGCTTCTACGAAAAGGTCAACATTTCCAGTGGAATTCAGATGCAGAGAATGCGTTTAACAAGTTAAAACAGGCTTTCACTTCAGCACTTATTTTAATCCACCCTGATCCTGACAAACCATTTTTTGTGGAGGCGGATGCCTCTCAAAATGCATTAGGGGGTGTATTAATGCAGAAAGAAGAAAACACAGGACATTTGCATCCAATTGCTTTTTATTCACGGAAACTGTTACCAGCTGAGCAAAATTATACTGTGGTTGAACGTGAATTGTTGGCAATTAAAGCAGTGTTCCTGGAATGGAGACTTCATCTGTTAGGTGCAATACACACCATAACCATATTTACTGACCACAAGAACCTCCAGTTTTTTACTTCAGTTAAAGCACTTACTCCCAGGCAAATGCGTTGGTTAAATTTCTTTAGTGAATTCGATTTTCTAATCACCTACCGCCCTGGGCAGAAACAACTCATATCCGACACCTTGTCTAGAATGTCTAGCGAGAATCATTTAAATGAACACAGTCATCCTCAACACATAATTCCACCTGAAAAGGTAGTGGCGGTAGCTCAAGCAGATACCTTTTTAACTACAATAAAACAGAGTGTTCAGAATCTGAATCAACAGCAATGGCTAACAAATAAAAACAATTCCATTCATGATGGATATTTCTTTCATTATGACAAACTATAAGTTCCACAAGAATCCCTACAACAACAGATACTAAAATGGAATCATGATTCAAGTATTGCTGGGCATCCTGGCATGAATAAAACGTTAGAATTATGTTCACGGATTTCTGGTGGAATAATATGAGACATGATGCCCAACAATATGTAAGATCCTGTCCAGTTTGTGCTAGAAATAAAGCACTTCATTTAGCGCCTACTGGTCTTTTGCAACCTTTACCAATACTACCACTTCCCTGGCATACCATTAGTTTAGATTTTATCACGGATTTGCCTAAGTCTAATAATCACACTACAATTTTGGTGGTAGTAGCTTTACTGTCTAAAATGGGGCATTTCATTCCTTTAAAAAAGCTACCAACAGCAACTGAATTTAGTGAAATATTTATCAATAACATCATGAAGCTCCATGGTCTTCCGAGTAAATTTATTCCCGATCGTGGCCCCCAATTTATTTCAAAATTTTGGAAACAATTATGCACTCACTTGGGCATTGAAATAGCCTTATCTTCTGCATGTCATCCTCAAACTGACGGCGAAACAGAAAAGGTAAACCAATATCTTGAGCAAAGTTTACGATGTCTCACTTCCACAGTATCGTCACAATGGGACGTGGTGTTACCACTGGCAGAATTTTCATACAACAATAGCCTCCTTTCAGCATTAGGTTGTTCTCCATTTTACTTTTCTACAGGATTTCATCCACAATCTCTTCCTACCTCTCTCCCAAATCTAGAAGATACTATGCCAGCGGTCACCGAAAGATTAGCACAACTACAGGAACTACAAGAGAAGGCCAAAACCAGTTTAGCCAAAAATAAAATTAACACTAAGCTTGCATTAGACAAACACAGAACACCAGAACCACCCTATAAAGTAGGAGAACTAGTCTGGCTATCCACGAGAACTATCCAATTGGAGGGCCCTAAGAAACTAAAACCAAGGTATATTAGCCCTTACCCCATTTGCAAAATTTTGAATCCAGTCTCTGTAAAACTAGATTTACCAGAAGAACATGCCATCCATCCCGTCTTTCATGTGTCCCTTCTTAAACCCTACAATCCCTCAACAAGAAAAGATAACCCACCTCCGCCTATAGTTATAGGAGACCATATAGAATATGAGGTGCGACGTATCTTAGATGCCAAAAGAATACGTGGTCGATTATATTATTTAATTGACTGGAAAGGCTATGACGCCTCAGAAAGATCTTGGGAACCCGAGACTCATGTGCATGCTCCTAGGTTGGTTAGAGTCTTCCACGCTTTACACCCTGATAAACCTCGACCCCTTAGAAGTCCTTTGGGAGGGGGCACTGTTATGGGTGGAAAGAATTTATCATCTGTTTCATGAGAGTTGCATGTGTGGCATAACTAATGTCAGTTAAATGAGGTTTGTTACGGTTGTTTCACCAGAATATTCATAATGTTATTCACTATGTTATTCACTATGCAACATTGTGTGGTTTATTCATTATAATATGCATCATGCAGCATTATGGATTGGCTTGAGAGTTGACAAAACACGTGTAATATTGGTAACTCCCTTGGTCTAAAACACATGTTAAATTGCTTCTAAAAATGTGTGCTTTCATTTCCACCAATTATTAAGACATGTGTCCAGGGCCGGACTGGCCGTTGCGGGCACTGGGCGTTTCCCCGGTAGGCCGCCAGGGAGAGGGCCGGTTTTAGGCCCTGGGGGGCCGTTTTTGTTACCGGCGGCTGGCAATATTGGCCCCCTGTAACAAAAACGGCCGAAATCGGCCGAATCAAACAGCTCGACCGCACCCTCCTTCTCACCCCCAGGGGGGCCGGCTGAGCTGTTTGCCAGGGCCGGTTTCATTTCCCAGTCCGGCCCTGCATGTGCCTGACGTTTAGCAGATACCCAGAATAAACAAATGTCAACCGTTGAAACGTGCGCACGTGTAAACTGCTCCAACGTGCACACGTGTGTTCAGAAACAGGAGCGGAGCGCTCAGGTATTTAAACCGCGCTTGCTCATGCACACACGCTTCGCTTTTTGGACCCCCGGTGCTTACCTGGCTCCAGATCTGTTCCAGCGTTGCTCCTGTCCACGTCCTGACTTCCTCTCGGCTCCCTGAAGAGGTGTTCCGGTTCCGGATGCCTCTGGAATTCTTCCCTTCGGCGCGCCTTCCTAGTCCCTGGAAATAGAAGATAAAGGTTGTTAATCGGTTGCTTAGTAACGCCTCAACAAGAACGGTAAAGTGCATATCAAGCCTAGAAACGCAGCGGTAAGACTTTTATTGAATTTTGAAACCTTGTCAAGACATTTAAAGCGTGCTCAGACTTTTACTGCATTTTTGAAACCTTGTCAAGACATTTAAAGCGTGCTCCGACTTTTATTTCATTTTTGAAACCTACTCAAGACATTTAAAGCGTGCTCAGAATCGGAAGCACATTTTGACTTTATTCAACATATTTCATTTGTTTATATTGCAATGATAGAACGGAAAAGAAGCATTACAAAGGGAACTGTCCTAAATGAAAGACTTGGATTGTTTATCTGTAAATCATTAAGATCAGTCCATCCCTTTGCACCTCAGACAACACCAACAAAGTGTTGAATATTGCATTAGCGATTGTGTGCTCTGTGTTTTCTCTCTTTTTTTTATATTTTTAGTTTTGTGGATCATTTGGGGCCTAATTCAAGATAAGAATAGGTATGTTGATAATGCATACTAACTACTAATGTTAATGTTGTTAAGTTAACATGATAATGATCTCCTGGCATCTTACATTGTGTTTAGGTAACATTTGGAGAAGTATATATTTAGGAAGTCGTACTGAAGTTATTGAATCAGGGGTTCCACACAGATAGGATCGGGTAGGTTGCATTAGAGACTAACCATAAGAGTCATATTTTAAGCCTAATTATATGATGGCGTATGAATAATAAAGTTAGTTGTTTCTTTTTAACTTGACAGTCACAAGCCAGAGATCCTTGTAGAACGCAGAAACCCATCTTTCTTCCCTTCCCTCCTGAGAGACGTTCCTTAGAGACATATCCAACAAGTTCCGGTTACAAGAATCCAGTCTCTTGTTTTCTCTTGTCTCTCACTCCCATCCCCCTTCCCCCAGGGAGTTATCGGAGCAGCAAGCATGTATCTTCCTTGACGTTCTGGTAATTTCCGGAGGGATCTGGGAACAGTCAGCATCAAGGAAGGAACAAACTGGAGTGCAGGTGAGTGACTCTCATAACAATAATAACACACTTGGTAAATGCAACAGTTAAATGCATGGATAATAATATGAAATACAAGCAGCAAAAAATATGAGATAAAACTCAGGCAAATAATATGGGACGTCCTGCAAGAGATCAGAAAGATATATATACACTAAATACATCAAATGATTACTTTGGATATGCACTCTGACTCATTCACACATCACAAAGAAAACACCTGAAATGACCACAGCCACTGGAACCACGCATCACAATGGCACTAGTCAGAAACAAATCACCTCACCCGATCGTTCACTCGACATCCTTGCCAACTCAAGCTGGGGGAGCCTGTTACAGCCAGACAATGGACTCGCGATCAGGACTCAAATCCAGATTCTTGTGGCAATACGTCTATTCCACAAGTGAACTCCCACCCTGGCTGTCAACAACCCTCAGCTTTATAGTCTCAAAACACACTAGAAGGTTCGAGAATCTTCCCCTCTGCGCCAAGGAAACTTACTGGAACTGGCCAGCTTCCAGGCAAGCATTCCACGGCAGGAAGGAGTTCCCACGTTCCGTCTACATTCTCACATGTTCCAGCCTTTATCTTGATGAAGCTTACGAAAGCCTTCCAGGGTACATTAAACAATCTCTCACAAAACAAACCTTGAACGTGATTAACCCAAACAACTTGCAAGCCTGTCTGTGCGCGCAGAAAAGCTCAAGCAAGGCAGAGTCAGAATTCAGGATGACATGAGGCCATGTCAAAGCCAATAGTAAGAACTTCATAATACTTGCCAATGTACAACACAATGCACATTTGTGCACCACTGCTTATAGCATCACATACTTCATTTCTCAATGTACAACACAGTGCACATTTGTGCACCACTGCTTATAACACTGCACTTCGAGACCAAAAAGTACATTCCACACCTCTCTCTCTCTCTCATGCTTTCAAATGCACATCCCACAAGTTCTGTTCTTGGCAAGGCTGTTCTACTGTGACAGCTCCCACTGTAAGACTGAAACCTTTAAGAGAAACAAGGCATATGCAGGGCATCGTACATTCATGCTAGGATAAAATAACACATCAAAGTCAATTAAAATGATGGTATTCAAAGGTCATGACGTGGTGTCAGACCATAAGAGTGCCTCTAGCACTAGAACTTTTTGGATTCCTTTCTATATATCAAAATCAGGGAATATGGATGGATAATGAAATAACCATGAAAAAACCCTGGTTAGCATTGGCAATCAATTACCTTGTGCTCAACTCACTATCTCTAAAATGTTTTATGACATTGGGCTTCCAAGCTAATAGGCTGAGCACAGAGCAATGCCGAGTAACAGGTCTCCAAGACAATGCCTGGCATGATCCTTGCCAAGTACTGGTATATAAATGGTGCACAAAACCCAGAAACTGAATATGTCTTAGCAGTCTATGGTCACCATAGCAACTGTTAAATCTCCAGTCATGTTGATCGATATAATGTGAAGCTCCACACATAAAAGAGATCCAGAGAACCCTTGAATAAACTGAGCTCAATATCTTAAGATCGATGAAGAATTTCAATAGATTGTTGGAATGAAATTTCACCAATATGTCACCAAAGTATGATGCTGAAGAGCCATTATTAAGTAGACGGAGATGCTGTATGAAATCCTAGCGCTAATTTGCTTCCTTCTTAAACATTTATTGACTAGGAAAATGGAGTATACACCAGTTTGTGAAAGTGTAAATGCTGGGCCGATAACTCGTTAAGCCAAGTATCCTCCAGGACTGCTGGGCGAATATTTGTAACTGAATGTGTTCGACATGTCACCTTCGGTTTAGTCAACCTTGGAGTAAATAACTCAGTAGAATCCAGATTTTAATCTTACCAGTTTTACCAGCATAAATCAATGAAATGTTATAAAATGAGTTCGTTTTAAATATGCTGGCCTAGACTTCCGCAACACAAAACCACACCCACCAAGGTGATTTCAGATTCCAAAGTTAAACTGCAGAATGATAATAAAATTTGGAGAGCTCATATTAATTATCTATTAAGCCAAACTTCTCGATGGTTGGTTTCATGCAGTACTCAGGAATAGCGCTGCTTGGTTAAATATGTTGTTTATTTGTGTAGTGAACTAATCACCCAGGAGGGTATCCAGGTGCTTGGGCAAGTGTGTAGGTGTGTGGTCCCCCAGGTGCTTATATGAAGAGCCAAGTCTAAAGGCTTTTGCGGAACTCAAGAAGTGAGGAGACAGCTCTGATGTTGAGGGAGGTCATTCCATGTCTCGGGTGTGATCTAGGCAAATGAGTGACCTCCAGCTTTGCTTTTGCACATGCAGGGAGTGTATGCTCTGATGGCCACTAGGTGGAGTCCTATGGGGAGGTCTTGTTGCTGAAGACCAGTACTTCCTTCTTGTCGGAGTTGGGCTTCAGGCAGTTGGTTCGCATCCAGTCTGCTATCATGGAAATGTAGTTGGTGAAGTTGGTTCTGGTGGTGGTTGTCTTGGCTGTCAGGGAGAGCATGAGTTGGGTGTCAATAGTGTAGGGGATGATAGTAATGTCTTGTGATCGGATGATGTTGGTGAGTGGTGTCAAATAAATGTTGAAAAGGGTTGGGCTGAGGGACAATCCCTGTGGGACTCCGAATATCAGTTTCTCTGATGTGTAGGGTGACAGCCTGACCATTTGAGTTCTTCCTTTAAGGAAGAAATAGATCCATTTGAAAGTGGATCCTAGTATGCCAATCTTGTGGAATCTTCTGTTGAGGGTGTTGTTGTAGACAGTATTGAATGCTGCAGAGAGGTCGAGCAGGATGAGGGCCGCTGTTTCTCCTTGGTCCAGGATGTTTTGAATGTTGTCGGTTTCGATGATGAGTACTGTTTCAGTGATGTGGTTCTTTCTGAATCCTGATTGAGTGTTGTCTAGAAGATAGTGAAGTTCGAGTTGGGTTGTGAGTTTCTTGTTAATGGCCTTCTCAATCACTATTGCTTGATATGGGAGCAGGGAGATGGGTCAGAAGTTGCTTAGTTGATACAGGTCGGCTGTGTGCTTCATGAGTAGGGCATTGATTTCTGCAAGTTTTCATTCACCCAGGAAAATGGCGGATGTGATGGAGGTGTTTATGATGTGGGTCAGGGTGGTGCTGATTGGTGATATTCCCAGGTGCAGAGGCCTTCAGGTTGTTGAAATACAGCACTCTCCCTCCAATTGTATTTGGGGTGTCTCGGTTTCTACTCTCCATGTGGTGTGTGCGCAGGTCGCTCCTGAAAGCCAATGTACAGGATTAAGCTGATAAGACCCTCTTTTTCTATTTTTAACTGGGCCCCTGCCATCTATCTTTTTAATGGAATTTTAATGTGATTTTAAAGCGTTTTTAGTGTTTATTAATCTGAGATGCTTCAGCCTCAATCTCTTTTTATCAACTGTAAATTTTATTATTTTGATACCATGTACGTGCTGATATGTATTTTGCCTATTTATTGAGGCATGAGCTTGGGCCCTGGTGGATGTCTGTTTGTATTATTGTCTTTTTTTATGCATTTTCACTTTTATGGTCTAATGACCGCAATAACGTTTTTTAAATGAAAATGATATTCCCAGGTGCTATATGTGGTAGGGGCATGGGTCTATTGGGGTCCCTGAGTAAATGGCCCACATGATTGCTGCTGTGTTGTTCTGGTGATGGCTGTCCATTCGGTCAGGTGGTCATCTTGGTTGATGGTGGGTAGGTTAGCAATGAGTTCTCTACAGTTGAGTTGTTGTACAAAGTTGTTGTAGACGTTTGCGATTTTGCTATAGAAGAAGTTGGATAGGTTGTTGCACAGTTGTTGGGAAGATAGCAATGTTGTTGACAGTGGCTGAGATAAAATCCTTGACAATCGAGAAGATCTCCTTGCAGCTGTTAGAGGTTTCTTCAATGCGGTCCACTAGTACTTTTTTCTTAGTGTCTCTAATTTGTTGGTGATAGCGTCTGAGTGCAGCCTTGTAGGTTGTTTTTATCTGTGGTGTTGGGGCTGGCCCCCATTTTCTTTCTAGCTCTGTGCAGTGTCATTTGGTGTCTTGGAGGTCTTCTGTGTACCAACTGGCCCGCTTGTTTCATCTATTATGCTTGTTGGGTTTGATGGGTGCGAGGGTCTCCGTGTAGTTCTTGATCCAGTTGTTGAAGTTGTTGATGTCCTTGTTGAGGTTGTCTGTGGAGCTAGGTTGATCCGTGCTGAGGGCGTTGAGCTAGTCTGGTCTGTGATTTTGCCCCAACTGTGGCTTGGAATGCTGAACCTGGTAGGGATACTGACTTGAGATGTGTTGATTTGCAAGTGGATGATGGTATGGTCGGTCCATGTGAGTGGTGTGATAGAGTTGTATTTGATGCAAGAGATTTCATGGAGACATGTCTTAAATTTTTTGATAATCCTTTATTCTTTTTATTCTTCACGGTGTAGCCAATGCGTTTTGTCCCTACAAACGACGGTCGCAAACTATGCCGCTCCCACCGGAGTCCAAAGTCCCTGCAGCCCAAGAAGTGGATTTCCTTTTTCTCAAAGGCCATCGTGAGTCCCCAGCGAAGCTGAGGCCAGTGGACCCCAAGAGTAACGAGGAACCGCGACCCCTGGGTACCGTGCACTATTTTTGAGTGCAAGCCCTTCACAACGTTCCACGAACTTGTGCTTTGGGCCACGTATGGTCCTAGCCTCCAGCAGGAATCCCTCTGAAGATCAGAGGCCTACCACATCCCGAGTGACCGTGGGCCCCTGTGAGTGAATCCTCCCGAGGCGTCTTTGCGATCCCTTGCCAGCCGGCTTGTGGGTCCCCAAAAGACTTTCTAAAGAAACCAAAGAGCTCTCCTGGTTTCTCCAGGCCTGCCCTGACTTACCCTCACTGGGTGAGTCCAACAGACCTTGCTGGTCTGCGCCATTGCCTCTTCACACTTTCCCCGAGACTTGCTGTTAACAAGGCTTGTTGGCTCCGATCGAGTCGCTGACACCGCAGTAAACTGCAGACATTGTGGGACACGCTGAATCCAGCTCCTGGTCATCGTTGACACCTCCTGGACCTAGTGGCTGAAGAGTCAAGGCAACCACGGATGACCTGAATCTTGCGACGACGGTGGGCATCCATCTTTCTTGCCCCGAGTCACTGCCAAGTGACTTTGAACACTGTCCCCTCTGCTTTCAGGTCTTCCATCCTCTGAATCCAGGCTTGGATTCCTCCGGACACTTCTCCTGTCGCCGCAAGCAGCAAGTCTTCACTGGCTCCCATTGAAAACGACGCCGCGACCCGACACCAAAGAACACCTATGCACCCGGCTCCCCTGGGTGAGGTAACTTCAGCACTACAGTGCTCCTGTGGGTGTGGGCCCTAGAACTACTTACCCTGTAAGTGACTTGCTTGTAGCTTCCCTAGAAGTGTCCTAAAACTCTAACTTTCCAAGTGCGACAATTGCGCTGACTCGTACAGGGTTCGCGCCTGTGTTAGACACACTGCGTCCATCTCCTTTGTAACACTATCTAAAACTGTATCCTTCGACTCGTACTGAGTCCGATCGGTGTTCACCTCGAACACACAAAGGGCCTGTAATACTGAGATCTCCATTGCACTGACTCGCACAAGGTTCGCGTCTGTGTTAGACACAGCGCGTCCATCTCCCTTGCATCCCTATCTGTGACCGCGTCCTTCGACTCGTACAAGGACCGATCGGTGTGTTCGCCTCGAACACGCAAGGGACCTTTACCATTGAAATCTCAATCGCGTCTGTTCGCATAGACTCGTACAGGACTCGCACCGGTGCCAGGACACTGCGTCCGTCCCTGTGGGTCTCCTACAACTACCTGGGGTGGTTCTTGGGGGTCCCTCGATTCTAGATGCCCTAGACCTAGGTCTAGCAAACTAAGATTGTGATATTCGATTGTGCTTAACTTATTTTGATAACATTTGATTTGTACATATGTTCCTGACCTCTAATCTCATAAAGAGATTAGTAGAGAGTGTTTATTAATAAATACATATATATTTGATATATATACCTGTGTGGTGTCTTTTCATTTGGTGATTCAAGATATTGTGTGGTAAAACAAGCTGCTTTACATTCCTTCAAGACTTAGCCTGAAGGCTGCTCTCCACAGCTACCACTAGGATAGCTTTCTATAAAGGTTGTCTTAAACCTATCTACCATAAGAGTCGAATTGTTCTGGTGCAAGGTGTCCACTTTAATTAGTGAACAGCATATACCAGGCCAACTTCTCACACCCTCTAGCCTCTTTCTGCACACCTTTTCCCTCTTTCTGCACATCCCTTGCTTCTTTCTACACCCTTCTTTCCTATTTTTGCACCTCTGTTGCTTCTTTCTATATTTCTCTTGCTTCTTTCTGCACCTCTTGCTTCTTTCTGCACCCCTCTTACCTCTTTCTGCACCTTTCTTCCACTTTTTGGCACTTCTCTTCCCTCTTTCTGTACCCCTCTTGCCTCTATCTGCACTTTTCTTACCTCTTTCTGCACATTTGTTACTCTTTCTGCATCTCTCTTGTCTTTTTCTGCACTTCTCTTGCTTCTTTCTGCACTTCTCTTGCCTCTTTCTGTACTCAAATAGGAAGTGCAAGTTGTCAAGTTTAAAGGTCTGCGTGCTCTCGTGACAGGTATATGTCTACTTGTATATGTATTTTCACATGTGTTATGCATCTGAATATGGTAGTTTAAAAAGCGAGTAGCTTCTCCTATAGGTGTTTAAATGTTTTCTGTTCTGCTCTGTCATTCGGTTGCACAAGAAGACATGTCTTATGTATATAGGTGTTACAGAGCCCCTCAAATATACTATTGAATTACCCATGTGCCCTTTATTATGAGCATAAACAAATACATACACCTTTTTGTACACAAATTTACAGAGTATGCTTTTTGAAACACAGATATTCATGTATTTGTATGTTTATTTTTATGTAACATGTCACTAGGTAAAAGCAGAGACACATGCATACATTCCTTCACAAACTTGGTCAGACTTAAAACAGTGATATGGTTAAGATTGCTGTTTTACATTTGGTAGGCCTAACATTCTGAGCAGTCGATGAATAGTGAACCTTCAAGAGAAAAGTGAGGTTTAAGACATCTTGGGAGAAGGATTAGTGATTAGGCTACTTTGTATGAGTCTGTGGAAAGGTACAGTCGATGTAGGCCTCTTTCTGCATCTCTGTTGCTTCTTTCGGCAAACCTCTTGCTTTTTTTGCACCTTTCCTCCTCTTTCTGGACTTCTATTGCCTCTTTATGTATTTTTCTTGCTTCTTTCTGCATCTTTCTTCCTCTTTCTGCACCTCTCTTGCATCTTTCTGCACTTCTCTTGCTTCTTTTTGCACCTTTCTTCCTCTTTCTGTATTTGTCCTACCTATGTAGGCAAAGTTAGAAATTAGCATTTAAAAAACTTTAGAAATTCACTGAAAAAACCACAGGTTTCAGAGATATTCTAGTTAGTATTAGCATTTTAAAAACCATAGAAATTTACTGAAAAAAACACAGGTTTCAAGGACGTCATTGTTAGGAATTAGCATTTAAAAACCTTAGATATTCACTGAAAAAAACACAGGTTTCAGGGACGTTATAGTTAGGCTGACATTTCACTCATACAAAAGCAGAGAAATTCAGCTGTTATAGTTAGCTGAGCTAACTATAACTCACGCCCCCGCAATGCACTGCTCATGACGTCACATAATACATCACTCATGACATGGTCAGTGACATCACTCATGACATCACTCATGACATTTCAAATGACATCACTGATGACATCATCCACATAATCTCTGATGCACCTACTCATACCCCAATATAACCTATCATACACCCACTCCAAATTTCAAACTACCATTCTTGAAACCAATGATACACCATTACCAGTATGTACATACCCAATCACTGATTGATAGGTTTACATACACATCCACTCACTCACCTATACAGGTACTCATATAGCTAGTCACTCACCAATACAGCCGCTGAGATATCCACTCATACACACATACAGCCACTCATACACCATTAGTCACCCATACCTACTCACACACCTACTCACTCACCCAAACACTCAATCACACAGCCACTTACTCACTCATACAGAAACACACACACACTCACTTCTCATACAGATACTAACAAATACTTACTCTCCATACAGTCGCTGACACAAGCATGCACTCAGCCATACAGCCACTCTCACAATCACTCACTCACACATATAGTCACTTATATACTCCAACACTCACATATACTGCCTTTCACATATGCAGTTACTCACCCATATACCACTGAGACATCCATTCACTTACCGACACAGCCATACGCACACTCACTCGCCCATACAGTCCCTCACAGTTGCACTCATAAACCCATACACCTAGGGATTCACCCACTCATACATCCATGCAGGGAGCCACACACCCCCTCACCCACCCACACAGACTCTCAGGCACCCATACAGTTACTCAGATAACTAATCAATAACCCATATAGACACTCATGTATCTACTCACCAACCCATGCAGCCATTTACATACCAACTATATATATATATATATAAAACATTTTTAAACTTTTTAGAAACAGTCAGTCACTGGATGATGTCATCAGTGATGTCATTTGAGATGTCATCAGTGATGTCACTGACCATGTCATGAGTGATGGAATATGTGACATCATCAGCAGTGCATTGCGGGGCGTGAGTTATAGTTAGCTCAGCTAACTATAACGGCAGAATTTCTCTGCTTTTGTATGAGTGAAATGTCAGTCTAACTATAACAACCCTGAAACCTGTGGTTTTTTCAGTGAATATACTGTATTATTGCATCACACAAGTATACGTACTTGTGTGATGCAATAATACTAATGAAATATAGTGCACTAAAGATATAGGAGGTGAGTTTATTGTGTGTTTTTTACATATATGTGTGTGTATATTACTTTTTCCTTTTCAGAAACATCTGGATTGCTGATATTAACCGTCTATAGGTTTAGATTGTAAGGTAGTTCGCTAAAATCCATTCAGTGCAGTGCATTCACCAGGGATTAGTGAGAATGAATCATATGTATGTTCAATGTTTTCGGTATAAATTGTGACCAGTTGTCGTTTTTGGTTAATAATATATGTATTAGTTTATTGTACCACATATAAGAGCACAGTCTCATTTATTGGATTATATGTAGATTGCAGAATTAATCTGCATTTAAAGAAAACTGTTAAGTTAGCGTGATTGTGGGCCTTAAGCTTACAGTTGAGGCATTTAATACTAATGTGAAAGTTGTTTTTCTGTATGTTTTTCCCCTCTGTAGGTGCTGACCAAAGGCATTTATTAGCTAGTAAAAAGCACATTGTATTCAGAGATAGTGAGATGTGTAGGAACTGGAAGGTCAAATAATTTTAATGAAGAACAAAGGGAGTGTTAACAGTTGATACTATCAGACAAGGGAGGAATCCAAGGATACCTTGGAAGCGGAGACTGGCAGATGGGGGTAGTGTTCAAGGTGCCAAGTTCTTTCTTGGGAACTGGAAAAGTACTATGATGTGTATCAGGTCATATTTCTCAAATGTTCTTTGTGTATTTTAATTAGTGAACCCATCTTGGGTTTGGTAAGGTTCCCTTTATACTTGGAGAGGTACAGACCTCTGTTGTCATCTCTGATTGTGTGGCTTCATGCTATACGTAACGTCTTACCCATAGAACTTCTACAGAGGTTCTGATGCTGGGACCTTTCTTGCTTCCTTGATTCAATAGGCTTTCCCCTATCCTTAGTTTAGTGTAGCATTTAGTAGATGTTGTGAATTTTTTTCCATGTATGGGGCGAGGGATCGCAGCCCTTCGTCTAGTCATCAAATCTTATTTTTTATTTGCTGCATTGCTGCCACAGAAGTCCTTATATGTTCATTGCTGTTGAGGACCAATATTGCAACCAGCTTTGGTCTTCCTTTGTTAATCCTTTACCTTTATAGTATGTTCTTGAGATTGATTTATATTAGTCTGGCTTTGAGTTTATAAAAAAACTTTTAACTTCAAGTCACTGAGTCAGACTTTTGATGTGTGGTCCTAATGGTTACACTGTACCTTAAGATTTAAATTTGTTGCTAACCCCTTTTCCTCTCAGGCTACTAAAAAGGTCTATTGACAAGAGTAAATTGGAAGAAATGCCCCAGAGCGTTCTCACATGATAATTACATTGCATTGAATTGGAAAAGTTTCTAGCTGAACAAATGGAATCTTCTACCAGACAGTTCATCTCACTTTCCGGCGAATGTCTCAGTTTTGGAAATTTGGGGGGGTATGAGTCGGAGATTTCCCAACAGCCCCGTGGTACCCCCAACCAAAAGCAATAGTTCATTGAGTGTGGAGCAGGTGAGGGATGCAGAGGGTTGGAGTCGTTTTGAGGGAGTTGCTGGAAGGGAGGATAATATCCTGCAAAGTAAATATTATTCCTTAATCCCTTCATACCTAGTCCAGTTTTGCAGTTTCTCTGTTTTTTATAAAAAGAACTTGAGAAAAGCTATCAGATATATTGGTGAGTTGTGTACATCTCTGACAAACTAAAATGTTACAGTGTTTATCTAAGTAAGATAATTCAGGAGGCCGAGTGTCTGCTGCAGAGTATGTTCTGGAATTTGTATCCTGCAAGTCAAGTTTCAATGCAGTTAGATTACTTTGTTCGTTAATGCATCTGTTGAACAAGTGTGTGTGTGTATGTGTGCCTCATCAAGGTTATGTGCATTTTTTTTACAAGTTTAATATAACATGAATATGACTCTAAGGATCGGAAGAGTGTTTTACAAATAATGTTTTATGTTGCCTTAAAGTACAGGTCTGGTTTAACCTGCATTATAAAAAACAGACTAGTCTGAGACAGAGCTACATGTTATGACAAGACTGCAATGTACGGTAAGTTTTTACAATACACATTTTACATTGAACAAATCTACCACCCAAGGTACATGTGATACAAAGATCTACTCACAACAACGTGGTTTAAGTGACATGTTGAAACAAGCATTGGAAGTCTGGAGTGCACATTAAAGGGTAAAAATTTGTACATTTGCATATGGTAATTAAAATATATGTTTCTCAAGTTGGAGGTCCTATGCAGGAGCCTCTCATTGAGTAACATGCTATCTGGTCCACTGCGCATTCTCCAGAAATAGAGAGTCGCCTTTCAACATTATGCAAAAAGGATTTATAAGACAATAAATATTCTAAATTTGGCTAATATACTACGAAAAGCAAGATTGTATTACAAAAGTGTGGGAACAAATAAATGTAAGTACCCTCTTTACTTCCCCTATACGAAACATAAAAATACAAATAGGAATGTTTGTCTACATTTGCCCTGCTTTCCCCTCATTCTCCCACCTTATAAAAAGTAGAAAGCTGCATTACAGGAGACCAGTGTGTCTAAGATGCAAGTGCTACTCATTGCAGCTGAGATCAAACACAGACTCTGCTGAAACCGATCTGGCGTCTTCAGACCCGGCTCTCGACTTGATAATGGATTTATACATCGGCGGAGGCAACACGTAAACAATATGGGGCCCCTGGTTAATTCTTACAGGAATTGACTTAATACTGACTCTGATATCATCTAATCATAGCTGTTTAACAAGGAAGGGAATTTTGCTCAACCTGGATTTTCACTTATGTTTCCATTTAGATATGATTTCAAATTTCAGTGACCATACAAGTGCCTGAAAGTCCTTTATTAAAACTGCCTAAGAGATAAATTACTAATTTGGTTACCACTCAAAAAGGAGTACAAGGACAGGCATTTACAAATATTCAGGAATTAACGGCCAGATGTACATGCAAATTGAGCTAAAAAAGCGGTAGTAAATTGTGCATCGACTTTTTTGCGCTCAGTATTTTATTTTGCATACTAACCTATGTACTAATCGGTCATTTCATAAAGCAAGGCTACAGAATGGCTTGCCTAATTAATATTCATTAGACATGTTGCAATTTGCACCCTTCTGCGATTGGCTTCAATCACAAGGATGGTGTCTTACAAGGGACAGAATACCACCATACGTATGATTGCTTTAAAAAATGGAAAAATGCTACTTAAATAAAATATTTTCTGTTTTTACTTTGGTCAAAGCAGGCAGTGGGTAAGCTGCCACTTTGACCTCTAAAGAGGGAGAAATAAATATCAGACCCCTTCCTATTAGCAAATCAGTTACCATTCCAACTTGGCAGTTAGTAATCGATAAATGGTTTGCAAATTGAAAACTTTTGATGCATACCATACCAACTCAAAATTTGGAAGGAACGACAATCACACACCCCTTATAAATTGTTTGTGTTATGAGTTGTAACTTCATTACACGCAATAGAAAATGTTTTCTGACTCGCTAAAGGATTTTTGTACATATGAATAAATGATTTAGCGATCACATAGCCTTTCAATGGCTAAATTGCTTACTACATCTGGTCTTCCTTGATCAATTTATTACATAGATATGGCATATGTGCATGTGCAAGGGAATTATATATAATCAAGATATTTACTTATCAGGAAAATAATAAGATAGTTAAGCATTTTCACAACTCAATAATAACCTCCTCCGTATGATTATACAATTTATGTATTCAGTACAATACTCAAATGAAGAATTAGGAATTTTTAGATCACTGTTGTACCTGACCACCATACACACAGGTATGTATGTTACAGAGTGCGTGCATTGCGTTTGAGTGGCCTGTCGATACAATTCTGCATTTCCATTCAATAATTTTACTTTCAACCTTCGTATGTGGTCATTTGGACAGAGATACTGTTCTACATCCTTTCTCTCCCCCACATTTTTTCCCATCATCCATTAATTAGCACAGGGAATGACATAATGGCATCATGCACTTCTCTCCTCTCCCAGGACCAAATTAATGGCAGCTGAATGGCAGCTGCAACACAGGCGGATGCATGCCACGGGTGCCCAGCTGGCGCGCCAAAGGCAAGACCATGTGCACCCATCTATGCAAGGAACGTGCCGAACACCAGGAATCCCTGGTCTGATCACTGCCAAATGATACTCCTCAGCATTCTTAGGTCACTAGACCCCGTAAGCTGTTCCCCCAACTGCAGCCACACCGCACCTCGCACCAAGATAGGAGCTTTCACCTGCACACACTGATGGTTCTCCAGCAGCCAAACCCCCACATAAATTCTAGCAAAGCCCTCAACACCCCCTCCCAACACACACGTACCACAAGCAAAAATAATGCCTACACCCCCACCCTATACCACACGCTACAGCAAACTTGCACTTCAACACCCACTTGCATGCATGCTGTTGAACAAATGATCACTCAGCAAACACACAACTAAAATATGTGCAGCAAGCTGATCAGCACACACATTATTTCCAGACACGAATCAATTTACTGAAATCATTATTCTCATTAAGTAAAATACAAGAGATTTCATGGAGACATGTGTTAAATTTTTTGATAATCCTTTTATTCTTCACAGTGTAGCCAACGCGTTTCATCCCTTCACGGGTCCATGCGACCGCGCAATACTGATGCGGTGGCCACATTGGCCTGAAATACTGAAATAAGAAATAATTTTACTTGGAAGTTCTGGACTCGTTAGTCATCTACTAATTAAGCAGAATAAGAATTCTATGTCCTTAAACATCGGAGACAATACGCCAATACAAGAAAGTATCACATGACTGAGCCCCGAAGAAGTCCCGTGAAGTAGGGTTGACCCTGGGTTCTGAAGTGGACTATGACCTAGTCAGAGTGCCCACTCAGGCAATGCTGATTTGTGAGGGAGACCTTAATATGTCCTTCCTAGTGAGTCCCAGTAATCTGGGCAAATACAAACAGCAGCCTGTAATAAATGGCAAACAGGCTTTGGCATTTAGGGACACAGGTGCTAGTGTCACCATGGTGGCAGAGGATCTTGTGGACCCTGGACAGATCATCCTGGGCGAAATGAACCAGGTGACCAATGCAAGCAACGTCAAGACCAACCATAGTCTGGCAGTTGTGAATTTCTCCTGGGGAGGGGTAACTGGCCTCAAGAAGGTTGTAGTCAGTGCAGACCTCCCTGTCGAATGTCTATTGGGCAATGATCTAGAGACTTCAGCCTGGTCTGAAGTAGAGTTATGGACTCATGCTGAGATGTTGGGCATCCCTGCAGAGGTATTTGCTGTGACCAGGTCACAAGCAAGAATGCATAACACTGAACCAGCTCTGGATCCTGGAACAATGGACCAGATGCTTCCCAAGAGGAGGAGCAGTAGGGTAAAGGCAGTGCCTTCCCCTCTGTCTCAGGTCACAGATTCACCCCCAGAGGGAGGTGAAGCAGATCCTGAAGAAGGAACTGTCCCAGAGGAACTTGAGCCTGATCAGGTTGAGTTCTTGGGGGCAGGGGGCCCTTCTAGGGAAGATCTGAGTAAGGAGCAACAGTGCTGCCCCTCTCTTGAACCCCTCAGACAGCAGGCTGCTGCTGAGGCTGCTGGGAGTGCTAGTGGGTCCCATAAAGTTTATTGGGATGAGGGACTCCTATATTCTGAGGGTAGAGACCCAGCCCCTGGAGCCACCAGGAGGTTGGTAACACCTCAGAAGTTTAGGGGGTTCCTCTTGACCCTAGCACATGACATCCCTTTAGCGGGACACTTGGGCCAAAACAAGACCTGGGACAGGCTTGTTCCACATTTTCATTAGCCCCACATGTCTGAAGACACCAAGGAGTTTTGTCGCTCCTGTGTAACCTGTCAGGCCAGTGGCAAGGCAGGTGGCACTACAAAGGCCCCCCTGATACCACTACCTGTGGTGGGGGTTCCCTTTGAAAGGGTGGGGATTGACATTGTTGGTCCCATGGATCCCCAAACAGCATCTGGGCAAAGGTTTATCCTGGTGGTAGTGGATCATGCCACCAGGTACCCAGAGGCTATTCCCCTTAGGACCACTACAGCGCCTGTGGTGGCAAGAGCCCTCCTGGGAATTTTCTCAAGAGTGGGCTTCCCTAAGGAGGTTGTATCAGACAGGGGTGCTAAGTTATTGTCTGGATACTTGAAAGCAATGTGGAAGGAGTGTGGAGTGACTTACAAGTTCACCACACCCTATCACCCACAATGCAATGGTTTAGTTGAGAGATTCAACAAAACCTTGAAGGGCATGATTAAAGGGCTCCCAGAAAAGCTTAGGCGAAGATGGGACATACTCTTGCCCTGCCTTTTATTTGCATACAGGGAGGTGCCTCAAAAGGGGGTTGGCTACAGCCCTTTTGAACTTTGTTTGGTCACCCTGTCAGGGGTCCATTGTGCTTGGTGAAGGAAGGATGGGAGTTACCTCTCAAGCCCCCAAAGCAAGACATAGTGGACTATGTACTTGGTCTCCGCTCCCGGATGGCTGAGTACATGAAAAAGGCAACTAAAAACCTTGAGGCTAGCCAGGGACTGCAAAAAGCCTGGCATGACCAAAAGGCTGTACTGACTGTTTACCAGCCAGGACAGAAGGTGCGGGTGTTGGAGCCAGTGGCCCCAGCAGCTCTCCAAGACAAATGGAGTGGACCCCATACCATTGTTGAACAGAAGGGTGAGGTTACCTATTTAGTAGACCTAGGAACACGCAGGAGTCCCCACAGGGTTCTCCATGTCAACAGGTTAAAACCATATGTGGACAGGGCAGACATGGGCTTGCTCATGGCTACTGATGAGGGACAGGAGGAAGAGAGTGACCCACTCCCTGACCTGCTCTCACAGAACCCTGATGATGGGTCAGTGGATGGTGTAGCCTTGGCAGGCAGCCTCACTGCCCAGCAGCAAACTGATTGCAGACAGGTGCTCAATCAGTTCAGGCACATATTCTCACTGACACCCAGTCAGACTACCTGGTGCACTCATGAAGTGGACACTGGGGACAGTCTGCCTATTAAAAATAAGATTTATAGGCAACCTGACCATGTCAGGGACTGTATCAGGACAGAAGTCCAGAAGATGTTGGATTTGGGAGTTATTGAACCCTCAGATAGCCCTTGGGCTAGTCCAGTGGTCCATGTGCCAAAACCTCACACCAGTGGTGGAAAAAGAGAGATGAGGTTTTGTGTGGACTGTGAGAAGTTGGCCTGGCATATGCTGTCCACTAATTATAGTGGGCACCTTGCACCAGTCCAAACAACCCCTTATTGGAGATAGGTTAAAGACAACCTTTATTGAAAGCTATCCTAGTGGTAGCTATGGAGAGCAGCCTTCAGGCTAAGTCTTGAAGGAATGTAAAGCAGCTTGTTTTACCAGTCTATAATCTCTTGTGTGACCAAATGAAAGAGCACCACACCAGGTATATATTCAAAATATATGTATTTATTACTAAACACACCCCTCTAGTCTCTTTATGAGGCTAGAGTTCGAAGTACATAAGTTATAAGTTATTTAAACACAGTAATAGCACAATTACACGTTTGGGCCCTAGGGGCGTACCAAACCATATACCAATAAAGTGGTATAAGAACCACGACTGAGCTAGACACTAGGCCTAGAGCCTCTAGAAGTGCTTGGACCACAAGGAACCACCCAAGGTAGTGACACAGGGGACCCACGGGGGACGCGTGCAGTGTAGTAACACAGCCGCGAATCGCCGTTAACTTCTATGGAGAAAGTCGCGGTTGGGAATTTAAAGAAAAGGGACACTTAAAGAAGGACTTGGAGCAAACCCTTTGAGAACTAGGTCGTTCTAGAGTCTCTACCCACGGGAGCACCGGAGTACTCTTGTTACCTCACCCAGGGAAGCCGGGTGCATAGGTGCCTTTCGGGGTCGGGTTTCGTCGTCGATTTGAATGGCGATCTGCTGCAAAGTGCTGCTGGCGACCAAGTGAAAAGTGTCCGGGTGGATCCAAGGGTGTATCGGAGATCTGAAGAACCTGAAAGCAGAGGGGACACAGTCTGGGTCACTAGCCAGTGACCATGACGGCGATGAGCAGATGCCCACCGATGTCGAGTGCTTCAGGTAGGTTGACGGTCGTCTTGACTCTTCAGCCACGAGGTCCAGGAGGTGTTGTCGGCAACCAGGAGCAGGATTCAGGCTGGTACACAATGTCTGTCGAGTGCTGAGTTGTCGACGACCGTATTGGACCCAACAAGCCTTGGCAACGGCAAGTCTTGATGAAGATGAAGATTGACGATTGTGCAGACCAGCAAGATCTGAGGAACTCACCCAGCAAGGGTAAGTGAGGGCAAGCCTGGAGCAACCAGGGAGCCCAAGTAGAAAAAGGTTGGCCTTCAGGAAGGGCTACTAGCCAACGGGCTAGCGACCGCGAAGGAGCCTCGAGACGGTGCACGTGGAGCTGGCTCACAGGACACTCGTGGAGTGGAGGCCAGTGATCTTCGGTGCATTTAGTGCTGGAGACTAGGGCTACCTGGAGGCCAAAGCACGACTTTGTGGGAGACCCAGAAGAGGATGCACTTGCAAATGCATGCGGTGTTCAGGGGTCACGGTTCCACGTTACCCACGACAGCTACGGGTCTCAGGTTTGCTGGGGACTCAGGGCAGCCTCGGGGAAGTCTGGAAAATATACCTCTGGTGATGCAAAGACTTCAGCGTCCGACGGGAGCTTAGGCGATGCAGACCAGACAATTGCTTCTTTGGTGCCTGCCAAGCAGGGGAGTCACTCCTTGACCCCAAGGGAGATTCTTCTGTCCTCTAATCTTTAAGTAGAGCGTTGAAGGTCCAGGATTCTGTGTCAGAACTTCGTCCAGGGATAATCTAATCTCCTAAGGACTGGGTTCCTATACTTATACTAAGTTTAGGGGTTGGACTTACTCTGTGGTCCCACCTATGGGTGGGTCAGGGCAGAGGGGTGGCTACACCCCTTTCCCTTTGTCCAGTACATGCCAAAGCAGGGGCTGCAAGCCCCTGATCCGGTTTGAACTGGGGTATGCACAGGGACACCAAATGTGCCCCCAGTGCAGGACTTCAAAGCACCCGAGAGTGCTCCAGCCCCAATACACACTATCCTGTCTGGGGAGGTGGTCACACCTCCCTGGGACAGGAAACCTATTGTCCAGGCCTCCCCTGCCGGAGTTTCGGTCAGCAGCAGCAGGAGGCCAGACTCATGTCTGTGGCCGCAGCATCCATTTTGTGATGCCAGGGCTTTGGAAAGAAGTTACCGGGCAAGCCAGTGTGTACATGTCTCTCCCTCTAGAAGGGTGGAATGCTACCCCCGCCGCCAGAATTGGCGGGGGGGTAGTATTCCAAGATGTTTGACACCAAACACGACATGTTTATGTGCAGCCATCCCAAAGTTAGCATTTAACGCGAGGTTATAATGCGCTTAAGAGTATATGGTCAGGCTGCACTACAAACAGCATCAGAGAAGGGTCTCCAAACGCTGCAGAGGGGCCCTGCTCATGCAGGGGCACCCTCTCACATAGGAACCATGCACTCTGCCTTCAGGATTGACAAGGCCTGCCATAGGAGTGACTTATAGGTTTATATGTGTGTAGGTATGTAGTGATATAGGTAACCTATATCACAGTAAGGGGTGCATGCACCACCTTACCCAGGCTGCAGTAGCAGACCTGTGGTGTCAGTTTGGATGGCCTTCCAGGGGTGGCACAATACATGCTGCAGCCCCTGGTAGGCCTCTGAGGTACCTATGCCCTGGGTACATAGTATACCATATACTAGGGACTTATAAGGGCACTACAGATTCCAATCAGAGATGTGCCTAAGGCACATGGAAACCTTTTACAGAGAAAGCAGATAGACTGGGGCCCTGAATAGCAGGATCCCAGTCCAACTAAGTCATAAACCAGCAAAACACCAGAAAAAAAGTGGTGGCAACCATATAGTCAGATTCCACCTTCCTACATGGACTACAGGGGTCTCAATGCAGTCACTAGGACTGATGCCCATCCAATACCTAGGGCAGATGAGCTAATAGACACTTTGGCCTCAGCCAAGTATCTAAGCACATTTGACCTGACAGCTGGCTACTGGCAGATCAGACTAGCTGATGATGCAAAGCCAAAGACAGCATTCTCAACCCCTAGTGGGCATTATCAATTTGTGGTGATGCCCTTTGGTCTGAAGAATGCACCTGCCACTTTTCAGAGGTTGGTGAATACAGTCCTTACAGGTCTGGAAGCCTATAGTGCAGCATATCTAGATGATATTGCAGTCTTTAGCTCCACCTGGGAGGATCACCTGGTCCACCTCAGAAATGTTTTGCAGGCCCTGCAGAAAGCAGGCCTGACTATCAAGGCCACAAAGTGCCAGATAGGGCACAGTAAGGTTGTGTACCTGGGCCACCTTGTGGGTGGGGGCCAGGTTCAACCACTGCAGAGCAAGATCCAGACCATCATGGACTGGACTGCTCCAACTACCCAGACTCAGGTGAGAGCCTTTTAGGCCTGACTGGGTACTATAGGAGATTTGTCAAGGGGTATGGATCAATAGTGACACCCCTGAATGACTTAACTTCCAAGAAAATGCCCAAAAGGTTCAGTGGACAGTTAGCTGTCAAAAGGCATTTGATGACCTAAAGCAGGCCATGTGCACTGCTCCCATTCTACAGAGTCCTGATTACTCCAAGAAGTTCATTGTCCAAACAGATGCATCTGAATTGGGGGTAGGGGCTGTACTGTCACAATTGAATGATGAAGGTCAGGATCAGCCAGTAGCTTTTATTAGCAGAAGGCTGACCCCTAGAGAGAAACGTTGGTCAGCCATTGAGAGGGAGGCCTTTGCTGTGGTCTGGGCTCTGAAGAAGTTGAGGCCATACTTGTTTGGTACTCACTTCCTTGTTCAAACAGACCATAAGCCCCTCTTATGGCTAAAACAAATGAAGGGTGAAAACCCCAAACTGCTTAGGTGGTCCATTTCCCTACAGGGGATGGACTTCACAGTGGAACATAGACCTGGGAGTAACCATGCCAATGCAGATGGACTCTCTAGGTTCTTCCACTTAGAACATGAAGACTTAACTGGGCAAGGTTAGTTTAATGTCCCTACGTTTGGCGGGGGGTTGTGTAGGAGAGTAGGATCTGCTTCACATGGGTACCCCCACTTTTTGCTGATGCTTCACTGTTTTTCGACTTTAGTCTGGCTGGTGCCCTGCTAATCAGAACCCCAGCCTCGCTGCTTCCTCTCTAAAATGGTTTCCATGTGCCTTAGGCACATCTCTGATTGGAATCTGGAGTGCCCTTATAAGTCCCTAGTATATGGTATACTATGTACCCAGGGCATAGGTACCTCAGAGGCCTACCAGGGGCTGCAGCATGTATTGTGCCACCCCTGGAAGGCCATCCAAAATGACACCACCGGTCTGCTACTGCAGCCTGGGTAAGGTGGTGCATGCACCCCTTATTGTGATATAGGCTACCTATACCACTACATACATACACACATTTAAACCTATAAGTCACTCCTATGGCAGGCCTTATCAATCCTGAAGGCAGAGTGCGTGGTTCCTATGTGAGAGGGTGCCCCTGCATGAGCTGGGCCGTCTGCAGCGTTCGGAGACCCTTCTCTGATGCTGTTTGTAGTGCAGCCCGACCATATACTCTTAAGCGCATTATAACCTCGCGTTAAATGCTAACTTTGGGATGGCTGCACGGAAACATGTCGTGTTTGGTGTCAAACATCTTGGAATACTACCCCCCGCCAGTTCTGGCGGCGGGGTAGCATTCCACCCTTCTAGAGGGAGAGACATGTACACACCGGTATACCCGGTACTGACTTTCCAGAGTCCTGGCATCACAAAATGGATGCCGCTGCCACAGACACGAGTCTGGCCTCCTGCTGCTGACCGAAACTCCGGCAGGGAGGCCTGGACAATAGGTTTCCTGTCCCAGGGAGGTGTAACCACCTCCCCAGACAGGATAGTGTGTATTGGGGCTGGGCGGGAGCACTCTCTGGTGCTTTGAAGTCCTGCACTGGGGGCACATTTGGTGTCCCTGTGCATACCCCAGTTCAAACCGGCTCAGGGGCTTCCAGCCCTGCTCTGGCACGAAAATGGACAAAGGGAAAGGGGTGTAACCACCCCTCTGCCCTGACCCTCCCATAGGTGGGGCCACAGAGTATGTCCAACCCCCTACCTTAGTATAAGTATGGGACCCCAGTCCTTAGGACTTTAGATTAACCTGGACGAAACTCTGACACAGAATCCTGGACCTTCGATGCTCTACTTCAAGATTAGAGGACTGAAGAATCTCCCTTGGGGTCAAGGAGTGACTCCCCTGCTTGGCAGGCACCAAAGAAGCAATTGTCCGGTCTGCATCGCTGAAGCTCCCGCCGGACGCCGAAGTCTTTGCATCACCAGAGGTGGATTTCCAGACTTTCCCGAGGCTGCCCTGAGTCCCCAGCAAAGCTGAGGCCCGTAGCTGTCGTGGTTAACGTGGAACCATGACCCCTGGACACCGATTGCATTTGCAAGTGCATCCTCTTCTGGGTATCCCACAAAGTCGTGCTTTGGGCTCCGAGTAGCCCCAGCCTCCAGCACCGACTGCACCGAAGATCACTGGCCTCCACTCCACGAGTGCCCTGTGAGCCAGCTCCACGTGTGTCGACTCGAGGCTCCTTCGCGGTCGCTAGTCCATTGGCTAGTAGTCCCTCCCGAAGGCCAATCTTCTTTTGCTTGGGCTCCCTGGTTGCTCCAGGCGTGCCCTGACTTACCCTTGCTGGGTGAATCCCACAGTCCTTGCTGGTCTGCAACATCGTCCTTCTTCCATTTCCACAAGACTTGCCGTTGCCAAGGCTTGTTGGGTCCAATCCGGTCGCCGAGATGCCTGCAATCGACAGACTTTGTGGGACAGCTCGAATCCAGCTCTTGGTTGTCGTTGATGCCTCCTGGACCTCGTGGCTGAAGAGTCAAGATGACCGTCAACCTACCTGAAGCACTCAACATCGGTGGGCATCTGCTCATCGCCTTCCTGGTCACTGGCTAGTGACCCAGACTCTGTCCCCTCTGCTTTCAGGTTCTTCAAATCTTCGATCCACCTTTGGATCCACCCGAACACTTTCGACTTGGACGCCAGCAGCACTTTGCAGCAGATCGCCATTGAAAGCGACGACGAAACCCGACCCCGAAAGACACCTATGCACCCGGCTCCCCTGGGTGAGGTAACTCGAGTACTCCGTTGCTCCCGTGGGTATTGACACTAGAACAGCCTAGTTCTCAAAGGGTTTGCTCCAAGTCCTCCTCTAAGTGTCCCTTTTCTTTTAAATTCCAACCGCGACTTTCCCCATAGAAGTCAACGGCGATTCGCGGCTGTGTTCATACACTGCACACGTCCCCCGTGGGTCCCCTGTGTCACTACCTTGGGTGGTTCCTTGTGGTCCAAGCACTTCTACAGGCTCTAGGCCCTGTGTCTAGCTCAGTTGTGGTTCTTATACCACTTTATTGGTATATGGTTTGGTACGCCCTAGGGCTCAAACGTGTATTTGTGCTATTACTGTAGATAACTAACTTATAACTTATGTACTTCGAACTCTAGCCTCATAAAGAGACTAGAGGAGTGTGTTTAGTAATAAATACATATATTTTGAATACATACCTGGTGTGGTCCTCTTTCATTTGGTCACTCAAGAGATTATAGACTGGTAAAACAAGCTGCTTTACATTCCTTCAAGACTTAGCCTGAAGGCTGCTCACCATAGCTACCACTAGGATAGCTTTCAATAAAGGTTGTCTTTAACCTATCTCCAGTAAGGGGTTGTTTGGACTGGTGCAAGGTGCCCACTATAATTAGTGGACAGCATATGCCAGGCCAACTTCTCACAATGGTGGTTTGGTCTTTGGACTTGTTACAGTCAGAAGTCCAGTGCCCTTTCTGTTTACAGAATTTGCACCAGGGCTTCTTTTGGCCTTTTCCCTTGTTGGATTGTGACTCCCCACCAGATGCAGATTTTTGGGGCCCTTGTGAAGACTTCTGGTCTTTTGACTTATCCCCACCTTTCTCAGAGCCCTTAGGATCTTGCTTCTTGGTGTCACCCCCTTGGTTCTGGGGTTTCTGCCTCACCCTGGTTCTGACCCATTTGTCTGCCTTCTTTCCCAATTCTTGGGGAGAGGTCAGATCCGAGTCCACCAGGTACTGATGCAACAACTGGTTCTGGCAATTATTAAGGATCTGTTCTCTCATCATCAGATTATACAATCCCTTGAAATCAGTAACCCTACTGCCAACCAGCCAACCCTCCAGAGCCTTGGTTGCACAATCAACAAAGTCAGTCCAGTCCTGAGTCTGTGCCTTCTTGGTGTCTCTGAACTTTAACCTGTACTGCTCAGTGGTTAAGCCAAACCCATCTATCAGTGCACTCTTCAGGACTTCATAATCCTCAGCATCCTCTTCTCTAACAGTGAGGAGCTTGTCTCTGCCTTTGTCTGAAAAGGAGAGCCACAAGATTGCTGCCCACTGCTTCTGGGGGACCTGCTGTACTCTACAGGCCCTCTCCATAGCAGTTATCCACTTGTGGATATCATCCCCACTCTGGTAGGGAGGAACAACCTTGCTCAGGTTCCTATGGTCTGGAATAGATTCTCTGCCTCTAGGGACACTGTTGCTGCCACCAAGGGGTTCTAACCCCTCTCTTCTAGAAGCTCTCTGGATCTCCAGGGCTTCTCTATCCAGTGCCAACTGCTTGGTTCTGAGGGCAACTCTTGCTTCCTCATACTGCAGCAGTTTGCACATTCTTTCAGAGGAGGTCTCTCTTATGGGAAAGTATGAGTTCCTCTGGTGGACAAATTCTCTGCCAGAGTGATAAGAGTGCTCAGATTCCCTGGAAGGGGACCTATGCCTCTCCTCTCCTCCACTCTGTCAGCTCTCTTAGGGAGAACTCCTCTGTCCTTTTCAGGCCCCTTGAGGCCTGGCCCTTCATTCACAGAGTCCTGGTCATTCTGATTTTCATCATCTGACCCAGATACTGTAATTGAACCACCCACTGATTCAGACCCATTAGCTCCTAGAGCCAATCTAAGATCATCTGCTGTCAGCAGATCTATCAGGTGTAGGGTTGAGGGACTCTGTCCTATCCTCAGGTGTCTTTCAACACACATGGCTCTCAAGTCAGAGAAAGCCATGTCCTTATACTGAGGCTGAGTGGATCCGCTGGTTCCACCCTTTAAGGACATTCTAGTGTTGTGCAGTGTTGTACTACCTACACTAGTTTGTGGCCTACTGATACTAGCTTGAGCTGTAGAAAGGGTGTGCTATCCCTTGGCACACAGCTCTAAGTTCAGTAGAACTTATTGATACTAAGCTTGACTTTATATGTACCTTGAGTACCTATAGTGGTTTTCAGTTAGTAATTCAAATAGAGATTTTCTGGTAAAACAATAGCAAGCTGGAATCCCACACGCTGCCCACCAATGTGAGAAGTTGGCCTGGTATATGCTGTTCACTAATTAAAGTGGACACCTTGCACCAGAACAATTCGACTCTTATGGTAGATAGGTTTAAGACAACCTTTATAGAAAGCTATCCTAGTGGTAGCTGTGGAGAGCAGCCTTCAGGCTAAGTCTTGAAGGAATGTAAAGCAGCTTGTTTTACCACACAATCTCTTGAATCACCAAATGAAAAGACACCACACAGGTATATATATCAAATATATATGTATTTATTAATAAACACTCTCTACTAATCTCTTTATGAGATTAGAGGTCAGGAACATATGTACAAGTCAAATATTATCAAAATAAGTTTAGCACAATCGAATATCACAATCTTAGTTTGGCTAGACCTAGGTCTAGGGCATCTAGAATCGAGGGACCCCCAAGAACCACCCCAGGTAGTTGTAGGAGACCCACAGGGGACGGACGCGGTGTCCTGGCACCGGTGCGAGTCCTGTACGAGTCTATGCGAACAGACGCGATTGAGATTTCAATGGTAAAGGTCCCTTGCGTGTTCGAGGTGAACACACCGATCGGTCCTTGTACGAGTCGAAGGACGCGGTCACAGATAGCGATGCAAGGGAGATGGACGCGCTGTGTCTAACACAGACGCGAACCTTGTGCGAGTCAGTGCAATGGAGATCTCAGTGTTACAGGCCCTTTGTGTGTTCGAGGTGAACACCGATCGGACTCAGTACGAGTCGAAGGCTACAGTTTTAGATAGTGTTACAAAGGAGATGGACGCGGTGGGTCTAACACAGACGCGAACCCTGTACGAGTCAGCGCAATTGTCGCACTTGGAAAGTTAGAGTTTTAGGACACTTCTAGGGAAGCTACAAGCAAGTCACTTACAGGGTAAGTAGTTCTAGGGCCCACACCCACAGGAGCACCGTAGTGCTGAAGTTACCTCACCCAGGGGAGCCGGGTGCATAGGTGTTCTTTGGTGTCCGGTCGCGGCGTCGTTTTCAATGGGAGCCAGTGAAGATTTGCTGCTTGCGGCGACAGGAGAAGTGTCCGGAGGAATCCAAGCCTGGATTTAGAGGATGTAAGACCTGAAAGCAGAGGGGACAGTGTTCAAAGTCACTTGGCAGTGACTCGGGGCAAGAAAGATGGATGCCCACCGTCGTCGCAAGATTCAGGTCTTCTGCGGTTGCCTTGACTCTTCAGCCACGAGGTCCAGGAGGTGTCGACGATGATCAGGAGCTGGATTCGGCGTGTTCCATGATGTCTGCAGTTTACTGCAGTGTCGGCGACTCGATCGGAGCCAACAAGCCTTGGTAACAGCAAGTCTCGGGGAAAGTGTGAAGAGGCAATGGCGCAGACCAGCAAGGTCTGTTGGACTCACCCAGTGAGGGTAAGTCAGGGCAGGCCTGGAGCAACCAGGGGAGCCCTTTGGTTTCTTTAGAAAGTCTTCTGGGGACCCACAAGCCGGCTGGCAAGGGATCGCGAAGACGCCTCGGGAGGATTCGCTCACAGGGGCCTACGGTCACTCAGGATGTGGTAGGCCTCTGATCTTCAGAGGGTTTTTGCTGGAGGCTAGGACCATACGTGGTCTAAAGTACAAGTTCGTGGAACGTTGCGAAGGGGTTGCACTCGACAATAGTGCACGGTACCCAGGGGTCGCGGTTCCTCATTACTCTTGGGGTCCACTGGCCTCAGCTTCGCTGGGGACTCACGATGGCCTTTGAGAAGTCAGGAAATCCACTTCTTGGGCTGCAGGGACTTCAGACTCCGGCGGGAGCAGTGTAGTTTGCAACCGTCGTTTGTAGTTTTTGGTGCCTGCCAAGCAGGGGAGTCACTCCTTGACTCCAAGGGAGATTCTTCAGTCTTCCAAAGGTAGTGTAACGTCGAAGGTCCGGGATTCGTCTTCAGAGCGTCATCCAGGGAAATCTAGGGTGCAATGCACAGGTTCCCCCTCTTATACTAAAAGAAAGGGAGGGACTAGCTCTATGACCCTACCTATGGGAGGGTCAGGGAGTGGGTGGCTACACCCACTTCCCTTTGTCCAGTTTCGTGCCAGAGCAGGGGCAGGTAGCCCCTGAGCCGGTTTGAACTGGCATATGCACAGAGGAGCCTTCTGCTCCCCCAGTGCAGGACTTCAAAGCACTCTAAGAGTGCACCCACCCAGCCCCAATACACTAAACCCTGTCTGGAAGGTGGTCACACCCCCTTGGGACAGGATATCTATTGTTGGGCTTCCTCCACTGCGAGTGTTGGTCATCAGCAGGAGGGCAGCCAGTGTCTGTGACTGGTGGCATCCATTTTGTGATGCCAGGGCTCTGCAGGATTCTACCGCGTTTCCACAGTAGGTACATGTCTATTCCTCTAGCAGGGTGGAATGCTACCCCCGCCGCCAGGACTGGCGGGGCGGTAGTATTCCAAGATGTTTGACACCAAACACGACATGTTTCGATGCAGCCATTCCAAAGTTAGCATTTTACCGCAAGGATATAATGCACTTAAAAGTATATGGTTTAACCGCATCCACAAACAGCACCAGAGAATGGACTCTGAGAGCTGCACAGGGGCCCTGCTCAGGCAGAGGCACCCCCTCACATAGAAGCCAAGCACCCTGCCCTCAGGATTGATAGGGCCTGCCTTAGGGGTGACTGATAGGTTTATATGTGTGTGCAGGAGAGATATAGGAACCTATATCTCAGTGAGGAGTGCTAGCACTTCCTCACCCAGGCTGCAGTAGCAGAGCCTGTGGTGTCAGATTTAGTCTGCTTCCCAGGGGTGGCATAATACATGCTGCAGCCCCTGGTAGGCCTGTGAAGTACCTATGCCCTTAGCACCTAAGGTACCATATACTAGGGACTCATAAGGAACCACAGCATCCAATCACTAGTGCACCTAGAGTGCACTCCAAGTCGTTTAGAGAGAACAGAGAGGCTGGGGCCCTGATTAGCAGGGACCCAGCCAGACTATAGCCAGAAACCAGTGTAAACATCAGAAAAAAAGTGGGGGCAACATAAGAGGCAGATCCTACTCTCCTACAGAGGGGTGCAGAAAGAGGCAAGAGGGGTGCTGCAAGAGAAGTGCAGATAAGTAGAAGAAAGGTGTAGAAAGAGGTAAGAGGGGTGCAGAAAGAAGCAAGAGAGGTGCAGAAAGAAGCAAGAGAAGTACAGAAAGAAGCAACAGAGGTGCAAAAATAGGAAAGAGGGGTGTAGAAAGAAGCAAGGGACGTGCAGAAAGAGGGAATAGGTGCAGAAAGAGATTAGAGGGGTGCAGAAAAAGGCAAGAGGGGTGCTGAAAGAAGCAAGAGAAGTGTAGAAATAAGCAACAAAGGTGCAGATAGAGGCAAGAGCGGTGCAGAAAGAAGCAAGAGAAGTGCAGAAAGAAGCAACAGAGGTGAAGAAAGACACAAGAGAAGTGCAGAAAGAGGCAAGAGAGGTGCAGAAAGAGGAAAGAGAAGCACAGAAAGAGGCAAGAGAGGTGCAGAAACAGGGAAAATGGATGCAAAAAGAGGGACTAGGGGTACAGAAAGAGGCAAGAGAAGTGCAGAAAGAAGCAGGAGAAGTGAAGAAAGATGCAAGAGAAGTACAGAAAGAGGCAAGAGAGGTACAGAAAGAAGGGAGTGAGGTGCACAAAGAGGCAAGAGAAGTGCAGAAAGAGGCAAGAGAGGTGCAGAATGAAGCAGAGTGAGGTGCAGAAAGAAGCAAGAGAAGTTCAGAAAGAAGCAAGAGAGGTGCAAAAAGAGGAAAGAGGGGTATAGTTAGAAGCAAGATAGGTGCAGAAAGAGGGAAAAGGGGTGCAGAAAGAGGCTAGAGGGGTGCAGAAAGAGGCAAGAGGGGTGCAGAAAGAAGCAAGAGAAGTGTAGAAAGAGCAACAGAGGTGCAGATAGAGGCAAGAGTGGTACAGAAAGAAGCAAGTGCAGTGCAGAAAGAAGCAAGAGAAGTGTAGAAAGAAGCAACAGAGGTGCAGTAGAAGCAAGAGCGGTGCAGAAAGAAGCAAGAGAAGTGCAGAAAGAAGCAACAGAGGTGATGAAAGACACAAGAGAAGCGCAGAAAGAGGCAAGAGAGGTGCAGAAAGAGGAACGAGAAGCACAGAAAGAGGCAAGAGAAGTGCAGAAAGAGGGAAAAGCGGTACAAAAAGAGAGAAGAGGGGTACAGAAAGAGGCAAGAGAAGTGCAGAAAGAAGCAGGAGAAGTGAAGAAAGATGCAAGAGAAGTACAGAAAGAGGCAAGAGAGGTTCAGAAAGAAGGGACTGAGGTGCACAAAGAGGCAAGAGAAGTGCATAAAGAGGCAAGAAAGGTACAGAATGAAGAGAGCGAGGTGCAGAAAGAAGCAAGAGAAGTACAGAAAGACGCAAAAGAGGTGCAAAAAGTGGAAAGAGGGGTGTAGAAAGAAGCAAGAGAGATGCAGAAAGAGGCTAGAGGGGTGCAGAAAGAGGCAAGATGGGTGCAGAAAGAAGCAAGAGAAGTGTAGAAAGAAGCAACAGAGGTGCAGATAGAGGCAAGAGTGGTGCAGAAAGAAGCAAGAGAAGTGCAGAAAGAAGCAACAGAGGTGAAGAAAGAAACAAGAGAAGTGCAGAAAAAAGCAAAAGAAGTGAAGAAAGATGCAAGAGACGTACAGAAAGAGGCAAGAGAGGTGCAGAAAAAAGAGAGTGAGGTGCACAAAGAGGCAAGAGAGGTGCACAAAGAGGGATGAGAAGTGCCAAAAAGTGGAAGAAAGGTGCAGAAAGAGGTAAGAGGGGTGCAGAAAGAAGCAAGAGAGGTACAGAAAGAAGCAAGAGAAGTACAGAAAGAAGCAACAGAGGTGCAAAAATAGGAAAGAGGGGTGTAGAAAGAAGCAAGGGACGTGCAGAAAGAGGGAAAAGGGGTGCAGAAAGAGGCAAGAGTGGTGCTAAAAGAGGAAGAAAGATGCAGAAAGAAGCAAGAAAAATACATAAAGAGGCAATAGAAGTCCAGAAAGAGGAGGAAAGGTGCAAAAAAAGCAAGAGGTTTGCCGAAAGAAGCAACAGAGATGCAGAAAGAGGCCTACATCGACTGTACCTTTCCACAGACTCATACAAAGTAGCCTAATCACTAATCCTTCTCCCAAGATGTCTTAAACCTCACTTTTCTCTTGAAGGTTCACTATTCATCGACTGCTCAGAATGTTAGGCCTACCAAATGTAAAACAGCAATCTAACCATATGCACTGTTTTAAGTCTGACCAAGTTTGTGAAGGTATGCATGCATGTGTCTCTGCTTTTACCTAGTGACATGTTACATAAAAATAAACATACAAATACATGAATATCTGTGTTTCAAAAAGCATACTCTGTAAATTTGGGTACAAAAAGGTGTATGTATTTGTTTATGCTCAGAATAAAGGGCACATGGGTAATGCAATAGTATATTTGAGGGCTCTGTAACACCTATATACATAAGACATGTCTTCTGTGCAACCGAATGACAGAGCAGAACAGAAAACATTTAAACACCTATAGGAGAAGCTACTCGCTTTTAAACTACCATATTCAGATGCATAACACATGTGAAAAGTACATATACAAGTATACATATACCTGTCATGAGAGCACGCAGACCTTGGAACTTGACAGCTTGAACTTCCTATTTGAGGTACAGAAAGAGGCAAGAGAAGTGCAGAAATAAGCAAGAGAAGTGCAGAAAAAGACAAGAGAGATGCAGAAAGAGTAACAAATGTGCAGAAAGAGGCAAAGAGAAGTGCAGATAGAGGCAAGAGGGGTACAGAAAGAGGCAAGAGAAGTGCCAGAAAGTGGCAAGAAAGGTGCAGAAAGAGGTAATAGGGGTGCAGAAAGAAGCAAGAGAGTGCAGAAAGAAGCAAGAGAAATATAGAAAGAAGCAACAGAGGTGCAAAAATTGGAAAGAGGGGTGTAGAAAGAAGCAAGGGACGTGTAGAAAGAGGGAAAAGGTGTGCAGAAAGAGGCTAGAGGGGTGCAGAAAGAGGCAAGAGGGGTGCTGAAAGAGGCAAGAGAAGTGCAGAAAAGTAGAAGAAAGGTGTAGAAAGAGGTAAGAGGGGTGCAGAAAGAAGCAAGAGAGGTGCAGAAAGAAGCAAGAGAAGTACAGAAAGAAGCAACAGAGGTGCAAAAATAGGAAAGAGGGGTGTAGAAAGAAGCAAGGGAAGTGCAGAAAGAGGGAATAGGTGCAGAAAGAGGCTAGAGGGGTGCAGAAAAAGGCAAGAGGGGTGCTGAAAGAAGCAAGAGAAGTGCAGAAAGAAGCAACAGAGGTGCAGATAGAGGCAAGAGCGGTGCAGAAAGAAACAAGAGAAGTGCAGAAAGAAGCAACAGAGGTACAGAAAGACGCAAGAGAAGTGCAGAAAGAGGCAAGAAAGGTACAGAAAGAGGAAAGAGAAGCACAGAAAGAGGCAAGAGAGGTGCAGAAACAGGGAAAATGAATGCAAAAAGAGGGAAGAGGGGTACAGAAAGAGGCAAAAGTAGTGCAGAAAGAAGCAGGAGAAGTGAAGAAAGATGCAAGAGAAGTACAGAAAGAGGCAAGAGAGGTACAGAAAGAAGGGAGTGAGGTGCACAAAGAGGCAAGAGAAGTGCAGAAAGAGGCAAGAGAGGTGCAGAATGAAGAGAGTGAGGTGCAGAAAGAAGCAAGAGAAGTACAGAAAGAAGCAAGAGAGGTGCAAAAAGAGGAAAGAGGGGTGTAGAAAGAAGCAAGATAGGTGCAGAAAGAGGGAAAAGGGGTGCAGAAAGAGGCTAGAGGGGTGCAGAAAGAGGCAAGAGGGGTGCAGAAAGAAGCAAGTGCAGTGCAGAAAGAAGCAAGAGAAGTGTAGAAAGAAGCAACAGAGGTGCAGATAGAGGCATGAGCGGTGCAGAAAGAAGCAAGAGAAGTGCAGAAAGAAGCAACAGAGGTGATGAAAGACACAAGAGAAGTGCAGAAAGAGGCAAGAGGAGGTGCAGAAAGAGGAACGAGAAGCACAGAAAGAGGCAAGAGAAGTGCAGAAAGAGGGAAAAGGGGTACAAAAAGAGGGAAGAGGGGTACAGAAAGAGGCAAGAGAAGTGCAGAAAGAAGCAGGAGAAGTGAAGAAAGATGCAAGAGAAGTACAGAAAGAGGCAAGACAGAAAGAAGGGAGTGAGGTGCACAAAGAGCAAAGAGAAGTGCAGAAAGAGGCAAGAGATGTGCAGAATGAAGAGAGTGAGGTGCAGAAAGAAGCAAGAGAAGTACAGAAAGAAGCAAGAGAGGTGCAAAAAGAGGAAAGAGGGGTGTAGAAAGAAGCAAGAGAGGTGCAGAAAGAGGGAAAAGGGGTGCAGAAAGAGGCTAGAGGGGTGCAGAAAGAGGCAAGAGGGGTGCAGAAAGAAGCAAGAGAAGTATAGAAAGAGCAACAGAGGTGCAGATAGAGGTAAGAGTGGTGCAGAGAGAAGCAAGAGCAGTGCAGAAAGAAGCAAGAGCAGTGCAGAAAGAAGCAAGAGAAGTGTAGAAAGAAGCAACAGAGGTGCAGAAAGAAGCAAGAGAAGTGCAGAAAGAGGCAAGAGGGGTGCATAAAGAGGAATGAGAAGCACAGAAAGAGGCAAGAGAGGTGCAGAAAGAGGGAAAAGGGATGCAGAAAGAGGGAAGAGAGGTCAAGAAAGGGGCAAGAGAAGTGCAGAAAGAAGCAAAAGAACTGAAGAAAGATGCAAGAGAAGTACAGAAAGAGGCAAGAGAGGTACAGAAAGAAGGGAGTGAGGTGCACAAAGAGGCAAGAGAAGTGCATAAAGAGGCAAGAAAGGTACAGAATGAAGAGAGTGAGGTGCAGAAAGAAGCAAGACAAGTAAAGAAAGATGCAAAAGAGGTGCAAAAAGAGGAAAGAGGGGTGTAGAAAGAAGTAAGAGAGGTGCAGAAAGAGGCTAGAGGGGTGCAGAAAGAAGCAAGAGAAGTGTAGAAAGAAGCAACAGAGGTGCAGATAGAGGCAAGAGTGGTGCAGACAGAGGCAAGAGAAGTAGAGAAAGAAGCAATGGAGGTGCAGAAAGAGGCAAGAGAAGTGCAGAAAAAAGCAAAAGAAGTGAAGAAAGATGCAAGAGAAGTACAGAAAGAGGCAAGAGAGGTGCAGTAAAAAGAGAGTGAGGTGCACAAAGAGGCAAGAGAGGTGTAGAAAGAGGAGAGTGAGATGCAGACAGAGGCAAGAGAGGTACAGAAAGAAGAGAATGAGGTGCACAAAGAGGCAAGAGAAGTGTAGAAAAAGGCAAGAGAGCTGCAGAAAGAAGAGAGTGAGGTGGAGAAAGAGGCAAAAGAAGTGCAGAAAGAGGGAAGTGAGGTGCAGAAAGAGGAAAGAGAGGTACAGAAAGAGGCAAGAGTATTGCAGAATGAGGCAAGAGAGGTGCAGAAAGAGTGAAAAGGGATGCAAAAAGAGGCTAGAGGGGTGCAGAAAGAGGCAAGAGGGATGCAAAAAAGAAGCAAGAGAAGTGCATAAAGAAGCAATAGAGGTGCAGAACGACGCAAGAGAAGTGCAGAAAGAGGCAAAAGAGGTGCAAACAGATGGAAGAGGGGTGGAGAAAGAGGTAAGAGGGGTGCAGAAAGAAGCAAGAGAGGTGCAGAAAGAAACAAGAGAAGTGCATAAAAACACAACAGAGGTGCAGAAAGAAGCAACAGAAGTGTAGAAAGAGGCAAGAGAGGTGCAGAAAGAGGGAAAAGGGGTGCAGGAAGAGGCAAGAGAGATGCAGAAAGAAGCAACAGAAGTACAGAAAAAAACAACAGAGGTGTAGAAAGAGGCAAGAGAAGTGCAGAAAGAGGCAAGAGAGGTGCTGAAAGAGACATGAGAGGTGCAGAAAGAGGGAAGAGGGTCCAGAAAGAGGCAACAGGGGTGCAGTAAGAAGCAAGAGAGGTGCAGAAAGAAGCAGGAGAAGTGCATAAAGAAGCAACTGAGGGACAGTAAGACATAAGAGGGGTGCAGAGAGAGGCCATAGAAGTACAGAAAGAAGGAACAGAAATGTTGAAAGAGGCAACAAAAGTACAGAAGAAGCTACAGAAATGCAGAAAGAGGCAAGTGAAGTGCAGACTGAGGCAAGAGAGGTGCAGAAAGAGGCAAGAGAGGTGCAGAAAGAGGGATGAGGGACATAGAAACAGGCAAGAGGGGTACAGAAAGAAGCAAGGGAGGTATAGAAAGAAGCAAGAGAAGTGCAGAAATAATCAATAGAGGTGCAGAAAGAGGCAAGAGAAGTGCAGATTGAGGCAAGAGAGGTGCAGAAAGAGGCAAGAGAGGTGCAGAAAGAGGGATGAGGGACGTAGAAACAGGCAAGAGGGGTACAGAAAGAAGCAAGAGAGGTGCAGAAAGAAGCAAGAGAAGTGCAGAAAGAATCAAGAGAGGTGCAGAAAGAGGCAAGAGGGGTGCAGAAAGAGGCAAGAGAAGTGCAGAAAGAAGCAACAGAAATATAGAAAGAGGCAAGAGAAGTGCAGAAAGAAGCAATAGAGGTGCAGAAAGAGGCAAGAGAAGTGCAGAAAAAAGCAAGAGAAGTGAAGAAAGATGCAAGAGAAGTACAGAAAGAGGCAAGAGAGGTGCAGAAAAAAGAGAGTGAGGTGCACAAAGAGGCAAGAGAGGTTCAGAAAGAGGCAAGTGAGGTGCAGAAAGAGACAAGATAAGTTCAGAAAGAAGCAAAAGAAGTGAATAAAGATGCAAGAGAAGTACAGAAAGAGTCCAGAGGGGTGCAGAAAAAAGCAATAGAGGTGCAGAAAGAAGCAAGAGAAGTGCAGAAAGAAGCAACAGAGGTGCAGAAAGATGCAAGAGGTTTGCCCAAAGAGGCAAGAGAAGTGCAGAAAGAAGCAACAGAAGTGCAGAAAGAGGCAAGAGAAATGCAGAAAGAGGCAATAGAAGTGCAGAAAGAGGCAAGAGATGTGCAGAAACAGGCAACAGAGGTGCAGAAAGAGGCAAGAGAGGTGCACAAAGAGGCAAGAGAAGTGCAGAAAGAAGCAACAGAAATATAGAAGGAGGCAAGAGAAGCAGAGAAAGAAGCAATAGAGGTGCAGTAAGACATAAGAGGGGTGCAGAGAGAGGCCATAGAAGTACAGAAAGAAGGAACAGAAATGTAGAAAGAGGCAACAAAAGTGCAGTAACGAGCTACAGAAATGCAGAAAGAGGCAAGTGAAGTGCAGACAGGCAAGAGAGGTGCAGAAAGAGGCAAGAGAGGTGCAGAAAGAAGCAATAGAAGTGCAGAAATAATCAATAGAGGTGCAGAAAGAGGCAAGAGAAGTGCAGATTGAGGCAAGAGAGGTGCAGAAAGAGGCAAGAGAGGTGCAGAAAGAGGGATGAGGGACATAGAAACAGGCAAGAGGGGTACAGAAAGAAGCAAGAGAGGTGCAGAAAGAAGCAAGAGTAGTGCCGAAATAATCAATAGAGGTGCAGAAAGAGGCAAGAGGGGTGCAAAAAGAGGCAAGAGAAGTGCAGAAAGAAGCAACAGAAATATAGAAGGAGGCAAGAGAAGTGCAGAAAGAAGCAATAGAGGTGCAGAAAGAGGCAAGAGAAGTACAGAAAAAAGCAAAAGAAGTGAAGAAAGATGCAAGAGAAGTACAGAAAGAGGCAAGAGAGGTGCAGAAAAAAGAGAGTGAGGTGCACAAAGAGGCAAGAGACGTTCAGAAAGAGGCAAGTGAGGTGCAGAAAGAGACAAGAGAAGTTCAGAAAGAAGCAAAAGAAGTGAATAAAGATGCAAGAGAAGTACAGAAAGAGTCCAGAGGGGTGCAGAAAAAAGCAATAGAGGTGCAGAAAGAAGCAAGAGAAGTGCAGAAAGAAGCAACAGAGGTGCAGAAAGATGCAAGAGGTTTGCCCAAAGAGGCAAGAGAAGTGCAGAAAGAAGCAACAGAAGTGCAGAGAAAGGCAAGAGAAATGCAGAAAGAGGCCATAGAAGTGCAGAAAGAGGCAAGAGATGTGCAGAAACAGGCAACAGAGGTGCAGAAAGAGGCAAGAGAGGTGCACAAAGAGGCAAGAGAAGTGCAGAAAGAAGCAACAGAAGATATAGAAGGAGGCAAGAGAAGCAGCAGAAAGAAGCAATAGAGGTGCAGTAAGAGATAAGAGAGGTGCAGAGAGAGGCCATAGAAGTGCAGAAAGAGACGAAGAGAAATGCAGAAAGAGGCAAGAAAAGTACAGTAAGAAGCTACAGAAATGCAGAAAGAGGCAAGTGAAGTGCAGACAGAGCAAGAGAGGTGCAGAAAGAGGCAAGAGAGGTGCAGAAAGAAGCAAGAGAAGTGCAGAAATAATCAATAGAGGTGCAGAAAGAGGCAAGAGAAGTGCAGAAAGAGGCAAGAGAAGTGCAGAAAGAAGCAAGAGAGGTGCAGAAAGAAGCAAGAGAGGTGCAGAAAGAGGCAATGAGGTGACGTAGAAAGAGGCAGGAGGGGTACAGAAAGAAGCAAGAGAGGTGTAGAAAGAAGGAAGAAAAGTGCAGAAAGAAGCAACAGAGGTGCAGAAAGAGGTAAGAGGGGTGCAGAAAGAGGCAAGAGAAGTGCAGAAAGAAGCAAAAGAAGTGAAGAAAGATGCAAGAGAAGTACAGAAAGAGGCAATAGAGGTGCAGAAAGAGGCAAGAGAAGTGCAGAAATAAGCAAAAGAAATGAAGAAAGATGTAAGAGAAGTACAGAAAGAGGCAAGAGAAGTGCAGAAAGTGGAGAGTGAGGTGCACAAAGAGGCAAGAGAGGTGCAGAAAGAACAGAGTGAGATGCAGAAAGAGGCAAGAGAGGTACAGAAAGAGTCAAGAGAAGTGCAGAAACAGGCAAGAGAAGTGCAGAAAGAGGCAAGAGAGGTGCAGAAAGAGGCAAGAGAAGTTCAGAAAGAAGCAAGAGAAGTGAAGAAAGATGCAAGAGAAGTACAGAACGAGGCCAGAGAGGTGCAGAAAGAAGCAATAGAGGTGCAGAAAGAAGCAAGAGAAGTGCAAAAGAAGTGCAGAAAGAAGCAAGAGGAGTGCAGAAAGAAGCGAAGAGAAGTGCAGAAAGAGGCAAGAGAAGCGCAGAAAGAGGAAAGAGAAGTGCAGAAAGAGGCAAGAGAAGTGCAGAAAGAAGTGAGAGAATTGCAGAAAAAAGCAAGAGAGGTGCAGAAAGAGGTAAGAGAAGTGCAGAAAGAGGCAAGAGAAGTGCAGAAAGAGGCAAAAGAAGCGCAGAAAGAAGCAGGAGAAGTGTAGAAAGATTCAAGAGAAGTGCAGAAAAAGGCAAGCGATGTGCCAAAAAAGGCAGGAGAGGTGCAGAAAGAAGCAAGAGAAGTGCAGAAAGAGGCAGGAGGGGTGCAGAAAGAAGTAAGAGAGGTGCACGAAGAAGCAAGAGAAGTACAGAAAGAAGCAACAGGTGTGCAGAAAGAAGAAAGAGAGGTGCAGAAAGTAGGCAACAGAGGTGCAGAAAGACGTAAGAGAAGTGCAGAAAGAGGCAAGGGAGGTGCAGAAAGAGGCAAGAGAGATGCAGAACGATGGAAAAGGCGTGGAGAAGGAGGGAAGAGGGGTACAGAACGAGAAAAGAGGGGCGCAGAAAGAAGCATGAAAAGTGCAGGAAGAAGCAACAGAGGTTCAGAAACAGGCAAGAGAAGTGTAGAGAGAGGCAAGAGAAGTGCAAAAAGAGGCAAGCAGAGGTGCAGAAAGAAGCAAGAAGAGTGCAGAAAGAGACATGAGAAGTCCAGGACGAAGCAACAGAGATGCAAAAAAAAGCAACAGAAGCGCAGAAAGAGCAAGAGAAGTGCTGAAAGAGGCAAGAGAAGGGCAGAAAGAGGCAAGAGGTGCGCAGAAAGAGGCAGGAGAGGTACAAAAAGAAGCAAGAGAAGTGCAGAAAGAGGCAAGAGGGGTACAGAAAGAAGCAAGAGAGGTGCAGAAAGAAGCAAGAGAAGTGCAGAAAAAAGCAACAGATGTGCAGAAAGAGGCAAGACTGGTGCAGAATTAAGCAAGACAAGTGCAGAAAGAGGCAAGAGAGGTGCAGAAAGAGGCAAGAGAGATGTAGAAAGAGGTAACAGAGGTGCAGAAAGAGGGAAGGGGGGGCAGAAAGAGGGAAGAGGGGTGCAGAAAGAAGCAAGAGAACTGCAGAAAGATAGCAAGAGAAGCGCAGAAAGAAGCAAGAGAAGTGCAAGAAAGAGGCAAAATAAGTGCAGAAAGAGGCAAGAGAAGTGCAGAAAGAAGCAAGTGAAATGCAGAAGAGGCAAGGGAAGCACAGAAAGAGGCAAGAGAGGTGCAGAAGATGGAGAGAGAAGTGCAGAAAGAAGCAAGAGAAGTTTCAGAAAGAGGCAACGAGAGGTGCAGAAAGAGGCAAGAGAAGTGCAGAAAGAGGCAAGAGAAGCGCAGAAAGAGGCAAGAGAAGTGCTGAAAGAGGCAATAGAAGTGCAGAAAGAAGCAACAGAGGTGCAGAATGAGGCAAGAGAAGTGCAGAAAGAGGCAAGAGAGGTGCAGAAAGAGGCAAGAGAGGTGCAGAACAGATGGAAGAGGGTGGAGAAAGAGGTAAGAGAGGTGCAGAAAGAAGCAAGAGAGGTGCAGAAAGAAGCAAGAGAAGTGCAGAAAGATGCAAGAGAGGTACAGAAAGAGGCAACAGAAGTGCAGAAAGAGGCAAGAGAGGTACAGAAAGAGGCAAGAGAGGTGCAGAAAGAGGCAAGAGAGATGCAGAAAGAAGCAAAGAGAAGTACAGAAAGAAGCAACAGAGGTGTAGAAAGAGGCAAGAGAAGTGCAGAAAGAGGCAAGAGAGGTGCAGAAAGAGACAAGAGAGGTGCAGAAAGAGGGAAGAGAGGTGCAGAAAGAGGCAACAGAGGTGCAGAAAGAAGCAAGAGAGGTGCAGAAAGAAGCAAGAGAAGTGCATAAAGAAGCAACTGAGAGGTACAGAAAGACAGCAAGAGGGGTGCAGAAAGATGCAATAGAAGTGCAGAAAGAAGGAACAGAAGATGCAGAAAGAGGCAAGAGAAGTGCAGAAAGAAGCAACAGAGGTGCAGAAAGAGGCAAGATGAAGTGCAGACAGAGGCAAAGAGAGGTGTAGAAAGAGGCAAGAGAGGTGCAGAAAGAGGGATGAGGGATGCAGAAAGAGGCAAAGAGGGGTACAGAAAGAAGCAAGAGAGGTGCAGAAAGAAGCAAGAGAAGTGCAGAAATAAGCAATAGAGGTGCAGAAAGAGGGAAGAGGGGTGCAGAAAGAGGCAAGAGAAGTACAGAAAGAAGCAACAGAGTTGCAGAAGGATGCAAGAGAAGTGCAGAAAGAGGCAATAGAGGTGCAGAAAGAGGCAAGAGAAGTACAGAAAGAAGCAAAAGAAGTGACAGAAAGAGGCAAGAGAAGTGCAGAAAGAGTCCAGAGGGTGCAGAAAGAAGAGATGAGGTGCAGAAAGAGGCAAGAGAGGTGCAGAAAGAAGCAGAGAGAGGTGCAGAAAGAGGCAAGAGATGTACAGAAAGAGCAAGAGAGGTGCAGAAAGAGGCAAGAGAAGTGCAGAAAGAGGCAAGCAGAGGTGCAGAAAGAGGCAAGAGAAGTGCAGAAAGAAGCAAGAGAAGTGACAGAAAGAGGCAAGAGAAGTGCAGAAAGAGGCAAGAGGGGTGCAGAAAAAGCAAGAGAGGTGCAGAAAGAAGCAAGGAGAAGTGCAAAAGAAGTGCAGAAAGAAGCAAGAGGAGTGCAGAAAGAAGCAAGAGAAGTGCAGAAAGAGGCAAGAGAGGTGCAGAAAGAGGCAAGAGAAGTGCAGAAAGAGGCAAGAGAGGTGCAGAAAGAGTGCAGAGAAGTGACAGAAAGAAGCAAGAGAGGTGCAGAAAGAGGCAAAGAGAAGTGCAGAAAGAGGCAAGAGAAGTGAAGAAAGAGGCAAGAGAAGTGCAGAAAGAGGCAAGAGAAGTGCAGAAAGAGGCAAGAGAAGTGCAGAAAAAGCAAGAGAAGTGCAGAAAGATGCAAGAGAAGTACAGAAAGAGGCAAGAGAGGTGCAGAAAGAAGCAGAGTAGAGGTGCAGAAAGAGGCAAGAGAGGTGCAGAAAGAAGCAAGAGTGAGGTGCAGAAAGAGGCAAGAGAGGTACAGAAAGAGTCATGAGAAGTGCCGAAACAGGCACGAGAAGTGCAGAAAGAGGCAAGTGAGGTGCAGAAAGAGACAAGAGAAGTGCACAAAGTAGCAAGAGCAGTGCTAAAAGCAGCAAGAGAAGTGCAGAAAGAGGCAAGGGAAGTGCAGGAAGAAGCAATAGAAGTGCAGAAAGAAGCAAGAGAAGTGCAGAAAGAAGCAAGAGAGGTGCAGAAAGATGCAAGAGGTTTGCCAAAGAGGCAAGAGAAGTGCAGAAAGAAGCAACAGAAGTGCAGAAAGAAGGCAAGAGAAGTGCAGAAAGAGGCCATAGAAGTGCAGAAAGAGGCAAGAGATGTGCAGAAACAGGCAACAGAGGTGCAGAAAGAGGCAAGAGAGGTGCAGAAAGAGGCAAGAGAAGTGCAGAAAGAAGCAACAGAAATGTAGAAGGAGGCAAGAGAAGCAGAGAAAGAAGCAATAGAGGTGCAGTAAGACATAAGAGAGGTGCAGAGAGAGGCCATAGAAGTACAGAAAGAACGAACAGAAATGTAGAAAGAGGCAACAAAAGTACAGTAAGAAGCTACAGAAATGCAGAAAGAGGCAAGTGAAGTGCAGACAGGCAAGAGAGAGTGCAGAAAGAGGCAAGAGAGGTGCAGAAAGATGCAAGAGAAGTACAGAAAGAGTCCAGAGAGGTGCAGAAAAAGGCAATAGAGGTGCAGAAAGAGGCAAGAGAAGTGCAAAAGAAGTGCAGAAAGAAGCAAGAGGAGTGCAGAAAGAAGCAAGAGAAGTGCAGAAAGAGGCAAGAGAAGTGCAGAAAGAGGCAAGAGAACTGCAGAAAGAGGCAAGAGAAGTGCAGTAAGAGTGAGAGAGTGCAGAAAGAAGCAAGAGAAGTGCAGAAAGAGGCAAGAGAAGTGCAGAAAGAGGCAAGAGAAGTGCAGAAAGAGGCAAGAGAAGTGCAGAAAGAGCAAGAGAGGTGCAGAAAGAAGCAAGAGAAGTGCAGAAATAAGCAAGAGAAGTGAAGACAGATGCAGGAGAAGTACAGAAAGAGGGAAGAGAGGTGCAGAAAGAAGAGACTGAGGTACACAACGAGGCAAGAGAGGTGTAGAAAGAAGAGAGTGAGGTGCAGAAAGAGGCAAGAGAGGTACAGAAAGAAGAGAAGTGCAGTAACAGGCAGGAGAAGTGCAGAAAGAGGCAAGTGAGGTGCAGAAAGAGACAAGAGAAGTTCAGAAAGAAGCAAAAGAAGTGAAGAAAGATGCAAGAGAAGTACAGAAAGAGGCAAGAGGGGTGCAGAAAGAAGCAATAGAGGTGCAGAAAGAAGCAAGAGAAGTGCAGAAAGAAGCAACAGAGGTGCAGAAAGATGCAAGAGAGTTTGCCGAAAGAGGCAAGAGAAGTGCAGAAAGAAGCAACAGAAGTGCAGAGAAGAGGCAAGAGAAATGCAGAAAAGAGGCAAGAGAAGTGCAGAAAGAGGCAAGAGATGTGCAGAAACAGGCAACAGAGGTGCAGAAAGAGGCAAGAGAGGTGCACAAAGAGGCAAGAGAAGTGCAGAAAGAAGCAACAGAAGTATAGAAGGAGGCAAGAGAAGCAGCAGAAAGAAGCAATAGAGGTGCAGTAAGACATAAGAGGGGTGCAGAGAGAGGCCATAGAAGTACAGAAAGAACGAACAGAAATGTAGAAAGAGGCAACAAAAGTACAGTAAGAAGCTACAGAAATGCAGAAAGAGGCAAGTGAAGTGCAGACAGGCAAGAGAGGTGCAGAAAGAGGCAAGAGAGGTGCAGAAAGAAGCAAGAGAAGTGCAGAAATAATCCATAGAGGTGCAGAAAGAGGCAAGAGAAGTGCAGAAAGAGGCAAGAGAAGTGCAGAAAGAAGCAAGAGAGGTGCAGAAAGAAACAAGAGAGGTGCAGAAAGAGGGATGAGGGACGTAGAAACAGGCAAGAGGGGTACTGAAAGAAGCAAGAGAGGTGCAGAAAGAAGCAAGAGAAGTGCAGAAATAATCAATAGAGGTGCAGAAAGAGGCAAGAGGGGTGCAGAAAGAGGCAAGAGAAGTGCAGAAAAAAGCAACTGAAATGTAGAAGGAGGCAAGAGAAGTGCAGAAAGAAGCAATAGAGGTGCAGAAAGAGGCAAGAGAAGTGCAGAAAGAAGCAAAAGAAGTGAAGAAAGATGCAAGAGAATTACAGAAAGAGTCACAGAGTGCAGAAAGAAGAAAGTGAGGTGCACAAAGAGGCAAGAGAGGTGCAGAAAGAAGCAGAGAGAGGTGCAGAAAGAGGCAAGAGAGGTGCAGAAAGAAGAAGAGAAGTGCATAAACAGGCAAGAGAAGTGCAGAAAGAGGCAATAGAGGTGCAGAAAGAGGCAAGAGAAGAGCAGAAAGAAGCAAAAGAAGTGAAGAAAGATGCAAGAGAAGTACAGAAAGAGGCAAGAGAGGTGCAGAAAGAAGCAATAGAGGTGCAGAAAGAAGCAAGAGAAGTGCAAAAGAAGTGCAGAAAGAAGCAAGAGGAGTGCAGAAAGAAGCGAGAGAAGTGCAGAAAGAGGCAAGAGAAGCCCAGAAAGAGGAAAGAGAACTGCAGAAAGAGGCAAGAGAAGTGCAGTAAGAAGTGGGAGAATTGTATAAAAAAGCAAGAGAAGTGCTGAAAGAGGTAAGAGAAGTGCAGAAAGAGGCAAGAGAAGTGAAGAAAGAGGCAAGAGAAGTGCAGAAAGAAGCAAGAGAAGTGCTGAAAGAGGCAAGAGAAGTGCAGAAAAAGGCAAGAGATGTGCCAAAAAAGGCAGGAGAGGTGCAGAAAGAAGCAAGCGAAGTGCAGAAAGAGGCAAGAGGGGTGCAGAAAGAAGCAAGAGAGGTGCACGAAGAAGCAAGAGAAGTACAGAAAGAAGCAACAGGTGTGCAGAAAGAAGAAAGAGCGGTGTAGAAATAAGCAACAGAAGTGCAGAAAGAAGCAACAGAGGTGCAGAAAGATGTAAGAGAAGTGCAGAAAGAGGCAAGGGAGATGCAGAACGATGGAAAAGGCATGGAGAAAGAGGAAAGAGGGGTGCAGAAAGAGAAAAGAGGGGCGCAGAAAGAAGCATGAAAAGTGCAGGAAGAAGCAACAGAGGTTCAGAAACAGGCAAGAGAAGTGTAGAGAGAGGCAAGAGAAGTGCAAAAAGGGGCAACAGAGGTGCATAAAGAAGCAAGAAAAGTGCAGAAAGAGACATGAGAAGTCCAGGACGAAGCAACAGAGATGCAAAAAAAAGCAACAGAAGCGCAGAAAGAGCAAGAGAAGTGCTGAAAGAGGCAAGAGAAGGGCAGAAAGAGGCAAGAGGTGCGCAGAAAGAGGCAGGAGAGGTACAAAAAGAAGCAAGAGAAGTGCAGAAAGAGGCAAGAGGGGTACAGAAAGAAGCAAGAGAGGTGTAGGAAGAAGCAAGAGAAGTGTAGAAAAAAGCAACAGATGTGCAGAAAGAGGCAAGACCGGTGCAGAAAGAAGCAAGACAAGTGCAGAAAGAAGCAACAGAGGTGCAGAAATATGCAAGAGAAGTGTAGAAAGAGGTAACAGAGGTGCAGAAAGAGGGAAGGGGGGGCAGAAAGAGGGAAGAGGGGTGCAAAAAGAAGCAAGAGAACTGCAGAAAATAGCAAGAGAAGCGCGGAAAGAAGCAACAGAGGTACATACAGAGGCAAAAGCGGTGCAGAAAGAAGCAAGAGAGATGCAGAAAGAAGCATGAGAGGTGCAAAAAGAAGCAAGAGAAGCACAGAAAGAAGCAAGAGAAGTGAAGAAAGAGGCAAAATAAGTGCAGAAAGGGGCAAGAGAATTGCAGAAAGAAGCAAGTGAAATGCAGAGAGAGGCAGGGGAAGCACAGAAAGAGGAAAGAGAAGTGCAGAGATGGAGGAGAAGTGCAGAAAGAAGCAAGAGAAATTTCAGAAAGAGGCACGAGAAGTCCAGAAAGAGGCAAGAGAACTGCAGAAAGAGGCAAGAGAAGCGCAGAAAGAAGCAAGCGAAGTGCAAAAAGAAGCAAGAGAAGTGCATAAAGAAGCAATAGAGGTGCAGAATGACGCAAGAGAAGTGCAGAAAGAGGCAAAAGAGGTGCAGAAAGAGGTAAGAGAGGTGCAAACAGATGGAAGAGGGGTGGAGAAAGAGGTAAGAGGGGTGCAGAAAGAAGCAAGAGAGGTGCAGAAAGAAACAAGAGAAGTGCAGAAAAATGCAACAGAGGTACAGAAAGAGGCAACAGAAGTGTAGAAAGAGGCAAGAGAGGTACAGAAAGAGGGAAAAGGGGTGCAGGAAGAGGCAAGAGAGATGCAGAAAGAAGCAACAGAAGTACAGAAAAAAACAACAGAGGTGTAGAAAGAGGCAAGAGAAGTGCAGAAAGAGGCAAGAGAGGTGCTGAAAGAGACATGAGAGGTGCAGAAAGAGGGAAGAGGGTCCAGAAAGAGGCAACAGGGGTGCAGTAAGAAGCAAGAGAGGTGCAGAAAGAAGCAGGAGAAGTGCATAAAGAAGCAACTGAGGTACAGTAAGACATAAGAGGGGTACAGAGAGATGCCATAGAAGTACAGAAAGAAGGAACAGAAATGTAGAAAGAGGCAAGAAAAGTGCAGTAAGAAGCTACAGAAATGCAGAAAGAGGCAAGTGAAGTGCAGACAGAGGCAAGAGAGGTGTAGAAAGAGGCAAGAGAGGTGCAGAAAGAGGGATGAGGGATGTAGAAACAGGCAAGAGGGGTACAGAAAGAAGCAAGAGAGGTGCAGAAAGAAGCAAGAGAAGTGCAGAAATAATCAATAGAGGTGCAGAAAGAGGTAAGAGGGGTGCACAAAGAGGCAAGAGAAGTGCAGAAAGAAGCAACAGAAATATAGAAGGAGGCAAGAGAAGTGCAGAAAGAAGCAATAGAGGTGCAGAAAGAGGCAAGAGAAGTACAGAAAAAAGCAAAAGAAGTGAAGAAAGATGCAAGAGAAGTACAGAAAGAGTCCAGAGGGGTGCAGAAAAAAGAGAGTGAGGTGCACAAAGAGGCTAGAGAGGTGTAGAAAGAAGAGAGTGAGGTGCAGAAAGAGGCAAGAGATGTACAGAAAGAGAAGAGAAGTGCATTAACAGGCAGGAGAAGTGCAGAAAGAGGCAAGTGAGGTGCAGAAAGAGAGCAAGAGAAGTTCAGAAAGAAGCAAAAGAAGTGAAGAAAGATGCAAGAGAAGTACAGAAAGAGTCCAGAGGGGTGCAGAAAAAGCAATAGAGGTGCAGAAAGAAGCAAGAGAAGTGCAAAAGAAGTGCAGAAAGAAGCAAGAGGAGTGCAGAAAGAAGCGAGAGAAGTGCAGAAAGAGGCAAGAGAAGCCCAGAAAGAGGAAAGAGAACTGCAGAAAGAGGCAAGAGAAGTGCAGTAAGAGTGGGAGAATCACATAAAAAAGCAAGAGAAGTGCTGAAAGAGGTAAGAGAAGTGCAGAAAGAGGCAAGAGAAGTGAAGAAAGAGGCAAGAGAAGTGCAGAAAGAAGCAAGAGAAGTGCTGAAAGAGGCAAGAGAAGTACATATAAAAGCAAAAGAAGTGAAGAAAGATGCAGGAGAAGTACAGAAAGAGTCCAGAGGGGTGCAGAAAAAAGAGAGTGAGGTGCACAAAGAGGCAAGAGAGGTGTAGAAAGAAGAGAGTGAGGTGCAGAAAGAGGCAAGAGAGGTACAGAAAGAGAAGAGAAGTGCATTAACAGGCAGGAGAAGTGCAGAAAGAGGCAAGTGAGGTGCAGAAAGAGACAAGAGAAGTTCAGAAAGAAGCAAAAGAAGTGAAGAAAGATGCAAGAGAAGTACAGAAAGAGTCCAGAGGGGTGCAGAAAAAAGCAATAGAGGTGCAGAAAGAAGCAAGAGAAGTGCAAAAGAAGTGCAGAAAGAAGCAAGAGGAGTGCAGAAAGAAGCGAGAGAAGTGCAGAAAGAGGCAAGAGAAGCCCAGAAAGAGGAAAGAGAACTGCAGAAAGAGGCAAGAGAAGTGCAGTAAGAAGTGAGAGAATCGCATAAAAATGCAAGAGAAGTGCTGAAAGAGGTAAGAGAAGTGCAGAAAGAGGCAAGAGAAGTGAAGAAAGAGGCAAGAGAAGTGCAGAAAGAAGCAAGAGAGGTGCAGAAAGAGGCAAGAGAAGTGCAGAAAAAGGCAAGAGAGTGTGCAGAAAGAGGCAAGAGAGGTGCAGAAAGAAGCAAGAGAAGTGCAGAAAGAGGCAAGAGAGGTGCAGAAAGAAGCAAGAGAGGTGCAGGAAAGAAGCAGGAGAAGTGCAGAAAGAAGCAACAGATGTGCAGAAAGAGGCACAAGTGGTTCAGAAAGAAGCAAGAGACGTGCAGAAAAAAGCAACAGAGGTGCAGAAAGACGCAAGAGAAGTGCAGAAAGAGGCAAAAGATGTGCAGAAAGAGGCAAGAGAGGTGCAGAAAGATGGCAAAAGGCGTGCAGAAAGAGGGAAAGAGGGGTGCAGAAAGAGGAAAGAGAGGTGCAGAAAGAAGCAAGAAAAGTGCAGGAAGAAGCAACAGAGGTGCAGAAAGAGGCAAGAGAAGTGTAGAGAGAGGCAAGAGAAGTGCAAAAAGAGGCAACAGAGGTGCAGAAAGAAGCAAGAAAAGTGCAGAAAGAGACAATGAGAAGTGCAGAAAGAAGCAACAGAGGATGCAGAAAGAAGCAAGAGAAGTGCAGAAAGAGCAAGAGAAGTGCTGAAAGAGGCAAGAGAAGTGCAGAAAGAGGCAAGAGAGGTGCAGAAAGAGGCAAGAGAGGTACAGAAAGAAGCAAGAGAAGTGCAGAAAGAGGCAAGAGAGGTACAGAAAGAAGCAAGAGAGGTGTAGGAAGAAGCAAGAGAAGTGCAGAAAGAGGCAAGAGAGGTGCAGAAAGAGGGAAGACAGGTGCAGAAAGAAGCAAGAGAAGTGCAGAAAGAAGCAACAGAGGTGCAGAAGGAGGCAAGAGTAGTGCAGAAACAGGCAACAGAGGTGCAGAAAGAGGCAAGAGAGGTGCAGAAAGAGACAAGAGAGGTGCAGAAAGAGGGAGGACGAGTGCAGAAAGAGGCAAGAGGGGTGCAGAAAGAAGCAAGAGAGGTGCAGAAAGAAGCAAGAGAAGCGCAGAAAGAAGCAACAGAGGTGCAGAAAGAGGCAAAAGTGTTGCAGAAAGAAGCAAGAGAGATGCAGAAAGAAGCAGGGTAAGTGCAGAAAGAAGCAAGAGAGGTGCAGAAAGAGGCAAGAGAAGTGCAGAAAGAGGCAAGAGAGGTGCAGAAAGAGGCAAGAGTGGTGCAGAAAGAGGCAAGAGAGTGTGCAGAAAGAGGATAGAGATAGTGCAGAAAGAAGCAGGAGAAGTGCAGAAAGAAGCAAGAGAAGCACAGAAAGAAGCAAGAGAAGTGCAGAAAGAGGCAAGAGAAGTGCAGAAAGAGGCAAGAGAAGTGCAGAAAGAAGCAAGAGAAGTGCAGAGAGAGGCAAGAGAAGCACAGAAAGAGGCAAGAGAAGTGCAGAGATGGAGGAGAAGTGCAGAAAGAAGCAAGAGACGTTGCAGAAAGAGGCAAGAGAGGTGCAGAAAGAGGCAAGAGAAGTGCAGAAAGAGGCAAGAGAAGCGCAGAAAGAAGCAAGCGAAGTGCAGAAAGAAGCAAGAGAAGTACAGAAATAGGCCAGAGAAGTGCTGAAAGACGCAAGAGAAGTGCAGAAAGAGGCAAGAGAGGTGCAGAAAGAGGCAAGAGAGGTGCAGAACAGATGGCAAGAGGGGTGCAGAAAGAGGCAAGAGAGGTGCAGAAAGAAGCAAGAGAGGTGCAGAAAGAAGCAAAGAGAAGTGCAGAAAGAATGCAACAGAGGTGCAGAAAGAGGCAACAGAAGTGCAGAAAGAGGCAAGAGAAGTACAGAAAGAGGCAAAAGAGGTACAGGAAGAGGCAAGAGAGATGCAGAAAGAGGCAACAGAAGTGCAGAAAGAAGCAACAGAGGTGTAGAAAGAGGCAAGAGAAGTGCAGAAAGAGGCAAGAGAGGTGCTGAAAGAGACATGAGAGGTGCAGAAAGAGGGAAGAGGGTCCAGAAAGAGGCAACAGGGGTGCAGTAAGAAGCAAGAGAGGTGCAGAAAGAAGCAGGAGAAGTGCATAAAGAAGCAACAGAGGTGCAGAAAGACATAAGAGGGGTGCAGAAAGAAGCAAGAGAGTGCAGAAAGAAGGAACAGAAGTGTAGAAACGAGGCAAGAAAAGTGCAGAAAGAAGCTACAGAAATGCAGAAAGAGGCAAGAGAAGTGCAGACAAGAGGCAAGAGAGGTGCAGAAAGAGGCAAGAGAGGTGCAGAAAGAGGGATGCAGAAAGAAGCAAGAGGTGTGCAGAAAGAAGCAAGAGAGGTGCAGAAAGAAGCAAGAGAAGTGCAGAAATAACTAATAGAGGTGCAGAAAGAGGCAAGAGAAGTGCAGAAAGAGGCAACAGAGGTGCAGAAAGAGGCATGAGAGGTGCAGAAACAGGCAAGAGAGGTGCAGAAAGGAGCAAGAGAGGTGCAGAAAGAAGCAAGAGAAGTGCAGAAATAAGCAATAAAGGTGCAGAAAGAGGCAAGAGAGGTGCACAAAGAAGCAAGAGAAGTGCAGAAAGAAGCAACAGAAGTACAGAAGGAGGCAAGAGAAGTGGCAGAAAGAAGCAAGAGAGGTGCAGAAAGAGGCAAGAGAAGTGCAGAAAAAGGCAAAAGTAGTGAAGAAATATGCAAGAGAAGTGCAGAAAGAGGCAAGAGAGGAGCAGAAAGAAACAGAGAGAGGTGCACAAAGAGTCAAGAGAGGTGCAGAAAGAGGCAGAGTGAGGTGCAGAAAGAGGCAAGAGAGGTGCAGAAAGAGGCAAGAGAAGTGCAGAAAGCAGGCATGAGAGGTGCAGAAAGAGGCAAGAGAGGTGCAGAAAGAGGCAAGAGAGGTTCAGAAAGAAAGCAAGAGAAGTGCATGAAAGAATGCAACAGAGAAGTACAGAAAGAAGTCAAGAGGGGTGCAGAAAGAAGCAATAGAGGTGCAGAAAGAGGCAAGATAACTGCAGAAAATAGCATGAGAAGCACAGAAAGAAGCAACAGAGGTATAGACAGAGGCCAAGAGAGGTGCAGAAAGAGGCAAGAGAGGTGCAGAAACAGGCATAGAGAAGTGCAGAAGGAAGGAAGCAGAGGTGCAGAAAGAGGCAAGAGAAGTGCAGAAAGAGGCAAGAGATGTGCAGAAAGAAGCAAGAGAGATTCAGAAAGAGGCAAGAGAGGTGCAGAAAGAAGCAAGAGAAGTGCAGAAAGAAGCAAAAGAACTAAGAAAGAGCAAGAGAAGTGCAGAAAGAGGCAAGAGAGGTGCATAATGTAGAGAGTGCGGTGCACAAAGAGGAAAGAGAGGTGCAGAAAGAAGAGAGTGAGGTGGAGAAAGAGGTAGAAGAAGTGCAGAATGAGTCAAGTGAGATGCAGAAAGAGGCAAGAGAGGTACAGAAAGAGCCAAGAGCAGTGCAGACACAGGCACGAGAAGTACAGAAAGAGGTAAAAGTGAGGTACAGAAAATAGCAAGAGAAGTGCAGAAAGAAGCAAGAGAAGTGCAAAAGAAGTGCAGAAAGAAGCAAGAGGAGTGCAGAAAGAAGCGAGAGAAGTGCAGAAAGAGGCAAGAGAAGCCCAGAAAGAGGAAAGAGAACTGCAGAAAGAGGCAAGAGAAGTGCAGTAAGAAGTGGAAGAATTGCATAAAAAAGCAAGAGAAGTGCTGAAAGAGGTAAGAGAAGTGCAGAAAGAGGCAAGAGAAGTGCAGAAAGAGGCAAGAGAAGTGCAGAAAGAAGCAAGAGAAATGCTGAAAGATTCAATAGAAGTGCAGAAAAAGGCAAGAGATGTGCCAAAAAAGGCAGGAGAGGTGCAGAAAGAAGCAAGAGAAGTGCAGAAAGAGGCAGGAGGGGTGCAGAAAGAAGCAAGAGAGGTGCAGGAAGAAGCAAGAGAAGTGCAGAAAGAAGCAACAGAGGTGCAGAAAGACGTAAGAGAAGTGCAGAAAGAGGCAAGGGAGGTGCAGAAAGAGGCAAGAGAGATGCAGAACGATGGAAAAGACATGGAGAAGGAGGGAAGAGGAGTGCAGAACGAGAAGCAAGAGAGGCACAGAAAGAAGCATGAGTAAGTGCAGAAAGAAGCAACAGAGGTGCAGAAAGAGGCAAGAGAAGTGCATAAAGAAGCAAGACAGGTGCAAAAAGAGGCAACAGAGGTGCAGAAAGAGGCAAGAAAAGTGCAGAAAGAGACAAGAGATGTCCGGGAAGAAGCAACAGAGATGCAAAAAGAGGCAAGAGAAGTGCAGAAAGAGCAAGAGAGGTGCAGAAAGAAGCAAGAGGGGCAGAAAGAAGAGAGCTACAGAAAGAAGCAAGAGAAGTGCAGAAAGAGGCAAGAGAAGGGCAGAAAGAGGCAAGAGAGGTGCAGAAAGAGGCAAGAGAGGTGCAGAAAGAAGCAAGAGAAGTGCAGAAAGAGGCAAGAGAGGTGCATAAAGAGGCAAGAGGGGTGCAGAAAGAAGCAAGAGAGGTGCAGAAAGAAGCAAGAGAAGTGCAGAGAAAACCAACAGATGTGCAGAAAGAGGCAAGACTGGTACAGAAAGAAGCAAGACAAGTGCAGAAAGAAGCAACAGAGATGAAGAAATATGCAAGAGAAGTGCAGAAAGAGGCAAGAGCGGTGCAGAAAGAGGCAAGAGTGATGCAGAAAGAGGTAACAGAGGTGCAGAAAGAGGGAAGGGGGGGCAGAAAGAGGGAAGAGGGGTGCAGAAAGAAGCAAGAGAAATGCAGAAAATAGCAAGAGAAGCGTAGAAAGAAGCAACAGAGGTACAGACAGAGGCCAAAGGGGTGCAGAAAGAAGCAAGAGAGGTGCAGAAAGAAGCAGGGGAAGTGCAGAAAGAAGCAAGCGAGGTGTAGAAAGAGGCAAGAGAAGTGCAGAATGAGGCAAGAGAGGTGCAGAAAGAGGCAAGAGTGGTGCAGAAAGAGGGAAGAAGGGTGCAGAAAGAGGATAGAGATCTGCAGAAAGAAGCACGAGAGGTGCAAAAAGAAGCAAGAGAAGCACAGAAAGAAGCAAGAGAAGTGAAGATAGAGGCAAAATAAGTGCAGAAAGGGGCAAGAGAATTGCAGAAAGAAGCAAGTGAAGTGCAGAGAGAGGCAGGAGAAGCACAGAAAGAGGAAAGAGAAGTGCAGAGAGGGAGGAGAAGTGCAGAAAGAAGCAAGAGACGTTTCAGAAAGAGGCACGAGAAGTCCAGAAAGAGGCAAGAGAACTGCAGAAAGAGGAAAGAGAAGCGCAGAAAGAAGCAAGCGAAGTGCAAAAAGAAGCAAGATAAGTGAAGAAAGAGGCTAGAGAGGTACAGAAAGAGGCAAGTGAGATGCAGAAAGAGGCAATAGAGGTACAGAAAGAGGCAAGAGAAGTGCAGAGAGGGAAGAGAAGTGCAGAAAGAAGCAAGATAAATGCAGAGAGAAGCAAAAGAAGAACAGAAAGAGGCAAGAGAAGTCCTGAAATAGGCAAGAGAACTGCAGAAAGAAGCAAGAGAAGTGCAGAAAGAAGCAAGCGGAGTGCAGAAAGAAGCAAGAGAATTGAAGAAAGAGGCTTGAGAGGTACAGAAAGAGGCAAGTGAGATGCAGAAAGAGGCAAAAGGGGTACAGAAAGAGGCAAGAGAAGCGCGGAAAGAAGCAAGCAAAGTGCATAAAGAAGCAAGAGAAGTAAAGAAAGATACTAGAGAGGTGCAGAAAGAGGCAAGTGAGATGCAGAAAGAGGCAATAGAGGTACAGAAAGAGGCAAGAGCAGTGCAGAAAGAAGGAAAAGAAGTGAAGAAAGATGCAAGAGGCGTGCAAAAATAGGCAAGAGAGGTGCAGAAAGGAGAGTGAGGTGCCAAAAGAGGCAAGAGAGGTGGAGAAAGAAGAGAGTGCGGTGCAGAAAGAAGTAAGAGAAGTACAGAAGCATCCACAAGAAGTGCAGAAAGAGGCAAGTGAGGTGCAGAAAGAGGCAAGAGAGGTGCAGAAAGAAGCAGGAGAAGTGCAGAAAGAAGCAAACGAGGTGCAGAAAGAGGAAATAGAAGTGCAGAAAGAAGCAAGAGAAGCACAGAAAGAAGCAAGAGAAGTACAAGAGAAGTATAGAAAGAAGCAAGAGAAGTGCAGAAAGAAGCAAGCAAGAGAAGTGCAGAAAGAGTCAAGAGAAGCGCAGAAAGATGCAAGAGAAGTGCAGTAAGAAGCGGGAGAATCGCATAAAAAGCAAGAGTAGTGCTGAACGAGGAAAAAAAGTGCAGAAAGAGGCAAGAGAAGTGCAGAAAGAAGCAAGAGAAGCACAGAAAGAAACAAGAGAAGTGCTGAAAGAGGCAAGAGAAGTGCATAAAGAGGCAAGAGATGCGCAGAAAAAGGCAGGAGAGGTGCAGAAAGAAGCCAGAGAAGTGCAGAAAGAGGCAAGAGAAGTGCACAAAGAGGCAAGAGGGGTGCAGAAAGAAGCAAGAAAGGTGCAGAAAGAAGCAAGAGAAGTGCAGAAAGAAGCAACAGATATGCAGAAAGAGTCCAGAGCGGTGCAGAAAGAAGCAACAGATATGCAGAAAGAGGCCAGAGCGGTGCAGAAAGAAGCAAGAGAAGTACAGAAAGAAGCAACAGAGGTGCAGAAAGACGCAAGAAAAGTGCAGACAGAGGCAAGGGTGGTGCAGAAAGAGGCAAGAGAGATGTAGAAAGAGAAAAGAGGGGTGCAGAAAGAACCAAGAGAAGTGCAGGAAGAAGCAACAGAGGTGCAGAAACAGGCAAGAGAAGTGTATAAAGAGGCAAGAGAAGTGCAAAAAGGGGCAACAGAGGTACAGAAAGAAGCAAGAGCAGTGCAGAAAGAAGCTATAGACGTGCAGAAAGAGGCAAGAGGGGTGCAGAATGAAGCAAGAGAAGTGCAGAAAGAAGCAATAGAGGTGCAGAAAGAGGAAATAGAAGTGCAGAAAGAAGCAAGAGCAGCACAGAAAGAAGCAAGAGAAGTACAAGAGAAGTGTAGAAAGAAGCAAGAGAAGTACAGAAAGAAGCAGGCAAGAGAGGTGCAGAAAGAGTCAAGAGAAGCGCAGAAAGATGCAAGAGAGGTGCAGTAAGAAGCAGGAGAATCGCAGAAAGAAGCAAGAGTAGTGCTGAACGAGGAAAGAAAGTGCAGAAAGAGGCAATAGAAGTACAGAAAGAGGCAAGAGAGAGCAGCAGTAAAGAAACAAGAGAAGTGCTGAAAGAGGCAAGAGAAGTGCAGAAAGAGGCAAGAGATGCGCAGAAAGAGGCAAGAGAGGTGCAAAAAGCAGGCAAGAGAAGTGCAGAAAGAGGCAAGAGAAGTGCACAAAGAGGCAAGAGGGGTGCAGAAAGAAGCAAGAAAGGTGCACAAAGAAGCAAGAGAAGTGCAGAAAGGAAGCAACAGATATGCAGAAAGAGTCCAGAAGCAGGTGCAGAAAGAAGCAACAGATAGTGCAGAAAGAGGCCAGAGCAGTGCAGAAAGAAGCAAGAGAAGTACAGAAAGAAGCAACAGAGGTGCAGAAAGAGGCAAGAGAAGTGCAGACAGAGGCAATGAGTGGTGCAGAAGGAGGCAAGAGAGATGTAGAAAGAGACAAGAGAGGTGCAGAAAGAACCAAGAGAAGTGCAGGAAGAAGCAACAGAGGTGCAGATAGAGGCAAGAGAAGTGCAGAAAGAGGCAACAGAGGCGCAGAAAGGGGCAACAGAGGTGCAGAAAGAAGCAAGAGCAGTGCAGAAAGAAGCTATAGACGTGCAGAAAGAGGCAAGAAGGGTGCAGAATGAAGCAAGAGAAGTGCAGAAAGAAGCAATAGAGGTGCAGAAAGACACAAGAGTTGTACAGAAGGGGGCAAAAGAGGTGCAGAAAGAGGCAAGAGAAGTGCAGAAAGTGGAGAGTGAGGTGCACAAAGAGGCAAGAGAGGTGCAGAAAGAAAAAAGTGAGGTGGAGAAAGAGTTAAGAGAAGTGCAGAAAGAGTCAAGTGAGGTGCAGAAAGAGGCAAGAGAGGTACAGAAAGAGTCAAGAGAAGTGCAGAAACAGGCACGAGAATTGCAGAAAGAGGCAAGTGAGGTGCAGAAAGAGACAAGAGAGGTACAGAAAGAAGCAAGAGAAGTGCAGAAAGAGGCAAGAGAAGTGCAGAAAGAGGAAAGAGAAGTGCGGAAAGAGGCAAGACACGTGCAAAAAGAAGCAAGAGAAGCACAGAAAGATCAAGAGAAGTGCAAGAGAAGTGTAGAAAGAAGCAAGAGAAGTGCAGAAAGAAGCAAGCAAGAGAAGTGCAGAAAGAGGCAAGAGAAGTGCAGAAAGAGGCAAGAGAAGTGCAGAAAGAGGCAAGGGAAGTGCAGTAAGAGGCAAGAGAATCGCATAAAAAGGCAAGAGTAGTGCAGAAAGAGGAAAGAAAAGTGCAGAAAGAGGCAAGAGAAGTGCAGAAAGAAGCAAGAGAAGCTACAGAAAGAAGCAAGAGAAGTGCAGAAAGAGGCAAGAGAAGTGCAGAAAGAGGCAAGAGATGGTGCAGAAAGAGGCAAGAGAGGTGCAGAAAGAAGCAAGAGAAGTGCAGAAAGAAGCAAGAAGAGAGTGAGGTGCAGAAAGAGGCAAGGGTGGTGCAGAAAGAAGCAAGAGAGGTGCAGAAAGAGGCAAGAGAAGTGCAGAAAGAAGCAAGAGATATGCAGAAAGAGTCCAGAGATGTGCAGAAAGAAGCAACAGATATGCAGAAAGAGGCAAGAGCGGTGCAGAAAGAGCAAGAGAAGTGCAGAAAGAAGCAACAGAAGTGCAGAAAGACGCAAGAGAAGTGCAGACAGAGGCAAGAGTGAGGTGCAGAAAGAGGCAAGAGAGATGCAGAAAGAGAAAAGTGAGGTGCAGAAAGAACTAAGAGAAGTGCAGAGAAGAAGCAAGTGAGGTGCAGAAAGAGGCAAGAGAGGTACAGAAAGAGGCAAGAGAAGTGCAGAAAGAGGCAACGAGAATGTGCAGAAAGAGGCAAGTGAGGTGCAGAAAGAGACAAGAGAGGTGCAGATAAGAGGCAAGAGAAATGCAGAAAGAGGGCAAGAGAAGTGCAGAAAGAGGAAAGAGAAGTGCGGAAAGAGGCAAGACACGTGCAAAAAGAAGCAAGAGAAGCGCAGAAAGATCAAGAGAAGTGCAAGAGAAGTGTAGAAAGAAGCAAGAGAAGTGCAGAAAGAAGCAAGCAAGAGAAGTGCAGAAAGAGTCAAGAGAAGTGCAGAAAGAGGCAAGGGAAGTGCAGTAAGAAGCAGGAGAATCGCATAAAAAAGCAAGAGTAGTGCTGAAAGAGGAAAAAAAAGTGCAGAAAGAGGCAAGAGAAGTGCATAAAGAAGCAAGAGAAGCACAGAAAGAAGCAAGAGAAGTGCTGAAAGAGGCAAGAGAAGTGCAGAAAGAGGCAAGAGATGCGCAGAAAAAGGCAGGAGAGGTGCAGAAAGAAGCAAGAGAAGTGCAGAAAGAGGCCAGAGAGGTGCACAAAGAGTCAGGAGTGGTGCAGAAAGAAGCAAGAGAGGTGCAGAAAGAAGCAAGAGAAGTGCAGAAAGAAGCAAAAGATATGCAGAAAGAGCCCAGAGCTGTGCAGAAAGAAGCAACAGATATAAAGAAAGAGGCCAGAGCGGTGCAGAAAGAGCAAGAGAAGTGCAGAAAGAAGCAACAGAGGTGCAGAAAGACGTAAGAAAAGTGTATACAGAGGCAAGGGTGGTGCAGAAAGAGGCAAGAGAGATGCAGAAAGAGAAAAGAGGGGTGCAGAAAGAACAAAGAGAAGTGCAGGAAGAAGCAACAGAGGTGCAGAAACAGGCAAGAAAAGTGTATAAAGAAGCAAGAGAAGTGCAAAAAGGGGCAACAGAGGTACATAAAGAAGCAAGAGAAGTGCAGATAGTGGCAAGAGAAGTCCAGGACAAAGCAACAGAGGTGCAAAAAGAGGCAAGAGAAATGCAAAAGGCAAGAGAAGTGCAGAAAGTAACAAGAGAAGTGCAGAAAGAAGCAAGAGAGGTGCTGAAAGAGGTAAGAGAAGTGTAGAAAGAGGCAAGAGATGCACAGAAAAAGGCAGGAGAGGTGCAGAAAGAAGCAAGAGAAGTGCAGAAAGAGGCATGAAAGATGCACAAAGGGGCAAGAGGGGTGCAGAAAGAAGCAAGAGAGGTGCAGGAAGAAGCAAGAGAGGTGCAGGAAGAAGCAAGAGAAGTGCAGAAAGAGGCAAGAGCTTTGCAGAAAAAAGGAAGAGAAGTGCAGAAAGAAGCAACAGAGGTGCAGAAAGACACAAGAGATATGCAGAAAGAGGCAAAAGAGGTACAGAAAGAGGCAAGAGAGATGCAGAAAGATGGAAAAGGGGTAGACAAAGAGGGAAGAAGGATGAAGAAAGAGAAAAGAGGGGTGCAGAAAGAAGGAAGATAAGTGCAGGAAGAAGCAACAGAGGTGCAAAAACAGGCAAGAGAAGTGTAGAAAGAGGTAAGAGAAGTGCAAAAAGGGGCAACAGAGGTGCATAAAGAAGCAAGAGAAGTGCAGAAAGAGGCAAGAGAAGTGCAGAAAGGGGCAAGAGAAGTTCAAAAAGAAGCAAGAGAAGTTCAGAAAGATAAGCGCTGAAGGAGGCAAGAGAAGAGCAGAAAGAGGCAAGAGAAGTGCAGAAAGAAGCAAGAGAGGTGCAGAAAGAGGGAAGAGAGGTGCAGAAATAGGCAAGAGAGGTGCAGAAAGTAGGAAGAAAGTAGGAAGAGGGGTGTATAAAGATGCAAGAAGGCTGCAGAAAGAAGCAAGAGAGGTGAAGAAAGAAACAAGAGAAGTGCAGAAAGAATCAACAGAGGTGCAGAAAGAGGCAAGAGGGGTGCAGAAAGAGGCAAGAGAGCTGCAGAAATAGGCAAGAGAGGTGCAGAAAGACGGAAGAGGGATGTAGAAAGATGCAAGAGGGGTTCAGAAAGAAGCAAGAGAGGTAAAGAAAGAAACAAGAGAAGTGCAGAAAGAATCAACAGAGAAGCAAAAAGAAGCAAGAGGGGTGCAGAAAGAGGCAAAAGAAGTGCAAAAAGAAGCAACATAAATGTAGAAAGAGGCATGAGAAGTGCAGAAAGAAGCAATAGAGGTGCAGAAAGAGGCAAGAGAAGTGCAGAAAGAGGGAAGAGAGGTGCAGAAACAGGCAAGAGAGGTGCAGAAGGAAGGAACAGGGGTGCAGAAAGAGGGAAGAGTAGTGTAGAAAGAGGCAAGAGGGGTGCAGAAAGAAGCAAGAGAGATACGAGAAGAAGCAAGATTAGTGCAGATAGAAGCAACAGATGTGCAGAAAGAAGCAACAGAGGCAAGAGAACTGCAGAAAGTGGCAAGAGAGGTGCAGAAAGAGGCAAGAGAGGTACCGAAAGAGGGAACCGGGGTGTAGAAAAAGGCAAGAGAAGTTCAGAAAGCAGCAAGAGAGGTGTAGAAACAGGCAAGAGAGGTGCAGAAAGAGGCAAGAGAGGTGCGAGAAGAGAAGTGCAGAAAGAAGCAACAGAGGTGGAGAAGGAGGCAAGAGAACTGCAGAAAGAGTCAAGTGAGTTGTAGAAAGAGGCAAGAGAGATACATAAAGAGGCAAGAGAAGTGCAGAAAGAGGCAAGGGAAGTGTAGAAAGAGACAAGTGTGGTGCAGAAAGAGGCAAGAGAGGTACAGAAAGAGGCAATACAAGTGCAGAAAGAGGCAAGAGAACTGCAGAAAGAGGCAAGAGATTTGCAGAAACAGGCAATAGAGGTGCAGAAAGAAACAAGAGAAGTGCAGAAAGAAGCAACAGAGGTGCAGAAAGAGGCAAGAGTGGTGCAGTGAGAGGTAAAAGAAGTGCAGAAAGAAGCAACAGAGGTGCAGAAAGAGGAAAGAGAAGTGCAGAAAGAGGGAAGAGTTGTGTAGAAAGAGGAAACAGAGGTGCAGAAAGAGGGAAGAGGGGTGCAGAAAGAGGTAAGAGAAGTACAGAAAGAGACAAGAGAAGTGCAGAAAAAGGCAAGAGAAGCGCAGAAAGAGACAAGTGAACCACAGAAAGAGGCAAGAGAAGTGCAGTAAGAAGACAGAGAAGTGCAGAAAGAAGCAAGAGAAATGAAGAAAAATGCAAGAGGAGTACAGAAAGAAGCAAGAGAGATACAGAAAGAAGAGAGTAAGGTGCACAAAGATGTAAGAGAAGTGCAGAAAGAGGGAAGTGAGGTACAGAAAGAGGCAAGAGAGGTACATAAAGAGGCAAGAGATGTACAGAAAGAGGCAAGAGAAGTGCAGAAAAAGGCTAGAGAGATGCAGAAACAAGCAAGAGAGGTGCAGAAAGAGGGAATAGAGTACAGAAAGAGGCTAGAGGCGTGCAGAAAGATGCAAGAGGGGTGCAGAAAGAAGTAAGAGATGTACAGAAAGAAGCAAGAGAAGTGCAGAAAGAAGCTATAGACGTGCAGAAAGAAGAAAGAGGGGTGCAGAAAGACACAAGAGAAGTACAGAAGGAGGCAAAAGAGGTGCAGAAGGAAGCACAAGAGATGCAGAAAGAAGCAAGAGAAGTGCAGAAAGAAGCAAGAGAAGTGAAGAAAAATGCAAGAGAAAGAAGCAAGAGAGATGCAGAAAGAAGAGAGTGAGGTGCACAAAGAGGCAAGAGAAGTGCAGAAAGAGGGAAGTGAGGTACAGAAAAAGGCAAGAGAGGTACAGAAAGAGGCAAGAGAGGGACAGAAAGAGGCAAGAGAAGTGCAGAAAAAGGCAAGAGACATGCAGAAACAAGCAAGAGAGGTGCAGAAAGAGGGAATAGGGGTACAGAAAGAGGCTAGAGGGGTGCAGAAAGAAGCAAGAGGGGTGCAGAAAGAAGTAAGAGAGGTACAGAAAGAAGCAAGAGAAGTGCAGAAAGAAGCAACAGAGGTGCAGAAAGACACAAGAGAAGGACAGAATGAGGCAAAAGAAGTGAAGAAAGATGGTAGAGGCGTGGAGAAATAGGTAAGAGGAGTGGAGAAAGAAGTAGGAGATGTGCAGAAAGAAACAAGAGAAGTGCAGGAAGACGCAACAGAGGTGCAGAAAGAGGCAAGAGGGGTGCAGTAAGAGGCAGGAGATCTGCAGAAAGCAGCAAGAGAGGTGCAAAGAAGCAAGAGAGGTGAAGAAAGAGGGAACCGGGGTGAAGAAAGAAGCAAGAGAGGTGCGGGAAGAGAAGTGCAGAAAGAAGCAACAGAGGTGCAGAAGGAGGCAAGAGAACTGCAGAAAGAGTCAAGTGAGGTGCAGAAAGAGGAAAGAGAGATACAGAAAGAGTCAAGAGAAGTGCAGAAAGAGGCAAGTGAGGTGCAGAAGGAGGAACGAGAGGAACAGGAAGAGGCAAGAGAAGTGGAGAAAGAGAAAAGGGAAGTAGAGAAAGAGGCAAGTGAGGTGCAGAAAGAGGCAAAAGAGGTACAGAACGAGGCAATAGAAGTGCAGAAAGAGGCAAGAGAACTGCAGAAATAGGCAAGAGATTTGCAGAAACAGGCAAGAGAGGTGCAGAAAGAAACAAGAGAAGTGCAGAAAGAAGCAAAAGAGGTGCAGAAAGAGGCAAGAGAAGTGCAGAAACAGGCAAGAGAGGCGCAGAAACAGGCAAGAGAGATGCAGAAGGAAGGAACAGGGGTGTAGAAAGAAGGAAGAGTGGTGTAGAAAGAGGAAAGAGGGGGTGCAGAAAGAGGGAAGAGGGGTGCAGAAACATGTAAGAGAAGTACAGAAAGAGACAAGTGAACCACAGAAAGAGGCAAGAGAAGTGCAGTAAGAAGCAAGCGAAGCGCAGAAAGAAGCAAGCGAAATGCAGAAAGAGGCAAGAGAAGTGCAGAAAGAAGCAAGAGAAGTGCAGAAAGAAGCAAGAGAAGTGCAGAAGAGGCAAGAGAGGTACAGAAAGAAGCAAGAGAGATGCAGAAAGAGAAGAGAAGTGCAGAAGCACCAAGGAGAAGTGCAGAAAGAGGCAAGAGAGGTGCAGAAACAGGCAAGAGAGGTGCAGAAAGAAGCAAGAGAAGTGCAGAAAGAAGCAACAGAGGTGCAGAAAGAGGCAAGAGAAGTGCAGTGAGAGGCAAGAGAAGTGCAGAAAGCAGCAACAGAGTTGCTGAAATGGAAAGAGAAGTGCAGAAAGAGGCAAGAGAGGTGCAGAAAGAATCAAGAGAAATGCAGAAAGAAGCAAGAGAGGTGCAGGAAGAAGCAAGAGAAGTGCAGAAAGAAGCAACAGATGTGCAGATAGAGGCAAGAGCGGTGCAGAAAGAAGCAAGAGAAGTGAAGACAAATGCAAGAGAAGTACAGAAAGAAGCAAAAGAGATGCAGAAAGAAGAGAGTGAGCTGCACAAAGAGGCAGGAGAAGTGTAGAAAGAGGGAAGTGAAGTACAGAAAGAAGAAAGAGAGGTACAGAAAGAGGCAAGAGAAGTGCAGGAAAAGGCACGAGAGATGCAGAAACAAGCAAGAGAGGTGCAGAAAGAGGTAATAGGAGTGCAGAAAGAGGCTAGAGGGGTGTAGAAAGAGGCAACATTGGTGCTGAAAGAGGCAGGAGGGGTGCAGAAAGAAGCAAAAGAAGTGCAGAAAGAAGCAACAGAAATGTAGAAAGAGGCAAGAGAAGTGCATAAAGAAGCAATAGAGGTGCATAAAGAGGAAGAGAAGTGCTGAAATAGGCAAGAGAGGTGCAGAAATAGGCAAGAGAGGTGCAGAAGGAGGGAAGAGGGGTGTAGAAAGATGGAAGAGGTGTGTAGAAAGAGTCAAGAGGGGGTGCAGAAAGAAGCATGAGAGGTACAGGAAGAAGCAAGAGAAGTGTAGAAAGAAGCAACAGAAGGGCAGAAAGAAGCAACAGAGGTGCAGAAAGAGGCAAGAGAACTGCAGAAAACAGCAAGAGAGGTGCAGAAAGAGGCAAGAGAGGTACGGGAGGAGAAGTGCAGAAATAAGCAACAGAGGTGCAGAAGGAGGCAAGAAAACTGCAGAAAGAGGCACGTGGGGTGCAGAAAGAGGCAAGAGAGGTGCAGAAATAGGCAAGAGAGGTGCAGAAAAAGGGGAGGGGGTGTAGAAAGACGCAAGAGGGGTGCAGAAAGAAGCAAGAGAGGTGAAGAAGGAAACAAGAGAAGTGCGATATGTAGGAGAGTAGGATCTGCTTCACATGGGTACCCCCACTTTTTGCTGATGCTTTACTGTTTTTCGACTTTAGTCTGGCTGGGGCCCTGCTAATCAGAACCCCAGCCTAGCTGCTTCCTCTCTAAAATGGTTTCCATGTACCTTAGGTACATCTTTGATTGGAATCTGGAGTGCCCTTATAAGTCCCTAGTATATGGTATACTATGTACCCAGGTAGCCCAGAGGCCTGCCAGGGGCTGAAGCATGTATTATGCCACCCCTGGAAGGCCAGCCAAAATGACACCACAGGTCTGCTACTGCAGCCTGGGTAAGGTGGTGCATGCACTCCTTACTGTGATATAGGCTACCTATATCACTACCATTGCATACACATATAAACCTATAAGTCACTCCTATGGCAGGCCTTAACAATCTTAAAGGCAGAGTGCTTGGTTTTTATGTGAGAGGGTGCCCCTGCATGAGCAGAGCCCCTCTGCAGCGTTCGGAGTCCCTCCTCTGATGCTGTTTGTGGTACAGCCTGACCATATACTCTTAAGTGCATTATATCCTCGCGGTACAATGCTAACTTTGGACTGGCTGCACCAAAACATGTCGTGTTTGGTGTCAAACATCTTGGAATACTACCCCCCGCCAGTCCTGGTGGCGGGGGTAGCATTCCACCCTTCTAGAGGGAGAGACATGTACACACCGACCTACCCGGGAACTTCTTTACAGAGCCCTGGCATCACAAAATGGATGCCGCTGCCACAGACACGGGTCTGGCCTCCTGCTGCTGACTGAAACTCCAGCAGGGGAGGCCTGGACAATAGGTTTCCTGTCAAAGGGAGGTGTAACCACCTCCCCAGACAGGATAGTGTGTATTGGGGCTGGGCGGGAGCACTCTCTAGTGCTTTGAAGTCCTGCACTGGGGGCACATTTGGTGTCCCTGTGCATATGCCAGTTCAAACCGGTTGCAGGGGCTACCTGCCCCTGCTCTGGCATGAAACTGGACAAAGGGGAGGGGTTGTAACCACCCCTCTTCCCTGACCCTCCCATAGGTGGGTCCCCAGAGTATGTCCAACCCCCTAACTTAGTATAAGTATGGGACCCCAGTCCTTAGGACTTTAGATTACCCTGGATGAAACTCTGAAGCCGAATCCTGGTCCTTCGACGCTCTACTTCAAGATTAGAGGACTGAAGAATCTCTCTTGGGGTCAAGGAGTGGCTCCCCTGCTTGGCAGGCACCTAAGAAGCAATTGTCTGGTCTGCATCGCTGAAGCTCCCGTCGGACGCCGAAGTCTCTGCATCACCAGAGGTGGATTTCCAGACTTCCCCGAGGCTGCCCTGAGTCCCCAGCAAAGCTGAGGCCCGTAGCTGTCGTGGGTAACGTGGAACCGTGACCCCTGGACACTGATCGCATTTGCAAGTGCATCCTCTTCTGGGTCTCCCACAAAGTCGTTCTTTGGCCTCCGAGTAGCCCCAGCATCCAGCACCAACTGCACCAAAGATCACTGGCCTCCACTCCATGAGTGTCCTGTGAGCCAGCTCCACATGCATCGTCTCGAGGCTCCTTTGCGGTTGCTAGTCCATTGGCTAGTAGGCCCTCACGAAGGCCAATCTTTTTCTGCTTGGGCTCCCTGGTTGCTCCAGGTGCGCCCTGACTTATCCTTGCTGGGTGAGTCCCCCCAGACCTTGCTGGTCTGCAACATTGTCCTTCTTTCCTTTCCACGAGACTTGCCGTTGCCAAGGCTTGTTGGGTCCAATCTGGTCGCCGACACCCCTGCAATCGACAGACAATGTGGGGCAGCTCGAATCCAGCTCCTGGTTGTCATTGACACCTCCTGGACCTCGTGGCTGAAGAGTCAAGACAACCTTCAACCTACCTGAAGCACTCGACATCGGTGGGCATCTGCTCATCGCCTTCCTTGTCACTGGCTAGTGACCCAGACTCTGTCCCCTCTGCTTTCAGTTTCTTCAGATCTTCGATCCACCTTTGGATCCACCCGAACACTTTCGACTTGGTCGCCAGCAGCACTTTGCAGCAGATCGCCATAGAAAGCGACGACGAAACCCGACCCCGAAAGACACCTATGCACCTGGCTCCCCTGGGTGAGGTAACTCGAGTACTCCGGTGCTCCCATGGGTAGTGACACTAGAACAGCCTAGTTCTCAAAGGGTTTGCTCCAAGTCCTCCTCTAAGTGTCCCTTTTCTTTTAAATTCTAATCGCGACTTTCCCCATAGAAGTTAACGGTGGTTCGCGGCTGTGTTCATACACTGCACGCGTCCCCGTGGTTCCCCTGTGTCACTGCCTTGGGTGGTTCCTTGTGGTCCAAGCACTTCTACAGGCTCTAGGCCTTGTGTCTAGCTCAGTCGTGGTTCTTATACCACTTTATTGGTATATGGTTTGGTACGCCCCTGGGGCTCAAACGTGTATTTGTGCTATTACTGTAGATAACTAACTTATAATTTATGTACTTCGAACTCTAGCCTCATAAAAAGACTAGAGGGGTGTGTTTAGTAATAAATACATATATTTTGAATATATACCTGGTGTGGTCCTCTTTCATTTGGTAACTCAACAGATTATAGACTGGTAAAACAAGCTGCTTTACATTCCTTCAAGACTTAGCCTGAAGGCTGCTCTCCATAGCTACCACTAGGATAGCTTTCAATAAAGGTTGTCTTTAACCTATCTCCAATAAGGGGTTGTTTGGACTGGTGCAAGGTGCCCACTATAATTAGTGGACAGCATATGCCAGGCCAACTTCTCACAGTAGGCCCTCCCGAAGGCCAATCTTTTTCTGCTTGGGCTCTCTGGTTGCTCCAGGTGTGCCCTGACTTATCCTCGCTGGGTGAGTCCCCCAGACCTTGCTGGTCTGCAACATCGTCCTTCTTCTATTTCCACAAGACTTGCCGTTGCCAAGGCTTGTTGGGTGCAATCCGGTCGCCGACACACCTGCAATCGACAAACGTCATGGCACAGCTCGAATCCAGCTCCTGGTTGTCGTCGACACCTCCTGGACCTCGTGGCTGAAGAGTCAAGACGACCGTCAACCTACCTGAAGCACTCAACATCGGTGGGCATCTGCTCATTGCCTTCCTGGTCACTGGCTAGTGACCCAGATTCTGTCCCCTATGCTTTCAGGTTCTTCAGATCTTTGATCCACCTTTGGATCCACCCGAACACTTTCAACTTGGTCGCCAGCAGCACTTTGCAGCAGCACGCCATAGAAAGCGACAACGAAACCCGACCCCGAAAGACACCTATGCACCCGGCTCCCCTGGGTGAGGTAACTGGAGTACTCCGGTGATCCCGTGGGTATTGACACTAGAACAGCCTAGTTCTCAAAGGGTTTGCTCCAAGTCCTCCTCTAAGTGTCCCTTTTCTTTTAAATTCTAAACGCGACTTTCCCCATAGAAGTTAACGGTGGTTCGCGGCTGTGTTCATACACTGCACGCGTCCCCCGTGGGTCCCCTGTGTCACTGCCTTGGGTGGTTCCTTGTGGTCCAAGCACTTCTACAGGCTCTAGGCCTTGTGTCTAGCTCAGTCGTGGTTCTTATACCACTTTATTGGTATATGGTTTGAGTACGCCCCTGGGGCTCAAACGTGTATTTGTGCTATTACTGTAGATAACTAACTTATAATTTATGTACTTCAAACTCTAGCCTCATAAAGAGACTAGAGGGGTGTGTTTAGTAATAAATACATATATTTTGAATATATACCTGGTGTGGTCCTCTTTCATTTGGTCACTCAAGAGATTATAGACTGGTAAAACAAGCTGCTTTACATTCCTTCAAGACTTAGCCTGAAGGCTGCTCTCCATAGCTACCACTAGGATAGCTTTCAATAAAGGTTGTCTTTAACCTATCTCCAATAAGGGGTTGTTTGGACTGGTGCAAGGTGCCCACTATAATTAGTGGACAGCATATGCCAGGCCAACTTCTCACATGGACTACAGGGGTCTCAATGCAGTCAGTAGGACTGATGCCCATCCAATACCTAGGGCAGATGAGCTAATAGACACTTTGGCCTCAGCCAAGTATCTAAGCACATTTGACCTGATAGCTGGCTACTGGCAGATCAGGCTAGCTGATGATGCAAAGCCAAAGACAGCATTCTCAACCCCTAGTGGATATTATCAATTTGTGGGAATGCCCTTTGGTCTGAAGAAGGCACCTGCCACGTTCCAAAGGTTGATGAATACAGTTCTCATAGGTCTGGAAGCCTACAGTGCAGCTTATCTTGATGATATTGCTGTCTTTAGCTCCACCTGGATGGATCACCTGGTCCACCTAAGGAATGTTTTAGAGGCCCTGCAAAAGGCAGGCCTCACTATCAAGGCCACCAAGTGCCAGATAGGGCAGAGTCAGGTTGTGTACCTGGGCCACCTTGTGGGTGGAGGCCAGGTTCAACCACTGCAGAGCAAAATCCAGACCATCATGGACTGGGTTGCTCCAACTACCCAGACTCAGGTGAGAGCCTTCTTAGGCCTGACTGGGTACTATAGGAGATTTGTCAAGGGTTATGGATCAATAGTGACACCCCTGAATGACTTAACTTCCAAGAAAATGCCCAAAAAGGTTCAGTGGACAGCTAGCTGTCAAAAGGCATGTGATGACCTGAACCAGGCCATGTGCACTGCTCCCATTCTCCAGAGTCCTGATTACTCCAAGAAGTTCATTGTCCAAACAGATGCATCTGAATTGGGGGTAGGGGCTGTACTGTCACAATTGAATGATGAAGGTCAGGATCAGCCAGTAGCTTTCATTAGCAGAAGGCTGACCCCTAGGGAGAAACATTGGTCAGCCATAGAGAGGGAGGCCTTTGCTGTGGTTTGGGCTCTGAAGAAGTTGAGGCCATACTTGTTTGGTACTCACTTCCTTGTTCAAACAGACCACAAGCCCCTCCTATGGCTAAAACAAATGAAGGGTGAAAACCCCAAACTGCTTAGGTGGTCCATTTCCCTACAGGGGATGGACTTCACAGTGGAACATAGACCTGGGAGTAACCATGCCAATGAAGATGGACTCTCTAGGTACTTCCACTTAGAACATGAAGACTCAACTGGTCAAGGTTAGTTTAATGTCCCTGCATTTGGGGGGGGGGGGGTTGTGTAGGAGAGTAGGATCTGCTTCACATGGGTACCCCCACTTTTTGCTGATGCTTCACTGTTTTTCGACTTTAGTCTGGCTGGGCCCTGCTAATCAGAACCCCAGCCTAGCTGCTTCCTCTCTAAAATGGTTTCCATGTACCTTAGGTACATCTTTGATTGGAATCTGGAGTGCCCTTATAAGTCCCTAGTACATGGTATACTATGTACCCAGGGCATAGGTACCCCAGAGGCCTGCCAGGGGCTGAAGCATGTATTATGCCACCCCTGGAGGGCCATCCAAAATGACACCACAGGTCTGCTACTGTAGCCTGGGTAAGGTGGTGCATGCACCCCTTACTGTGATATAGGCTACCTATATCACTACCATTGCACACACATATAAACCTATAAGTCACTCCTATGGCAGGCCTTAACAATCCTAAAGGCAGAGTGCTTGGTTTTTATGTGAGAGGGTGCCCCTGCATGAGCAGAGCCCCTCTGCAGCGTTCGGAGTCCCTCCTCTGATGCTGTTTGTGGTACAGCCTGACCATATACTCTTAAGTGCATTATATCCTCGCGGTACAATGCTAACTTTGGACTGGCTGCACCAAAACATGTTGTGTTTGGTGTCAAACATCTTGGAATACTACCCCCCCACCAGTCCTGGCAGCGGGGGTAGCATTTCACCCTTCTAGAGGGAGAGACATATACCCACCGACCTACCCGGTAACTTCTTTACAGAGCCCTGGCATCACAAAATGGATGCCGCTGCCACAGACACGGGTCTGGCCTCCTGCTGCTGACTGAAACTCCGGCAGGGGAGGCCTGGACAATAGGTTTCCTGTCGAAGGGAGGTTAACCACCTCCCCAGACAGGATAGTGTGTATTGGGGCTGGGCGGGAGCACTCTCTGGTGCTTTGAAGTCCTGCACTGGGGGCACATTTGGTGTCCCTGTGCATATTCCAGTTCAAATCGGTTGCAGGGGCTACCTTCCCCTGCTCTGGCATGAAACTGGACAAAGGGAATGGGTGTAACCACCCCTCTTCCCTGACCCTCCCATAGGTGGGTCCCCAGAGTATGTCCAACCCCCTAACTTAGTATATTCGTATGGGACCCCAGTCCTTAGGACTTTAGATTACCCTGGACAAAACTCTGAAGCCGAATCCTGGACCTTCGATGATCTACTTCAAGATTAGAGGACTGAAGAATCTCCCTTGGGGTCAAGGAGTGGCTCCCCTGCTTGGCAGGCACCTAAGAAGCAATTGTCCAGTCTGCATCGCTGAAGCTGCTGCCGGACGCCGAAGTCTTTGCATCACCAGAGATGGATTTCCAGACTTCCCCGAGGCTGCCATGAGTCCCCAGCAAAGCTGAGGCCCGTAGCTGTCGTGGGTAACATGGGACCGTGACCCCTGGACACCAAAAACTTTTGAAAGTGCATCCTCTTCCTGGTCTTCCACGAAGTTGTGCTTTGGGGTCCAAGTAGCCCCGGCCTCCAGCACCGACTGCACTGAAGATCACTGGCCTCCACTCCACGAGTGTCCAGTGAGCCAGCTCCAAGTGTGTCCACTCGAGGCTCCTTTGCGGTCGCTAGTCCATTGGCTAGTGGGCCCTCCCGAAGGCAACTCTTCTTCTGCTGGGCTTTCCTGATTTCTCCAGAGGTGCCCTGACTTACCCTCGCTGGGTGAGTCCCCCAGACCTTGCTGGTCTGCATCAATGTCCTTTCTTTGTTTCCACGTGACTTGCCGTTGCCAAGGCTTGTTGGGTTCAATCTGGTCGCTGACACCGCAGCAATCGACAAACATTGTAGAACAGCTCGAATCCAGCTCCTGGTTGTCGTCGACACCTCCTGGACCTCGTGGCTGAAGAGTCAAGACGACCATCAACCTACCTGAAGCACCCAACATCGGTGGGCATCTGCTCATCGCCTTCCTGGTCACTGGCTAGTGACCCAGACTCTGTCCCCTCTGCTTTCAGGTTCTTCAGATCTTCGATCCACCCTTGGATCCACCCGGACACTTTCGACTTGGCCGCCAGCAGCACTTTACAGCAGATCGCCATTGAAAACGACGACGAAACCCGACCCCGAAAGACACCTATGCACCCGGCTCCCTGGGTGAGGTAACTCGAGTACTCCGGTGCTCCCGTGGGTATTGACTCTAGAACGGCCTAGTTCTAAAGGGGTTTGCTCCAAGTCCTCCTCCAAGTGCCCTTTTTCTTTAAAACTCCAACCGCGACATTCCCCTTAGAAGTCAACAGTGGCTCGCGGCTGTGTTCACACACTGCACGCGTCCCCCGTGGGTCCCCTATGTCACTACCTTGGGTGGTTCCTTGTGGTCCAAGCACTTCTACAGGCTCTAGGCCTTGTGTCTAGCTCAGTCGTGGTTCTTATACCACTTTATTGGTATATGGTTTGGTACACCCCTAGGGCTCAAACGTGTATTTGTGCTATTACTATTGATATTCGACTTGTAACTTATGTACTTCGAACTCTAGCCTCATAAAGAGACTAGAGGGGTGTGTTTAAGACTAAATACATATATTTTAAATATATACGTGGTGTGGTCCTCTTTCATTTGGTCACTCAAGAGATTATAGACTGGTAAAACAAGCTGCTTTACATTCCTTCAAGACTTAGCCTGAAGGCTGCTCTCCATAGCTACCACTAGGATAGCTTTCAATAAAGGTTGTCTTTAACCTATCTCCAATAAGGGGTTGTTTGGACTGGTGCAAGGTGCCCACTATAATTAGTGTACAGCATATACCAGGCCAACTTCTCACACGATAGAATCAACAGAGGTATTGAAAGAGGCAAGAGGGGTGCAGAAAGAGGCAAAAGAGGTGCAAAAAGAAGCAACAGAAATGTAGAAAGAGGCATGAGAAGTGCAGAAAGAAGCAATAGAGGTGCAGAAAGAGGCAAGAGAAGTGCAGAAAGAGGCAGGAGAGGTGCAGAAACAGGCAAGAGAGGTGCAGAAGGAGGAAACAGGGGTGCAAAAAGAGGGAAGAGTAATGTAGAAAGAGGTCAGAGGGGTGCAGAAAGAAGCAAGAGAGATACAGGGAGAAGCAAGATTAGTGCAGATAGAAGCAACAGATGTGCAGAAAGAAGCAACAGAGGCAAGAGAACTGCATAAAGTGGCACGAGAGGTGCAGAAACAGGCAAGAGAGGTGCCGAAAGAGGGAACCGGGGTGTAGAAAAAGGCAAGAGAAGTGAGGAAAGCAGCAAAAGAGGTGCAGAAACAGGCAAGAGAGGTGCAGAAAGAGGGAACTGGGGTGCAGAAAGAGGCAAGAGAGGTGCGGGAAGAGAAATGCAGAAAGAAGCAACAGAGGTGCAGAAGGAGGCAAGAGAACTGCAGAAAGAGTCAAGTGAGTTGCAGAAAGAGGCAAGAGAGATACAGAAAGAGTCAAGAGAAGTGCAGAAATAGGCACGAGAAGTGCAGAAAGAGGCAAGTGAGGTACAGATAGAGGCAAGAGAAATACAGAAAGAGGCAATGCAAGTGCAGAAAGAGGCAAGAGAACTGCAGAAAGAGGCAAGAGATTTGTAGAAACAGACAAGAGAGGTACAGAAAGAAACAAGAGAAGTGCAGAAATAAGCAACAGAGGTGCAGAAAGAGGCAAGAGGGGTGCAGTGAGAGGCAAGAGGAGCGCAGAAAGAAGCAACTGAGGTGCAGAAAAAGGAAAGAGAAGTGCAGAAAGAGGCAAGAGAGTTGCAGAAAGAGGGAAGAGAGGTGCAGAAAGAGGCAAGAGAGGTGAAGAAAGAAACAAGAGAAGTGCAGAAAGATTTAACAGAGGTGCAGAGAGAGGCAAGAGAAGTGCAGAAATAGGCAAGAGAGATGCAGAAACAGGCAGAAGAGGTGGAGAAGGAGGGAACAGGGGTGCAGAAAGAGGGAAGAGTGGTGTAGAAAGGGAAAAGGGGTGCAGAAAGAGGGAAGAGAGGTGCAGAAAGAAGCATGAGAAGTACAGAAAGAGACAAGTGAACCGCAGAAAGAGGCAAGAGAAGTGTGAGAAGTTGGCCTGGTATATGCTGTTCACTAATTAAAGTGGACACCTTGCACCAGAACAATTCGACTCTTATGGTAGATAGGTTTAAGACAACCTTTATAGAAAGCTATCCTAGTGGTAGCTGTGGAGAGCAGCCTTCAGGCTAAGTCTTGAAGGAATGTAAAGCAGCTTGTTTTACCACACAATCTCTTGAATCACCAAATGAAAAGACACCACACAGGTATATATATCAAATATATATGTATTTATTAATAAACACTCTCTACTAATCTCTTTTTGAGATTAGAGGTCAGGAACATATGTACAATTCAAATGTTATCAAAATAAGTTTAGCACAATCGAATATCACAATCTTAGTTTGGCTAGACCTAGGTCTAGGGCATCTAGAATCGAGGGACCCCCAAGAACCACCCCAGGTAGTTGTAGGAGACCCACAGGGGACGGACGCGGTGTCCTGGCACCGGTGCGAGTCCTGTACGAGTCTATGCGAACAGACGCGATTGAGATTTCAATGTTAAAGGTCCCTTGCGTGTTCGAGGCGAACACACCGATCGGTCCTTGTACGAGTCGAAGGACGCGGTTACAGAAAGAGTTGCAAGGGAGATGAACGCGCTGTGTCTAACACAGACGCGAACCTTGTGCGAGTCAGTGCAATGGAGATCTCAGTGTTACAGGCCCTTTGTGTGTTCGAGGCGAACACCGATCGGACTCCGTACGAGTCGAAGGATACAGTTTTAGATAGTGTTACAAAGGAGATGGACGCGGTGTGTCTAACACAGACGCGAACCCTGTACGAGTCAGCGCAATTGTCGCACTTAGAAAAGGAGAGTTTTAGGACACTTCTAGGGAAGCTACAAGCAAGTCACTTACAGGGTAAGTAGTTCTAGGGCCCACACCCACAGGAGCATCGTAGTGCTGAAGTAACCTCACCCAGGGGAGCCGGGTGCATAGGTGTTCTATGGTGTCGGGTCGCGGCGTCGTTCTCAATGGGAGCCAGTGAAGACTTGCTGCTTGCGGCGACAGGAGAAGTGTCCGGAGGAATCCAAGCCTGGATTCAGAGGATGGAAGACCTGAAAGCAGAGGGGACAGTGTTCAAAGTCACTTGGCAGTGACTCGGGGCAAGGAAGATGGATGCCCACCGTCGTTGCAAGATTCAGGTCGTTCGCAGGTGCCTTGACTCTTCAGCCACGAGGTCCAGGAGGCATCGACGACAACCAGGAGCTGGATTCGGCGTGTCCCACGATGTTTGCAGCTTACTGCGGTGTTGGCGACTCGATCAGAGCCAACAAACCTTGGTAACAGCAAGTCTTGTGGAAAGTGTGAAGAGGCAATGGCGCAGACCAGCAAGGTCTGGGGGACTCACCCAGTGTAAGTCAGGGCAGGCCTGGTGCAACCAGGGGAGCCCTTTGGTTTCTTTAGAAAGTCTTCTGGGGACCCACAAGCAGGCTGGCAAGGGATCGCGAAGACGCCTCGGGAGGATTTGCTCACAGGGGCCCACGGTCACTCAGGACGTGGTAGGCCTCTAATCTTCGGAGGGATTTCTGCTGGAGGCTAGGACCACACGTGATCCAAAGCACAAGTTCGTGGAACATTGTGAAGGGGTTGCACTCGACAATAGTGCACTGTACCCATGGGTCGCGGTTCCTCATCACTCTTGGGGTCCACTGGCCTCAGCTTCGCTGGGGACTCACGATGGCCTTTGAAAAGTCAGGAAATCCACATCTTGGGCTGCAGGGACTTCGGACTCCGGCGGGAGCAGCATAGTTTGCGACCGTCACTTGTAGTTTTTGGTGCCTGCCAAGCAGGGGAGTCACTCCTTGACTCCAAGGGAGATTCTTCAGTCTTCCAAAGGTAGTGGAACGTCGAAGGTCTGGGATTCATCTTCAGAGCGTCATCCAGGGAAATCTAGGGTGCAATGCACAGGTTCCCCCTCTTATACTAAAAGAAAGGGAGGGACTAGCTCTATGACCCTACCTATGGGAGGGTCAGGGGAGTGGGTGACTACACCCACTTCCCTTTGTCCAGTTTCATGCCAGAGCAGGGACAGGTAGCCCCTGAGCCGGTTTGAACTGGCATATGCACAGAGGAGCCTTCTGCTCCCCCAGTGCAGGACTTCAAAGCACTCTAAGAGTGCACCCACCCAGCCCCAATACACTAAACCCTGTCTGGAAGGTGGTCACACCCCTTGGGACAGGATATTTATTGTTGGGCTTCCTCCACTGCGAGTGTTGGTCATCAGCAGGAGGGCAGCCCAGTGTCTGTGACTGGTGGCATCCATTTTGTGATGCCAGGGCTCTGCAGGATTCTACCGCGTTTCCACAGTAGGTACATGTCTATCCCTCTAGAAGGGTGGAATGCTACCCCGCCGCCAGGACTGGCGGGGTAGTATTCCAAGATGTTTGACACCAAACACGACATGTTTCGATGCAGCCATTCCAAAGTTAGCATTTTACCGCGAGGATATAATGCACTTAACAGTATATGGTTTAACCGCATCCACAAACAGCACTAGAGAATGGACTCTGAGAGCTGCAGAGGGGCCCTGCTCAGGCAGAGGCACCCCCTCACATAGAAGCCAAGCACCCTGCCCTCAGGATTGATAGGGCCTGCCTTAGGGGTGACTGATAGGTTTATATGTGTGTGCAGGAGAGATATAGGGGACCTATATCTCAGTGAGGGGTGCTAGCACTTCCTCACCCAGGCTGCAGTAGCAGGCCTGTGGTGTCAGATTTAGTCTGCTTCCCAGGGGTGGCATAATACATGCTGCAGCCCCTGGTAGGCCTGTGAAGTACCTATGCCCTTAGTACCTAAGGTACCATATTCTAGGGACTCATAAGGTACCACAGTATCCAATCACTAGTGCACCTAGAGTGCACTCCAAGTCGTTTAGAGAGAACAGAGAGGCTGGGGCCCTGATTAGCAGGGACCCAGCCAGACTATAGCCAGAAACCAGTGTAAACATCAGAAAAAAGTGGGGGCAACATAGGAGGCAGATCCTACTCTCCTACACAACCCCCCCAAACGCAGGGACACTAAACTAACCTTGACCAGTTGAGTCTTCGTGTTCAAAGTGGAAATACCTTGAGAGTCCATCTGCATTGGCATGTTGGGTCCCAGGTCTATGTTCCACTCTATAGTCCATCCCCTGTAGGGAAATGGACCACCTCAAAAGTTTTGGGTTTTCACCTTTCATCTGTTTAAGCCATAGGAGGGGCTTGTGGTCAGTCTGAACTATGAAGTGAGTGCCAAACAAGTATGGCCTCAGCTTCTTCAGGCCCCACACCACAGCAAAGGCCTCCCTCTCTATAGCTGACCAACGTTTCTCTCTAGGGGTCAGCCTTCTGCTAATAAAAGCTACTGGCTGGTCCTGACCTTCATCATTCAGTTGAGACAGTACAGCTCCCACACCCAGCTCAGAAGCATCTGTTTGGACAATGAACTTTTTGGTGTAGTCTGGACTCTGTAAGATGGGGCAGTGCACATGGCCTGCTTTAGGTCTTCAAATGCCTTTTGACAGCTAGCTGTCCACTGAACCTTTTTTGGCATTTTCTTTGAGGTCAGATCATTCAAGGGGGTCACTATAGATCCATATCCCTTGACAAACCTCCTATAGTACCCAGTCAGGCCTAAGAAGGCTCTCACCTGTGTCTGGGTGGTTGGAGCAACCCATTCCATTATGGTTTGGATTTTGCTCTGTAAAGGCTGAACCTGGCCTCCACCCACAAGGTGGCCCAGGTACACAACCTGACTCTGCCCTATCTGGCACTTAGTGGCCTTGATAGTGAGGCCTGCTTTCTGCAGGGCCTCCAAAACATTCCTGAGGTGGACCAGGTGATCCTGCCAGGAGGAACTAAAGACAGCAATATCATCTAGATAAGCTGAGCAATAAGTTTCCATCCCTGTCAGAACTTTATTCACCAACCTCTGAAAAGTGGCAGGTGCATTTTTCAACCCAAAGGGCATCACCACAAAGTGGTAGTGCCCACCAGGGGTCGAAAATGCTGTTTTGGCTTTTGCATCATCAGCTAACCTGATCTGCCAGTAGCCAGCTGTCAGGTAAAACGTGCTTAGATACTTGGCTGAGGCCAAAGTATCATCAGCTCATCTGCCCTTGGCATCAGTCCTAGTGACTGCATTGAGACCTCTGTAGTCTACACAAAACCTCATTTCTTTCTTACCACCCTGGGTATGAGGCTTGGGTACCAGGACTACTGGGCTAGCCCAAGGGCTATCTGAAGGCTCAATTACACCTAGCTCCAACATTTTCTGGACTTCAGTCCTGATACAGTCCCTGACATGGTCAGGTTGCCTGTAGATTTTATTCTTGACAGGCAGACTGTCTCCAGTGTCCACCTCATGGGTGCACCAGGAAGTCTGACTAGGGGTCAGGCTAAACATATGTCTATACTGTTGCAGAACTTGTCTGCACTCAGTTTGCTGATGGTCAGTGAGGCTGCTTGCCAAAGCAACACCATCTACTGACCCATCATCAGGGTTCTGAGAGAGCAGGTCAGGGAGAGGGTCACTCTCCTCCTCCTGGTCCTCATCAGTTGCCATGAGCAAGCCCATGTCAGCCCTGTCAACATATGGCTTTAATCGGTTGACATGGAGCACCCTCAGGGAGCTCCTGGGAGTTCCAAGATTCACCAGGTAGGTGACTTCTCCCTTCTGTTCAACTATTGTATGGGGGCCACTCCACTTGTCCTGGAGGGCTGCTGGGGCCACAGGCTCCAATACCCACACCTTCTGTCCTGGCTGGTATACAGTCAGTACAG